>CP139505.1:156524926-157003167 GCA_021014915.2 Artemisia tridentata subsp. tridentata
TAGCTTATCAAGCTCGTGGTGGTCGATACAAAATCGGAAAAATCCACATAACAAATTACAAGTCGAGAGGAGTTCATAGCCCAAAAAAAATGATTCGTACGCACGCTATGACGGATACACATAAGCCCACTCATTTATAATTCGTCACTTACATAAAGAGGCGTCCCAATCCATGTAAGTAAGGAATTATAAAATTATAGTTCGGCGGTTTATAATTTTCTTACTCAAATGAAGAGGCGTCCCAATCCATTTCAATAAGATGATTATAAATCATCCTACTTATGTATTGCCAACACAACACACAATAAAAAATAAACAAATGCTGTTCTTCAAAATCATAAGAAGTAACAAGAAAAAGAATGAGACGTTAGTCAATCACGTTTCAAAGTAAGTGTCAAAGACGGCACGATCCGAGGTAACAAATTTAAAGTCGTACTCCCATCAACTGGAAGTGTTCAAAACAATGGATTACGAAGCAATATATACGATCTTGAAATGTAGTGAAAGGATAGTTTATAAAATAATAATAAGATTGATTACAAAATGATAGTGAAATAGCAAGTGCAACGGACAGAAGTTGTCGCAACCTATTGATACAAAATAGTAGATAATTATGGGTTGAATAAGTCCCACTTCTTGGAGTAAAAATGTTATATGATGATAGGTTAAAGTTGTGTTCAATTTAATTAATTTGTTTCTAGGTGATGGGTTACGAGGTGATGTAGTGTTCCAAAAGTTTAGGACAAATTTAAAAATTCGTTTTCGGATGTAGATAGCGAGATAATCAAGGGAAATCGATAGACTGGGTATATAATGAATAAGAATCAGTAAAACATTTATAACGATAAGTAGTCGAGAGTAAACAAAGTGTATATGAATAATCTTTATATAGATAGTATTAATAGTGGTGCTTCGGAAAGTAAGTAGAAATGCTTAGAAAACATGAGTTCACGGGGAGTAAGACAACCAATAGAAATTGATAGACTGTAACATGTTTCGATACGGTTATATGAAAGAGTTTAGAGACCATTGTAATCACAACAATGTCTGATAAATAAGAGAGATCATTGTAATCACCTACAATGTCTGATATAACTTGAAGATGTGTATAAATTTCCGGATGGAAATTCACAATGCTCATGAATAGCATAAAATACACCAAGGAAGTTTAGTGCACAAAAGCTTACATACATAAGAAGTGATACTTTCGCGGATTATCGGACAAGTTAAGAAATAATTATAGTGCTTCTATAATTACCCTTAATATAACATAATAAAGATGTATACTCAATGGAGTAATAGGAAATTTAGGAAGTAGGCGCGCATGGATATCGGACAAGATGATGGAACTCATAATTTTTGAAAAATTAAAGGTTATAGTCTAGGTTTTTAAAAGAAAATGACCTAGTTCACTATAACTTATGCTCTGGTACCAATCTTTAACACCCCCAAAAATCATGTTTTACAGCGGAAGACTTGTTTTACAGCGGAAGACTTAATTGGGTGTTATTTGTGGATCGAAGTTGTAATCATAGAAAACATCAAAATAATTTAAATATGTTTTTAAACAAAGTTCTCATTTGATATAATCAGAGTTTAACGAGTTTAGGTCCCAAAAGTTTTAAACAGGACAAGAGTCCAAAAGGTTCATAATTTAGACACAATATAAGTTTTTGAGTTCCATCGAATGTGAAATAACACGTGTCCATCCATCCATGTCCTTGCCCGCCCATCCAAGCATTTAACACTTTGCGAACCTGAGATAAACATACTAAAAAGTCAACACAAAGGTTGAGTGAATCCATAGAGTTTAATAAATAATAAGTTGAATACAAGTATTGTTTATAAGTTGACATGTAACAAATACAAGTCGGGTAATAACATATGATTATAGCATCGAGCTCATGGAACCGCACCTTGACGTAATTTAATATGCCCTAAGGAGGTAAGTTTGCCAATTTACCTAAAATCTCTCAATATTATGCTACCCGTTATATATGAGCGCGACTCATCCGGACAGGCTTGTCAAGCCCCATATGCATATTCATAATATTAGCGTTTCCCACGGAATTAACGGTTCATGATGTTAGGGACTTTTAATGGCAAAAGCAACTCAATAAACTATAATCATGTAATCGGGTCCAGCATACAAAAAACTACTTGTATTCAGTTTGGAAAACTAGCATGTATCTCCCCCAATGGGTTTATAAACAGTTTAAGAATTAAAGTGGGGCTATGAACTCACCGATAGCAAAGCGAACGATCAAAATGAAGTAATGAAGAAGTAACCGCAAGAATCTTAAGAGCAACCTAGAATATATACGCGTGTCTTAGCTTCTAAGAATAATGATACAATCATTACTATATGTTATATAAGTTACATCTCAATTATGCTTGGTACATAAAGTTTAAATAAGTATCAATATTTAATTTGGCATTTAAAAATGATTTACAAGTATAAAATGTATTTCTTACAATATTTCAAGTTTTATGTCTATTTTTATCCTTAAGTCCAAAATAAGTATTAAGGGTCCAATTTATGTCTAAAGGTTCACTTTAGTCAAAGGGTTCAATTTTAGTCAAAAAGTTCAAATTAAGTCTAAAGGTTCAAATTATATTAGATGGTTCAACAATATACTTAAAGGTCCAATTTTTATAAAGTGTAAACATTTTTATACTTTTATCATAATGCTGATGGAAATTTTAATAACTTGTTCACTTTCAAAAATCCGTTACTTGCAAACCGTAAGTCAAAAAATTAAGTTCTTTATATCCCCGGAAAGGTATTCATCTGTACTAAGAAGTTTTGTGGGTCCCACTAAGTCAAAAATTACAATACAGTAGCAAAGATACTCATTTACCCATATTATTCACTTCAGAAGTTACTAACATTACAACAGTCCCGCGAAAAGTGCGATATCTAGAGTTCTACAAGTCCAATCGACCCCATTATTTTGGCCACATTTAAGTTAAGATGTTCTCTAAAACTTTCATGTTTTGAATAACAGTGGGTTATTCACAAAAAAAATGACTTTTATACGTTTCAAATCTGTTACTCAGGATGTAACATGTTTCACGAAAATATTTCTAGTTTAATCATCATAATGAGTTATTCAATGAAATACCCGTCAAAATGACCGCAAGACACAGATCTACAACCACATATTTTTATTTTATGACCAATGTTTACTGATTAGTACAATTTATTCCATCTTTTCCCCTGATTCAGAATCATAGTTTGCATGTCTAGTCCTTTAGTGTTTTCTTGTAATTTTTAGTATGTACCAAGCATATTCAAGCATCAAGAACTTATATAACATACAAAATACATAAATTACATGAAAATACAATAGAGATACAAAAGAAAATGTGAGTGTGGGTTCCTTACAAAAGATGAAGAACAAGATTAACAACAAGAAAACCAAGATACCCTAGAAACCAAGAACACCAAAGAAGATAACCCTAGCTTCCAAGACACCAAGAATACTTCAAAATCTTCTTTGAAACCTTTAATTCACAGCCAAGGACATATCTTGATAGTCTTTCAAAAACACCTTTGAAGAACTCTTGAAAATCTTGATTTATGGAGAAGAAAATGACTAGGAACAAGTTAGCATCAATGAACCTTCATTCTACACTAACTCTTGAATAGATTCAACACAAAATGGATTATGTCTTTGGCCTAGATAACTCACGGTTTGAGCTAGAGAGAAATGCAGAATTTTTACTCCCTTTGTGAGAAATGAGAGTGCTTTGTGTTATTTTTGAGGGAATCTTAAGCATGCTAGGTGTGGAAAGAATAAACTAACACATGGCTTAGTCTTTTGGCCACATGTTGGAGTTAGAGAGAAGAATGGGGCGTGAATAACAAGAGGGGGAAGTCCAAAGTGCAGATTTTTGGTAGATAAGTGTAGTATTTAGAGTTAAAGAGTGTATTTTGATTCCCGGTATTTAAAACGTAGGGTTTTTAAGACATATAACGCAATACCGGGTAACGTAAAATTGTAAAACTTCTAAAAATATAAAAATTTGTTTTCATAACCTATTTTATTATTTTAGATGAGTGGTGAGTTTATCGGAGGATTTAAATGTATTTAGAACATAAAAACGAAGGTTTAGAACGCGTAAGACGTAAAAGGTACAAGGTTTACGTAAAAATGGAAAAAGTGAAAAGTGACTTTTTAAAATAGAATTGTAAGGAACCAAAAGTGTATAAAAAGTGTAGACTGGACATAGTCTAGTGTCGGTTGAATAATTGAACGTGTTATGTCGTACGCGGATAACTTCCGACGAAGTTAATTATTAAAAAAAATAATAAAAATAAAATAGTTAGGTAATTAAAATATAAAAATTAGTGACATGAAATTACGAAATGTCACAAAACAGAATACGCCGTATCTTGGAGAAAGATATGTCGTACTCGAATTTATTAAACGCGTTGTATTTTATAAAAATTAAACGCAATACGCCGTATCTGTGAAAACAGATCCGTCGTATCGTTTGTATCAGCACAATACAACGACAGCAGAATGCAAAAAAATACAGAAAAAAGAAAAACAAAAATAAAAACAAACAAAAAGAAACAAAAATTACAGAAAACAAAAACACACAAAAACAGTAAATATGCAAATTATACAATGAATGCAATCTATCTAGTATACAACAGGGTTAGTGGTTAGAATCTAAAAAAAAACTAAAAAGAAAAACCAAATTAAAATACTTAATCAAATTAACAGATAATAACAATTCACTCCCCGGAAGCGGCGCCAAAAACTTGATGCGCGTGATGTGTCGTTGCGGTTTAGCAGTATTAATGCCTACTCAAGTTTTAAATTTATATTTAGCCGACTTAGCAATAACATACACACTTAACGAGCAGTTTACCCGGTCAGTATGAATATAATGGTAAGCAGAGTGTCGATCACTAAGAGTGGAACGTATTATCTAGTTATTCTAATCAGTATTTTAATATCCTAAGTTAGTTATACAACCTAATCTAACGCAAGAGGGTTCAGCCTGAGAGACTGGCACAGTTTGGTTATAATTAAATAGAAAACTAAACTAATGAGCACGAATCAGCGATTAGCGCACACGTACACAGATAGATACTCGAGACAATAAGAAGACCTGTCCTGATAATTAAATAGCTTGTCACTTGTTTTATTGCTAGTTTTATATGAAGTGTATATAATTAAACCTTTCTCGTTGGCTCTAATCTTATCGGCGAGTAAACCCTTAATGATTACTTATGTCTATCCTACTTTTCTAGAGATGCTAGAATAAATAGGCGAGGAAGGGGCATGGCGACCCAAGCAAGACTCAGCTAGACACAGAGGTTATCAATGCACTAATAAAAGTCACCAAAGACATCAACATATAAACTTTAATTAATGGGAAAGCAATATTAAGGGAAGTGCATGATCTTCCGTAGTCACATGACACAAGCCCATCAATCCTGATGAATTAAAGCGTACTAAAACAATAAAACAAAACTACTTAATGAATTGAATATATGCAGGACCTTCTTACAGCTCTTGTATCTTTGTTTGAGGTGTGTCTTGTGCTGCTTGGTCGTCTGGATTCGGCTCTAGGGTTATACAAAAGGTCTCTTAAATTCGTCTGACCTTGGGGTATTTATAGTTTTTGTCTGAGGGATCGATGCGGCGCATTGAGTTGATAGATGCGGCGCATTGACTTAACTTCGCGTGGGGTCCAAGATTAATATATTATGGAATATTCGTACACCGTCTTCAGATGCGGCGTAACTTGATCTTTGTATGCGGCGCATGTACTCTAGCTGTCTTGGATTGTAACTGGTGAAATCTTGATAGTGATACGCCGTATGTTAGAAGTATATTGCGGCGTATCTGGAGTAGAACGAGCTTGATCTTCTTCTTTGACCAAAGTTTCATATGCGGCGCATGACAGAATTGCATGCGGCGCATTCTTCAATGTCAGGCAATGGTCTTCGAATTCATCTAAGTATGATATTGCGTCGTATTTGTTGAGTGAGATACGGCGCATCTTCTGGATTTCAGTAGACTTTTGACATCTCGCTTGTTTTGCTCCATAATTAGTCCAAAATCGCCAAGTTTCACATAATGCTTGTTTTTACCGGAGAATTACTAAAGTAAACATTAATGTATCGATTCTCATATATAATATAATAAAACTGTTGGAATATGGTTAATATATTAACAAGTAAATGTCTAGTTTCGAACCCGAGACCTCGGGATTGCACACAATGCAAACGAGAATAAGAGTATAATAATTATATATGTGAAATGTTATGTATATATAATTATTTAAACACTTAACGGACTTAACGGTCGTTTGTACTTAACCGTATGGACTAACTATCGTTAAATATGAAAGAAAAGGACTAGAGTGAAACTAAGTGCCAAGAAGGATTTGGAAACCCTCTTGGGCTTGTAGAACCGGTCGACAAAGGGTATGGGGAGACCCAATCCCACTCAAACTTGTCCTCCAAGTTTACCTAGTATATATACAAGGCTTAGGGTTATTTGTTTCTCACCTTTTGTGCACACACACATAACCCTAAACTTGTTTTCTTTTCTTGTTCCTCTTTGGCCGATCGTTATACCCTAGCACATAGGGTGTAACACCCCGACCCGACAAGGGCAAAGATGTCACAAGTACATGGTTTCATATCAGAATAAATATAGCATCCACGAATAAAACAGCGGAAATCATAACATAATCAAAGAGAATAAGTCAACATGACTTAATTACAAAGATGAGACAGAAATAATGAAGTACATAACAAAATCCAAATGGTGAAAAAAATCCAACTAAAGACAAAGCTTCACTCAGGTGCACTCTTCCCAAAAGCCATACCCCAGCTCCTAGCTTAATTACCTGCCGCGGGAAAAGAAACGCGGCTGAGCTACACGAGCTCAGTTAACAGATATAACGGTAACAAACAATAATAATGAAATAGGGAAGATGGAAGGAATCGTACATGATGTAATAATAGATGAGAAGAAATATGAAGGTTATACAGAGATATCAGAAAGTATGGATAGTATCATGAGTAATGGTGAAGTAATCAAAAGATCCCATCAAGCCCAAACATACCAAGCCCAGTACAGAGATAAGTCCAGTATCATGTCATAGGGTGTCAGTAATGAAAGGTGAAGGTCATAAGTCTATAAAGTGCATGGAAAACAGTAATCCTCTACGAGCCCAGAAACATGAACATGAAATCATAATCATACCGCCATGCAGAGAGATGTTCCTCTCACTAATCCCAGAAATCAGAAATATGGAGTGATCAGCTCCCAGAGTTGTGAAAGACGTGTATCGCACACACCATCAGTCACCATGCATATCATAACATATAATAACATGAACATAATACAGAAACAAATCTAGGATGCATCCATACGCCCCTGGTGGCCATAACTCCCAACACACCAAATAAAATACAGAAAAGGGATGGGACAGGTCATCACTCTCCTGCCCTAGAGTCATGCCATCGGTGCATCGACTGACATGGACATGAAACCCTCATGCCTAGTGAGTGGCTCGTAGTATCAAACTGTGGGTCAGGGTCAAGTATCATGTATCCAGTATTTAATTTAGTTTCATAAGTCAATTTCCATTTCAGAATATCAGAGTTCATAATCAGAGGTTCATATCAGAGGTTCCTACCATAAAGGTTCCATGTCAGAAAGGTCATGTATCAGAAAGGTTTAATATCAGAAAGGTTCATAACATAAAGGTCATGTCAAAGGTTCATAATATCATGAAAGAAACCAGAAAGGTTCACAGAATCAAAGAACATGGCAGTGAATCAGAAATCAGAAATGAGACGAAGGCACCTTACTAAAGAAGGGCAGAATATCTGTACCTTAATAACCAAGCAAGCAACAGAAATAGCAGACACAGAAAAGAAGTCAAGACCTCTCCTTCTTGGCACCTAGAGGAGTAAAGACAGAATTACTAATGATCCCATTTTCCATAGCAGGTTTCCATTTTTAGAAAGTTTCCAAAATTAGCAGATTTCTATAATTAGTAAGATTTAAGTATTATGATTTAGTTAAGTCATTAATTTAGTCTCTTTATGGATTTAGGGTTGACTTTAGCAAACTATAACAGTTTAGGGTTAAATGTGACAAGTTTGCATAGTTTAGTGTTTTAAATGTAATTCTTCCAAAGTTAAGAGTCAACCATGTAATTATCATATTCATTCATTTTAATCCTTCATTTACCAAAGTGTACGACCTGAATACTTCAAGTTTACCAAAATTACCCTTTATACCCCTTAGTTTATAAGTTTACAAATTAAACCCCCTTAATACATAATTTTACATTTTAAATCCTTATCTTCTCCATAATTACCAAACAACCTCTTATTTTATCATAATTACATAATATAACATCAGAATTACTTATTGTACGAATCCAGCCCCTCAAGTTTCAGAATTTACACAATTAGCCCCTTAAGTTTACAAAACTTATAAATTAAATCATAATTCCATATTAATTACATATTAAGCCCATAATTACTCAAATTCACACAAAATACTTTTAATATCATTATTTACCCAGAATATCCTCAACTTTCTAGAATTTACACTTTAAACCCTTTATTTATAAAAGTTACAAAATAAACCTTAAAGTTACATAATTTACAATTTAACCCATATAATATCTTTAATTACACCACTAACCCTTATATTAATTTATTTACAGAATATACCTTCTATTTTCATGTATGGTACGATTTCAACCTTTAGTTTCACATATTTACACTTTTAGTCCTACAATTATAAAACATATATATTAAATCATAAATTCAAAGTAATTACATATTAGCCCCCATAATTATCCAAACTTACACCGAACCATCTTAACATTATTATTTACTCAAAATGACCTCAATTTTCCAGTATTTACATTTTTAGTCCCTCAAGTTTAATTAATTACAAATCGGATTAATATATATATATATATATATATATATATAATATATATATATATATATATATATATATATATATATATATATATATATATATACCCATTTAACCTTTTAAATACCAAATTTACATATGGACCCCTCATTTTATATTTTGTACGAATCAGACCTGGTCCAAATAACTTATAAAAATTATCCCTTGAGTTTTTAAAAATTACAAAACACCCCCTTATCTTTTATTTTTCCAATCGGTATATACTTAAAATCATATAAACCCTAAAATTAATTATGCCAAACATTGTATCATCATTAAACAACCTTACACACATTAAAGATCAGATCTTGCCCAAAACCCTAACCCTAGATCGAATTAGGGCTTTTGTTTAATTTTCTTATTTCTTTGTTTTTATAAAACCCGATTTTGAGTAAATTCCACAAAACACGATTTAGGCCTCCAAAAATTCGACCACCATTTTTCACATGTTATATGAATCATATAGGACCTAGGAAAAATCATAAAACACCCTGGAAAAATCGTATGGATTAAATATAGAATTATTACGTTTTTAGGTTTATAAATTTATTAATTCGTAAACGGCTTATAGATCATGCATGGCTTGTTTCTATCATTTTATACACAACTTATATGATGTATGGAGTGTGAGAAAAATACCAGACCAGGTATGAAACAAGTGGAACAGGCCAAACCAAAAATGGACTTCTCGGCTAGGATAAAACAACAACAATTTTCCCACGAGCTCAAACGCGATCAATAAACCTTGGATTCAATTTTCGCAGATCATATATGATGTAAGGAACTTAGGAAAAATAGTGAATGAATTTTAAAAGGGCCGAAAGAATTAAAATGGAATATTACCTCACTTGTGAACAAAATTCGACAATAAAAGATTCAAGGCCCTATAAATTGAATGGCCAATTTTCTTGGCTTCCTAGCACGACCAAGAACTCAGGAAAATTATGCTTGGACCTCAGAAAATTCGGATGAGATGAATGGTGATTTATTTTGGATTTAGGGTTTCTTCAGCAAGTGAATAAAGGAGAAAAAAAAGTATATAATTTATATATGGATGATAGAACCGAATTAGGGGGAGGGGAGGGTATAAAATTCGGTCCCCAATCAATCAAAATTAATTTTTGCATAACTTCCTTTTTTATTTCATGTTTATCCACAATTTTATATAACTTAATTTAATTTAAATAATACTTATTTATAAATAAATATATAATTCGGTTATTATAAAGTTTTAGGGGATCCAAAATATTTTTGAGTCATGTACAAGTATGTTAAATGATGTCCCATAATTATTTTATATCATATATAATTTAATTACAAAGGTTTTGTAATTATTTTGGCACTTATATAGGTTTTAATTTAATTTTTAAGTTGTAGGGGCATTTTGGTCATTTTACATGTTATCATATTTTCGGGTATTACATAGGGTGTGTCGATTTTGGTTCATCCAAAACAAGTGTTTTATTATTACTTGCATAATCTCTTATTCGTTATAGTTTGTGTGTACAAGAACGAGGTAACAACACACTATTGTTGTTATCAAGAGATCGAATAACAAAACGGTAAGGGGTTATTCATTGATCTAGTTTAATTAATATTCAAGATTTATTGAAGTGCATCGGGTACGTTTTCTATTTATGTTTAAGTTAATAATTATGTGTTATACTTAATTGTTTACATGCTTCCGCACTTGTGTACTTTGTTTTATGGAGTTTATATGATTGTCATGGTTTTCAAATTCCAATAGTGGCATCACGAGCCATGTATAACATGTAATTAATTACTTAAACAATAAAAAACGTATCTTTTAAATTTTTTAGAATATACATGTTTTATTTTCTAGGGTTTTATTATTAAAAATTTGTTTTTTTTAATAAAAGTCGAAACCCTAACCCTAATTTAGGGGGGTGTCGATTTGATCCATAAACCCTAATTAGGGTTTGTGTTTTTCATAATTAATTGTGATTAATTAGAAACCCTAGGTCTTTAACAAGTTGTTGTGTTATGTATCTTGTGACCTAATTGCTATGTGATATGCATAAGTCCGTGACAAAACATGCATGTTAGTCACGAATAATTACTTGAATTAAATTGTTTAGTTGCTTCCACATGATTAATAATTCTTAAATTGGGGAAGACTCCAATTAAATATTAAAATCAATTATGTGCAATTTGGTATATGTTTTGCTATGACTTACGCAATTGACTATGTCAATGTATGTGGCTCACCTGTGCAAGGTGAAAGTCTTAGTTAAAACATATGCATACTTGACACCTAGATATTGATTTTATTTAGGATTGTTTAAAAGAATGCATGTTGCTAGATGTTTCACTAACAATTAATTGTTTTCTTATTAGTTGATTGTTTGTTTTTCTTTTAATTACTTGTTTATTGTTTTTTTTATATGTGATATGTTAAAGTAAGCAATAAAAAAGGGTAATTTTTAAAGAAAAATTAAATTGGACTAATAATGGTGAAACATAAAGTGATAAAGTAAGGATCTTGCAGAGTCTTATGTGCCGTTAGTGGTCCGATTCGCACGGTAATCAGCTCCCAGGCGAGACTAGCAAGATCTAAACTTTTTTACTTAATTTTTTAAGATTAAGATCATAAACTTTTGCTTGATTGATGTTTTTGTACAATAGTGTGTGAAAGGCGGACCAAAGTTGACAAACTGTGTGGTGGGTTTATCTGGAGAGGGGTTTTTTAAGAGATTCGCTCCTACCGGCTCTCCGGGCCCGTTTGTGCGTCAACTGCGACTTACCTATATCACTATTTACGTACACTATCATCTTAAGGGTGATTTTCCTCAATTCCACGCGCCACTTTTGTGGCAAATATCCGAATAACATGTAAGAGTAGGATATGTGGGCGATAATTATTGGTACTTCTTTAATTGGTGAACCCAATACCTCAAGTACATAGTTTTTTGGTTTACTCTTAACTAATTGGTACATAAAAATTGTTTTGAAAACTAATGATACAAAGATGAGTGCATGCATCTTTGTACATGTTTTGCCACATCAAAACCTAAATACCCTGAAATTTAAGTTACATGCCATCTAACTATAAGGAACACTTGAAGTTAATTTTGGGTATGCGTGAGACCTGGACCAAAATTAATGACAAGGTAAATTCCCGAGTGTGCGTGAGACCATACATGGATTAATTTGCAGTTTCTAAGTTAGACAACTTAATTAAGCTGATGCGTGAGACCTAGAGCTTAAGGCATGAGATGGGATAAACATGCTTACGTGACATATTGATGAATCAATATGTAGTAAATCCCATAAATTATCTAGGAATTGGAAAACTTGTTGGCCAATTATTGTACGACAGATTACCATCTTTTGTACTTCCACTACTAGCAGATCAACTGATGTAGTGGAATTATGTAAAGTTGGATCCTAGATTTTCAAGGAAATTAAGTTGGTTATATGAATATATCCATGGGTATTATATTTTCTTGAGAATAAGTATTATCGAAAATACTAATGTTTGAACTTTTCTATTTTCTGTAGAATGGCTCAACCCGATAACTGCGTGTTCGCTGCTTTCAAGAGTCATCTTGAAAGAGCCAAATTGACTGGAAAAAACTTCAATGATTGGCACAGATCGCTCAGAATTGTCTTGAGGGCGACTGGTAAGCTCAATTACTTGAATACTCCTTGCCCTGATGAGCCTGCTGCGACCGCTACTGAAGAGGTCAAAGCAGCATGGAGAGCTGAGTATGCCAAGTACAATGAGATTGGGTGCTTAATGCTTCAAAGTATGGAACCAATGATGCAAAAGAAGTTTAAGTATTACTTTCCATATAACATGCTCGAACAGCTCAAGAAGTCTTATGAAAAGACTCCTGAAATTGAAATGTATGAGTCTCTTGACAAACTACACAGCTGCAAACATGGTGATGGTAAACCAGTTGAAGACTATGTGAATGAGATGAGAGAATTCTTTGATCAACTTCATAGAGTCGGATTTGGTTACCCCGAGAATGTTCAAGTTAACCTAATCAACAGGTCCCTTAACAAGGATTTTGCTGGTTTTGTACAGAACTTCAACATGCATTGCTCGGGGAAGACAGTTTCTGAGTTACTCGCATTGCTTGTTGACTACGAGAAACACTTACCACACAAGGGCAAGGCTCCTACTCCACAAGTGTTGGCAATTTGATGAAGTGAAAAGTGTACCGCTTTTAGGGGGTCATTTAAGCCCTAAATCGTATTTATTTGATCAAATATTGCCCTAAATCGTTCCTTTTGTCATTTTAGGTACTTTGGAGAAGAAATCTGGAAAAGGAAGCATTTTGGACGTTTTTGGAGCATAAAAGTGAAGAAAACGACAAAGTCTCAAAAATCTGCTGGAAAGTACCTGTGACGACGTCAAGCCCTAATGTGACGCCGTCAACCCTTGATAAGCCAGAGAGGATTTTGGAAGATTAAAGGGGGACGGCGTCAAGAAGGTCGTCAAGCCTTGATAAGCCAGAGAGGATTATGGAAGATTAAAGGGGGACGACGTCAAGAAGGCCATCAAGAAACCCTAACCGCGGCGAGGTGACGGCGTCACGACCCAAAGGGTGACGCCGTCAGATCTGTTTTCCTATATATACTTTCATAATTTTTAGTCATTAGTGTGCAACTTTGTGAGGAGAAACCCTAGACGATTTTTCTGCCATTTTTAAGGGTTTTATACCCTTGGATCTCCCATGTTCAATTGAAGATAAGTAATCAATTAATCATTCAATATGTCTATGTGTTGTTTGATTATATCTTGTTCTTGTCTTTTATTTAACATGCTAGGCTAGATTTATCTTGTGTTTGCTTAGATCTAATGAAACCTAACTATTGATTATTGGTTGTTGGTGTGTTATTAATTGTATTGGATGATTGTTTATCGATGTTAGGCTTAAGAAAACTGGCTAACCTCCAATACGGTAACTTGCTTGAACGTCTTAAGAAACATGAACCAATGCGTACTAAGGTTTTTATGGTTGTATTTAATGCATGAGCGAATTCTAGTGATCCCATGTTAGGAGCTTCTTAGCCGGCTCGACATAGGAGTGAAGTAGGAGCTTATAGAGTTGGGGAAGTACGTACGCCAGCCCACGATTGGTATTAAGGAATACACCCGTCATCCACGCAATTAATACACACTAATTAACCGGTAAAAGATAGTTAGGAGTAAGGAAATCTAAGTAAACACATTTCTCTCCATATAAGTTTCACAACCTTTTATTCTCAGTTATTTTATTTTATTTGTAATTGTAGTTATTTGGGTTAGTTGACTAGCAACTAATTCCGCCCACTCCTTTAAACTCGAGATTTTACTTGCTTTTATAAAAATATAAAAATACAAAAAAGAATCTTCCCTCACCCTTAGACCTATTAGAGTAGTTTTTCAATCCTAACGACACTATTCCCCTAGAGAACGATCAATCCCCCGGTACTTGCCACTACACTATACTACATCGGTCAGGTACACTGCCTGGTGAGGATTGCAAGCCTCTTGAGATCCCTCGAGAGGTAAAACCTATTGTAAGGTCGCAAAACCACGCATCAAGTTTTTGGCGCCGCTGCCGGGGAATAGTTATTGTTTAGGTTGAATTTTTATTTTATTAGGTCTACTCACTAGATTCCTTTCTAGTGAGATTTTTATTTTATTTTTCTAGGTTTTTCTTTAGTCTATCTCTTTTCTTCGTTTCTTTGTTTGTAACCATTACCATCCGACATCATGGAAGGTGGTAATATCCTCGATCCCAACAACCCACCACCACAACAACACCCACCTCCTAGAGCCCGTACCTTAGGAGACTACTCCCGTCCTAGCCACCATGGCTATCGAAACACCATTGAGCTCACTCAAGGAGCCAATGTCACTCCTTTGCGATCCGACACCATCCGGTTGGTGCAAAGCGGATGCGCATTCCATGGACTTCGTTCCGAAGATCCTAATCAACATCTCAAGGACTTTCTCAAAATCGTTGATTCCATAGACCTTGATGTTGCCACTCGAGAGACGACCCGACTGCGTCTCTTTCAATTCTCTCTGCGGGACCAAGCTAGTCAATGGCTAGAGCGCCTACCCGCAGGATCCATCACCTCTTGGGATGATCTCACCACTCGTTTCCTTGCTCAGTTTTTCCCACCAGGAAGAACTACCAAGCTAAGGAATGATATCTTGATGTTCCAACAATGTCAAGGCGAAACCCTCTACGAGGCATGGACTCGATTCAAGGACTTACTCCAAAAAGTCCCTCACCATGGCATAGAACTTTGGCTCCAAGTCCAAATCTTCTATGACCACATCAATCTCTCCACGAGGCAAACCATTGACCAATCGGCCGGTGGTAAGCTACGTGATCTAAGTGCGGAACAATCATGGGCTCTCCTGGAAGATCTTGCTCTTTATGACAACGAAAGTTGGAATGATCCCCGTGATTTGAATAAAACGGTCAAGGCAATATCTTTGCCTTCGAACAATTTAAGCACTTCCGACCGTAGGATCATAGAACTTGAAAACCAAGTCAAGTTTCTTATGAAATCCTACGAGGCTCCTAAACCTTCAAGCCAAGTGAACAAAATCACTTCTTCGTGTAAATTATGTAGTGGTCCCCACGACACTCGTGATTGCATGGAACTCCCCAAACAGGCTTTCAAAGAATTCGCATCCTCGCGAATCGATAAGGCGGGAGATAAGTGGCTCACCACTAATTATGGACCCAAGAATTCCGAAGATAGGTATGAGGCATGGAAGAGTAAGCCAAATTTTAGTTGGAACCAAACGCGAAGCGTATCATTCAATGACTCTCCCCCACTCACCTGGTCTGAACATTATCCTCATCAACATACGCATAAACAACAAAATCGCGAGGAATCACTGCAAAAATTCATTCTCTCTCAAGAAACACAGCTCTCCAAACTTGAGAATCAATTCAGACAACAGCAAGTTGATATGAACAACAAGGTTGATAACCTGTTAAAGGTTATCAATGATCGCATTGCTGGCAGGTCAACTTGTGAGTTGGCACGAGTTAATGAGATCAAATCTGTCATGGTGACTCACCAAACACCCCCTCCTGTAAAAATCAAGCACGCTAGTAAACTCTTCAAACACATATCACAAAACGAAAAAGAAACTAGAGATACTCATACCCCTTCAAAACCACTCCACTTCGTGAACACCATTACAACAATACCTATTCCTAAACCCAACCTGAACCAACAATCAACCGAGAATGTGGACAATGAAATGGAGGGTGAAGTTCCCGAAAAGAACCCCGAGGCGCCCGGCAACTATCTAGACTCACCAAAGAACTCTAGTACAAGAGAGGTGAGTGATGAGGAGGGCTCGGAAGAGAAATCCGAAATGCCTCACGGGCTCCCAGGACTGCTAGACCGCCCCCTGATAGAAGAACTTGAGAGGAGCACAGCAAAGCTGCCTATGGGATTTGGAGAGAAAATAGAGGATGGCGCTCCCAGGGTCTTTAAGATATCTTGCACCACTAGGAAAAAGTTTATAAAAGATGCCTACATAAACCCCAACTTTTCTATGAATGCAATATCCCTTTCTCTATATAACGAAGCCTTCACCAAACAGGTCAATTATGAAGGATTTAATATCATCGGGGTAATAGGAAGGGTACCAATTGTGATAGAAAAGTTCCTCTTTCATATCGAGCTAATTGTATTTAATAACATGAACTTGATCATCAGCCCATCCTTAACTAACCTTGTTCTAGGCAAACCATTCATAAAAGCAACTGGAGTGATACTCGATGAGGATGATAGTAGTGCATTATTTACCGATGGTGTCAGGAAAGTGATTTTTTGGGATGGTAGTAAAGAAGTGTATGAGTATCAACCATCAGCAATTTGCAACACATGGGGGCTACACGGTAGAAGGCCTGGCCAAATTAAGCGACGTGATCCGAATAATCTCAAAATACCTTGCATGATTGGTCACAAGCATTTTTATAATGTTTACATTGACACATGTTTACCCAAAAATGTGATGTCCTTGTTTCATTATAACAACATTTGCAGATGGGGGATGATTCATAAAGGGAAGGATGACATCGGCATAGATGATGATGTACAGGTGTTTGTAGGAAATATGGCATTCACTATGAGCTTCGTAATCGTCGATGATATCGAAAAGTACATCGATCCCAGGTTATCACAAGTTGTTTTTGGGGCACCTTTTTGCAAGGCCACAAGCTTGGTTGTGGACGAGCTCAATGGGATCATGACTTTCACCGATGGGATTAGGGAAATCTCATACCAAACGCCTTACAAGATGAGTGAATTCAAGGAGATTGATTATGGAGGGCTCGATGGGTTAAGTTCCCAACTCGTGTTATGTGATGATGATGTGAGAAGAGGATGTAAGGACACTTTTGACCTGTCGAGTAGATTCTTTAAGCATGTTAAGGAGCTTTGTTCTAAATACCAAAATAATCCTTTTGATCTCGAGGACCCGAAATACCTTTACTATGAAAGTGATTCTGATAGAGAATCAAAGGGGAACCTAGAAACCGTGACCAATGATGGAGTCACGTAGAACCCGCGACTTTGAGTCTAGCTACAAGACTCGTTAATAAAGAAAAGCGCTTCTTGGGAGGCAACCCAAGCTTTATTTGCTTTGTGTGTTTATTTATTTGTTTGTTTGATTTTATTTGCTTCCGTATGTATGTTTAATTTTTATTATTATTGATTCATGTTCGAAACTAAATTGTGAAAATGCTTTATCTTATTTTTAACTTCGTCTTAACTACATATAAAGGTATTTTGCAAAAGTTAAGTGTAAGGGAAATCCAAATCGGTTTATTAGAACAAATGAACATGAATCGTAACAATAATAAATTAACATACATATTAGTACTTGTTTGAGTCAAATGCTTGTATCGAGTCATAATGATGTTTTGCAGGAATTCCAGGAAGTAAGGTAAAGGTTTTTCCAGAAATTTTCTGGAAACTTAACATGAGAATTCTGTCAGATCATTTCTGACGGCGTCAGGCCTTACAACCTGACGGCGTCAGGTTTTAATTTTCTGAAATTTTTGAAAGTTTTGTTTTTCTACCGGAATCATAAAAAGTTTTTATTAAATCTCTAACTTATAAACTCCAGGAATCTGCAAAATAATCATTCCACAAGCATTATATCCTTATACAGATTTATCCCGCCGATGTTATGCAGGTTTTCTTGTTTGTTTTCTCAGGTTTAACAGGTTATTTTGGACAAGGAGATGTATGTGGAATCAAGCTTTTGGCGCTGCTTTAGTCTTGAAGCTTCCACATTACCTTGGAAGAAGATCTAACCATGTTACCTCTTTATCCACCGAGCGAATCAGGGGAGTATTTGATTTCATTCTTTTACCTTATTTACTTTTACATCTTGTTATTTGAACATTGGGGACAATGTTCATCTTAAGTGTAAGGGGGGGTAAAGTACGATACATTAGAGAATGCTTTTACGCTTGATTTTTCGTTTGTTTAATGGTAGATGTGTAATAAAACTGAGAAAAATACCTGTTAAGGCAATTTTAGTGCCAAATTAAAAAAAATTTACAACATTTAGGAGTGAAACTTTGGTCTTAATGAGCGTCTCACGGATAGGAGTTATATGACTAGCACAAAACCGTACCACTAAAAAATTTTCCACCCCCAAATATGTGAGGCTCGCCCCTAGAATTGGTAGGAAAAGCATTTATGCTATGAGTGTGTACCGGTAGCACTTAGATTCTAGAACTTGCGTTAGGACCATTCCGAGGCCACAAGTGAGACTACATTCGTGTAGTTAGATTTACTACATGATAAGAGGCATTAGGATTAACCCATTGTTTTACACCTGTGTTTTTGTTATAATTACATTGGCTACATTGGTCAAGTAATTCTCCCACACCCTTTGCGTTGTACTCATTTTTAGTACACGATACCCCTAGTACACCCCTCAGAGCCTATCTTTTCGTTTCTAACTTTAAGCATTTTACTTAAAGTAAGAATTTGTTTACACCCCACTTAAATGTACACCCAAATCGCCTTAGCCTACCTTGTATGCACTCATTTTTAGTGCATTATTGTGACAACAATTGTTTAAACCCAAAGTTAATTATCTAATTGATTACATGGTTGCTAAGTCGAGTCATATCCTTGTACATATTGTTTTGGGACGATTGGGACTCATGGGTAAAGTACTAGTGTAATGGAGTAATGGGGAAGAACAACATTATTACCCCCATATGTGCTAAATATTTTAAAAGTACTCCAAGTGTTTCGATTATCTTAATTCGAGTCATTAGAATAGTTAATTGTAAAGTTATGTAAAAGTTCAAGTGTAAGGGGAGAACCGAGGCCCCTATGATGTATTATTTTGGATGGTAGGGCAAGAGTGTATGTCAATAAAATATATATATATATATATATATATATATATATATATATATATATATATATATATATATATATATATATATATATATATATATAGAAAAAACATACGGACTACCATCCCGTTTCATTTTATGTTTATTTTATCTTTTTGTTATTTCTTTCATTAGCTTAAGTCGAGTCTAGTCTTGGCTTAGCAACGCCATATTGTACATGTAATTAATCAAGATCTTTAACTCGCCACCAGTAAAATATCCTTTATCCAACAAAACCGTGTTTATCATATCCCTACACCTAACGTTTTAACCCGTTTAAAAGCCCTCTTTGATAGTTTATCTTAGGTGCTTACGCCTAGTGGAGGAGGTTTTTGATCCTTTCCCAAGCCTATGCTAATCTATTTGCTATGACAGGTAGTGAGAGATATTATCCATTTTCATTTATGAAATATACTTTTATGACACCTGAGAGATGTGAGTATCTAAACACTACTTGTGAGGTGCTAGTGTGTAATCTCCGTGCTTATTATGATTAAAGTGGAACGACTATTTGTTGTAATTACTTTTATATTAGCGTTAAATGACCCCTAACTTGTATTTTGATTAGAATAAAAGCGCATTTGCTTGAGGACAAGCAAATCTCAAGTGTAAGGGTATTTGATGAAGCGAAAAGTGTACCGCTTTTAGGGGGTCATTTAAGCCCTAAATCGTATTTATTTGATCAAATATTGCCCTAAATCGTTCCTTTTGTCATTTTAGGTACTTTGGAGAAGAAATCTGGAAAAGGAAGCATTTTGGACGTTTTTGGAGCATAAAAGTGAAGAAAACGACAAAGTCTCAAAAATCTGCTAGAAAGTACCTGTGACGGCGTCAAGCCCCAATGTGACGCCGTCAACCCTTGATAAGCCAGAGAGGATTTTGAAAGATTAAAAGGGGACGGCGTCAAGAAGGTCGTCAAGCCTTGATAAGCCAGAGAGGATTTTGGAAGATTAAAGGGGGACGGCGTCAAGAAGGCCATCAAGAAACCCTAACCGCGGCGAGGTGACGGCGTCACGACCCAAAGGGTGACGCCGTCAGATCTGTTTTCCTATATATACTTTCATAATTTTTAGTCATTAGTGTGCAACTTTGTGAGGAGAAACCCTAGACGATTTTTCTGCCATTTTTAAGGGTTTTATACCCTTGGATCTCCCATGTTCAATTGAAGATAAGTAATCAATTAATCATTCAATATGTCTATGTGTTGTTTGATTATATCTTGTTCTTGTCTTTTATTTAACATGCTAGGCTAGATTTATCTTGTGTTTGCTTAGATCTAATGAAACCTAACTATTGATTATTGGTTGTTGGTGTGTTATTAATTGTATTGGATGATTGTTTATCGATGTTAGGCTTAAGAAAACTGGCTAACCTCCAATACGGTAACTTGCTTGAACGTCTTAAGAAACATGAACCAATGCGTACTAAGGTTTTTATGGTTGTATTTAATGCATGAGCGAATTCTAGTGATCCCATGTTAGGAGCTTCTTAGCCGGCTCGACATAGGAGTGAAGTAGGAGCTTATAGAGTTGGGGAAGTACGTACGCCACCCCACGATTGGTATTAAGGAATACACCCGTCATCCACGCAATTAATACACATTAATCAACCGGTAAAAGATAGTTAGGGAGTAAGGAAATCTAAGTAAACACATTTCTCTCCATATAAGTTTCACAACCTTTTATTTTCAGTTATTTTATTTTATTTGTAATTGTAGTTATTTGGGTTAGTTGACTAGCAACTAATTCCGCCCACTCCTTCAAACCCGAGATTTTACTTGCTTTTATAAAAATATAAAAATACAAAAAAGAATCTTCCCTCACCCTTAGACCTATTAGAGTAGTTTTTCAATCCTAACGACACTATTCCCCTAGAGAACGATCAATCCCCCGGTACTTGCCACTACACTATACTACATCGGTCAGGTACACTGCCTGATGGGGATTGCAAGCCTCTTGAGATCCCTCGAGAGGTAAAACCTGTTGTAAGGTCGCAAAACCACGCATCACAATTCAAGGAGGTAGGATCCAGAAAAAATCGCATGTGAACAAGGGTAAGGGTAAAGGTGATAAAGGCAAGCAGGTCATGGCCTATCAACCAAATCTTAAGGTGAATCAACACCAGCCCAAGAAGAACAAGGTGAGTCCTCCGGGAAAGAAGGATCAGGCTTGTCACCACTGTCATGAAGTAGGGCACTGGAAGAGGAACTGTCCGCTCTACATCAATGACTTGCGACAGAAGAAGCAAAAGAGTGAAGCTGGTAAACCCAGCTCTTCAGGTGCGTTCTTTGTAATCGAATTATTTACTCTAACTCGTAAGTTAAATTCCTGGGTATATGATACGGGATGTGGTATTCATATTTGCAATACTATGCAGGGGTTTAGAGTTTAGAGAAAGCTGGCCTATGGACAACAATTCTTGCACGTGGGTAATGGAGCACATGCAGAAGTTGAAGCTATAGGCGTATTTGATTTAGTGTTGCCTTCGGGCTTAGTACTATCTTTAAATAATTGTCATTATGCACCGTCAATTGTTAGAGGTGTTATTTCATTTTCATGTTTGTTGAACCTTGGTTTTGAACATACTATTAATAGCAATGGAATTTCTGTTTCTTTAAATGGTGTATTTTATTTTAATGCTATTGCTGTGAATGGTATTTTTGAATTTGATATGAATGATAATGGTAATGCTTGTGTTAAAAATAATTCGATGTATAGCATCCACAATAAGAGAATCAAGAAAAGTCTGGATTCGTCTTATCTTTGGCATTCTCGACTTGCTCACATAAGCAAGGATCGCATGAAAAAGCTGCAACATGATGGGCTTTTAGAAAAGATCAATGATGAATCATTTGATAAATGCGAGTCTTGTATTAGTGGGAAGATGACAAAGAAACCCTTTAATAACAGGATTGAAAGGGCTACTGATTTACTTGGTCTTATTCATACAGATGTGTGTGGACCACTTAGGCATGTGTCAAGGAGAGGTGCTAGCTACTTCTTAACATTTACGGATGATTTCAGCCGTTATGGTTATGTTTATTTACTTAAACATAAACATGAGGTGTTTGAAACATTCAAAGTCTTTAAAGCTGAAGTAGAGTTGCAACTTGGAAAGAAGATTAAAGCTCTTCGATCTGATAGAGGTGGTGAATACCTGAGTCAAGAGTTTGTGGATTATCTAGCTAAGGAAGGAATTGTCCAGCACCTTACTTCTCCATATACACCACAACAAAATGGTGTATCTGAGAGAAGAAATCGTACATTGCAAGACATGATACGATCTATGTTTAATCTAACAACTCTTCCCTTCTCATTCTGGGATTATGCCTTAGAGTCTGTTGTTCGCATTCTTAATATGGTTCCCACAAAGAAGGTTGATAAGACACCATATGAGTTATGGACTGGAAATGCTCCTAACTTGTCTTATCTTAAGGTCTGGGGTTGCGAGGCATACGTTAAACGTGACTCGGGCGACAAGCTCCAACAAAGATCTGTAAAATGTATCTTCGTAGGATACCCAAAGGAAACAATGGGTTACTACTTTTATTATCCTCCTGAGAACAAAGTATTCGTTGCAAGGTATGGAGATTTCTTAGAAAAGGATCTCATATCTCAAGAATTAAGTGGGAGGATATATGATCTGGAAGAAGATCAAGATGATGCATTACCTTCTGAAAACACTAGCCAACTTCCTAAAGAACCAGAAAGTCTGGGTCCTCCACCAGAAGTTGAAGTGGTTCTCATTCGCAGATCCGTAAGGACTGTAAAAGCTCCTGAACGTCTATGTCTTAACGTAGAATGTGAGGAATATATACAAGGGGATCTTGATGAACCGCCTAGTTATAAAGCTGCCATTAATAGTCCTGAAAAGGAAAAATGGTTAGTTGCTATGAATGGGGAAATGCAATCCATGAGAGACAATGAAGTCTGGATTGAAGTGGACCTTCCTCCTAATGCCAAGGTAGTTGGGAGTAAGTGGCACTTCAAGAAGAAAACTGACATGGATGGCAATGTACACACCTATAAAGCCCGTTTGGTAGCTAAAGGTTTTACTCAAATGTATGGTGTTGACTACGAGGAGACTTTTTCTCCTGTAGCTGACATAAGGGCTATTAGGATTCTCATAGCCATAGCTGCATACTATGACTATGAGATTTGGCAGATGGATGTCAAAACCGCCTTCTTAAATGGTCGCCTAGATAAAGACATCTATATGGCGCAGCCTGAGGGGTTTGTAAATCCAAAATTTCCAAATCGTGTATGCAAACTTCAAAGATCCATTTATGGATTGAAGTAAGCATCACGACAATGGAACAAGAGGTTTGATAGTGAAATAAAAAGGTTTGGTTTTACTCAAAATCTTGAAGAGCCATGTGTATACCACAAAGCTAGTGGGAGTGAAGTAATTTTCCTTATATTATATGTCGATGACATATTGATCATGGGGAAAGACATTCCAAGTTTGCATGAAGTCAAGGCATATCTTGGAAAGTGTTTTTCTATGAAAGACTTAGGGGAAGCTGCTTTCATTCTGGGAATTAAGATATATAGAGATAGATCTCGGCGATTAATTGGATTAAGCCAAAGTGCTTACATCGATAAAATATTGAAGAGATTCAATATGCAAAATTCCAAGAAGGGATATTTGCCGATGCAAGAACAACATGGCTTGAGCAAGAAAGTTTGTGCTTCAACACCTGAAGAGGTGAAACACATGGCAAAAGTTCCTTATGCTTCGGCTGTGGGATCTATTATGTATGCGGTTAAAAGCACAAGGCCTGATGTGGCGTTTGCTCAAAATTTAACCAGTCGATATCAGCAGAATCCAGGTGAAGCTCACTGGACTGCTGTTAAGAATATTCTTAAGTACCTTAGGGCTACTAAAGATATGTTCTTAGTTTATGGGGGTGATCCACAAGCAGAACTTGATGTTACAGGTTACTGCGATGCTTCACGGAAAGGTGATAAGGATGATATGAAGTCTCAGACTGGATACGTCTTTGTCATTAATGGAGGAGCTGTGGATTGGAGGAGCAAGAAGCAGAGTACATTAGCGATGTCTGCAGCAGAAAATGAGTACATAGCTGCATCAGATGCTGCAATGGAAGCCGTCTGGATTAGGAAGTTTGTGTCAAGGCTTTGAGTTATGCCTTCGATTCAACAACCTATAAAAATGTATTGTGACAATTCAGCTGCAATTACATTTGCCAATGAACCTGGAATCATGAAAGGCACCAGACATTATCCGATCAAATATCACTATGTGCGAGAGCAAGTAGAGATTGGGCAGATCAAAGTACTCAAAGTTCACACAGATGATAACTTGGCAGACCAATTAACGAAAGCTCCTCCTGGCACTAAGCTTTATAAGTTAGCTGAAGGAATAGGTCTTCGTAAGGCTGAAAGTTTCATGCCCATTTGTGATTAGTATTTGGATAAAGGATGTAATAGACAATTATTGATTTTATGAAATAAAGTATTGTTTATGTTTATTTATATTGTCTTGTTGAAATATACATATATCCTGTTTTTGCATGTTTATATCCTTGAATAAATTTATTATTCTAAATGTGTCCATTGTCGGTTAATGATATGGGAATATCATTAAATTAAGACAAATGTGAATGTTGGTTAGAATATACTTGAAAGTATATTGATGCGTAGACATACCAATTTCACATGATATTCTATGAATAGAGTATAGGACTTATTCCCACTAAGCATGAGAATACTTATGGATCTTGTCATCAAGTAATTAATGAAATAGTTATCCTCAGACTTGAGATACCAGATAAGAGTCATGGATGTAGTGCATTTTTGTGAAGCAATCTACCGCTTACCGTAACTGGAAGTTATAAGGGTTGTTTTCAGAAGTGTTGCAAAGTCCATGGGTTATTCTTGTAGTCAAGAAAGAATTTGTTCCTTCAAATTTGTTTTGAAGTATAATACTGTTGGGCCCCTCGTAGGGTTGACAAAATGTTTGCGTGGCCACGCCCAAAGTCTATCTAGAATACGTTCAGATGTTTTGGTAATTTTGTTCAATCATTAACAACGAGAAACAGAAACATTAATAAAGAGTGACTTAGATCCATTTCTTTATTAATAGAGTATTAGTAACAAAAGGATAATAATAATGATGAATCATTAAAGATTTTCCAGGAAATCTAGCTCGAGTCGAACTAGGGGCATTGGAGTGTTGCAAGACGCCAACCAATGTCATTTTACTATTAATAGTTAACCAAGTGGGAGTTGTTGGAATATGGTTAATATATTAACAAGTAAATGTCTAGTTTCGAACCCGAGACCTCGGGATTGCACACAATGCAAATAAGAATAAGAGTATAATAATTATATATGTGAAATGTTATGTATATATAATTATTTAAACACTTAACGGACTTAACGGTCGTTAGTACTTAACCGTATGGACTAACTATCGTTAAATATGAAAGAAAAGGACTAGAGTGAAACTAAGTGCCAAGAAGGATTTGGAAACCCTCTTGGGCTTGTAGAACCGGTCGACAAAGGGTATGGGGAGACCCAATCCCACTCAAACTTGTCCTCCAAGTTTACCTAGTATATATACAAGGCTTAGGGTTATTTGTTTCTCACCTTTTGTGCACACACATATATCCCTAAACTTGTTTTCTTTTCTTGTTCCTCTTTGGCCGATCGTTATACCCTAACACATAGGGTGTGTCGATTTTGGTTCATCCAAAACAAGTGTTTTATTATTACTTGCATAATCTCTTATTCGTTATAGTTTGTGTGTAAAAGAACGAGGTAACAACACACTATTGTTGTTATCAAGAGATCGAATAACAAAACGGTAAGGGGTTATTCATTGATCTAGTTTAATTAATATTCAAGATTTATTGAAGTGCATCGGGTACGTTTTCTATTTATGTTTAAGTTAATAATTATGTGTTATACTTAATTGTTTACATGCTTCCGCACTTGTGTACTTTGTTTTATGGAGTTTATATGATTGTCATGGTTTTCAAATTCCAACATAATAAAACAAGTCAAATAAATAGGATAAATGATGATAATGAAATGTACTTATTTGAGTTCATCAATTTGGCTACTACTTGGAGGCTATTTGATAAATGTGGTGTTCATCAGGTTTCTACAAAAGCAGGAGTAGAAGTTTACATGCTAGTGTAGAAGGACTATCCACTTAGAGCAGGGATCTTGATTGTTATGCTAGCTGCCAAACTCAAAGTAGATGAAGACTCAGAAATGGCAAGGGAGTTAGTAAGGAAAATCTATCAGCAAGCAGAAGACACAAAGTCTAGAAGATAGTGTTTGGAAGAGTCCTCACAATCCTCAAAGGTATGTATTTAATTTAGAAAACTTGATGATTTAGGGTAAATCACAAGTTTAAGGGAGGATTGTTGGGAATTAAATGTTTCTGACTTAGTACTGCTGAAGGATTACACTAACAGTACAAACTGTTAGTGTATAACTGAAGAACTGCTGAAGTATTACTAACAGTACAAACTCTAAGTTAGTACTGCTAGTATATTAAAAAAGGTACTGCTGCATGGAGACTGCTTTAGAAGATATGTATTAAGGATAAGTATGGAATATATCTTATGTATATCACAATTAGTTAGAAATATACGGTAGGATACTTATCTTGTAAAGGACTCCTTAAGTCTATAAAAGGAGATCCTAGGTTAGATGTTATGTACATCAGTCGAATATAGTTTTGTTAAGATTCAAGGTCGTAGTAACCCTAGTGATATTGAGATCACTCGTATTATTCTTGAATAATATTGAATCGTTTGGTGTTAAACATTGTGTTCTTTGTTCATACTACATTACTGTTACATTAAACAACATCTTCTGAGTGTGGTTGAGTAGATTCTGCATACTTAACTACATAACCTCAAAGTATCCTAAACACATCATAAAGGAGTATCATCCTAGGTATTTTAAATCCTCTCATACAATTTCGATGAATTTCAATCCACACGACCTATTGAACCATTTTCTTTTAGTTAACTATATTATCTTAACCTATTTGACCACTCACACATAAAACATAACCTAAAAAAAACACATGAATACAGAGATTTGTCTAAAAATTGCTATTAAAAGCAGTTCCAAACACCCATGTATTCAGCTATAAACACGACTCCAAACACCCCTGAATTCAACAATTTACAATATTCTGAAACACACCAAAGGGATGGAGGGATATATATTAACAACTCTGCAGATTATTAAAGGCAACCATTCTTGGTCAATCTCTCAAGAGTTTATTAAGTATTTTAAACCATGTTTTTATAATAAATTAGAGAGGCGGGTACCTGAATGAAAGGATGCTGAAGGGCTTCCATAGCTGTTGGGTAAAGGAAATCCCAAACACCCTATATATTTTAGGACTCACTCCCATGGACCAACGATCGTCCTGTCATTTTCTTTGTCAGACTACAAAAGCCGCGATGCACCATCACAATTGTTCAAGATACCTTCAAGCGAACTTTTAAGGTCAACAAACTTTGGCATTGAACCTGCAAAGTCCCTCACCTTTCTTACCTAGAAAAGAAGTCATAAAGATCATCACTCACACCCTTTTGATCATTTGGAAACTCCATTTCTGGTATGTCTAATACAACAGAATACATGAATGGTTCCTAAAATGTATAAAAGCTAAAATCGGCCTGCATAAGATAGAAGTTCAGGATCATTATTTTCACATGACAGGACCCACCTCATTCTATAAGTAAAAGCTATACTAACCTGGTCGATCAATGATACATATATACAGGCCCGTTTACATACCCAAATATTAACTTTCACGCATTTAACTGCCTTTGTAAAGAATGGATTGTCTGCAATAAGGTTTCATTAAGCCGAATGTAAGCTTCTCAGTGTTCCCATTCGCCGAAATATACAATTCACATCTGCACGAAATAAAAAAATAGTAATAATAATACAAAATCAGAAAAGAAAAACCACTTAAGGGAGTGTTTGGGATTGCTTATTAAGAGTGGTTATTGACTTAAAATCAGGTTCTAATTGCTTGCAAGTCATAAACTAAAGAGATCTGAACTCTATTAGTTTCCAGAACCAAGGCAATAACCTTATAAAAAAGCTAATCCAAAGACCAAAAACATCTTTATCAGCTTCTTACTGTTACATTGTCGCAACTAATGGGCCGTGTCAGATTATTAAAAGCTAAAAGTCCCCATATGGCATACATAATGGTTTAAGCAAACAGGACGGGCATTTCTCTTTTTTTTTTAAGTTTTAATGACGATGTACATACATACCTAAATTGTTGTAGTGTGTAACTTTTGAAAACGACTGGCGTACCTTGTCCATTGTATGCAGTTGCCGTGCCTGCAACCAAGCGTACTATAAGAATAATGCTAAAAGTATTAAACAATTACATGTCGAGACAGGTTAATTTAGTATGTAAAAATTCTATTAGCAGAAAGTGCAAATGATCTTACCTTCGTTTTGCTTGCAACCACCCAATTTCTATACATTTCATTGCACGCCCGATTATTAGTACGAATAAAAACAAAATACCAAATACATATATAGATAACGATGAACAGGATTTGGAAGTCAGATATACCAGTCAAGGCCCATTCTTTTAGCGAGATTAGCTACTTGATAGAATATGTTGGTCTGTTTTGTTTCGTAACAGCATGGTAAGCTGGCACTTCTACTCATCAATATTCGAAACTGACAATGATGCCTATATTAACATGTCATGAAATTCAATCTTTATAATATATACACATCAATAGCAACACATTCTCTCCCGTTCTCAAAGACTTAAATTTGTAAAGGATAATTATATTTTCCAACACAACGGACAAGCGTAACCTCGCTACTGGCCAATTCCCAATTGAAGCATAACCCAAATTCCCAATTCACCTTCAATTAATATAAATGCCTATTTATTTTTTACAACGTGTTGACTCAACAGTTAATTTACATTTCGTATTTTAAAAAACGAATTTGACACCAATCATTAAAATCAAGAAAACATGTACTTCCTGAAACTCACCAACGTTACGCTAGTATGTAGCCATCCCTGCAGAGCGAGATTCAGTCCACCATTTTAATCCTGGTCAAAATACAAAAGCTGCAAAAATCAAAAGCCTATTATTCAGCTTATTGATACTAATATAAATAGCGATAAGCATTAGCAGCTAAAGTCAATATTGGCATTTACAAGAACTAACAGGAAAATAAGTTAGAATGTTACATCTACTATAAATTTTTATTTAAGCACCTGATCGAACAACTCGTGTGCATCAAACCAATCCAAATGAATTTTGAAAATTAACATGAGTATTATATCGTATATCCAAACACCCAGTTAGTTCCAAGTTACGCAAAATACTTGGTCAACAACATTCAGCAGTTGTTCGTTACCAAAAAAACCTCCCTAACAACCTACTAATAACACATCAAGCTAAAAATACATCACCAACGTATTGTGTAGAAGAAACCCATCGCACATTTTCATAATCTCACTAAAAAAGTAACCAAAAAGAAAACAATAATTTTTATATACCAGATGATTTCCCTCTTGTAATCAATCTCATCGTTTTTTGCATCTTCATCTTTATCTCCATTTCTAATTTTCCACACCAGTAAAACTGCTTGAACACGAAATAAACAAATTTTCCAAACCCATTTGAATCCCTTCAAAACCCATATAAAAAACATAAAAGAAAAGTCAAAAATCAATTAAATGGAGGGAAAAAACACCCCTTTTCCTAAGGCAAAAACATTAATAGAAATTAAACAAAGAAAAGATAGCACCTTTAGAATAGTTATTCTTTTAAAAATTTCAATTGATTGATGGGTGTTTGGATTTGTGTTGTAGTGGGTGCGTTTTGATGATTAAACAACTTCCCTACAAACATGGTTTAGGGTTTATGGTCTTCACTTTTTTGGTTTGTGTTTGATCGGACATGATAATTCGATGATACAAAACAAATGGGTAGTGATTTTGTAGGTTGGGGGTTTATGTTATGTATGGATCTTGTGGTTTCTGGGTTTGTGAATATGTTGAAGACCGTTCAAAAAAAATGTTGAAGAAGGGAAAGAAGCTTCTCATAGAAGGACAGGTGTGGTAAACCTGGGTGTGTGTGGAAGATTATAGAAGACGTGCCCTGTTAAAATGACGTAGCGCTTTTTAATCCATTATTTTGCAAACGGGTACTGTTTTGTCCACTGTAGTCGGGTACTGTTTCGTCCATTGTAGCACTTAATATATTTCCTTGCGTTGTGCTAGTGCCAATATCCATCTGCAATTCCAAAATGGTTTGCTAAATCATATATCGTGGCACTTTTTTAATCAAAAGTGAGCCAAGGTGTCTCAAATATTTTACCTCTAAAAGTATCTAGTACTAATGTATACTACCAAACCGGGCAAGTAACCTCCCTACCATGCGATGACCTTGAAACTAGTATACATGGACAACCTTTACATCACCCTGATAAAAAAAATACATACGTAATCATTATGAATTATAAACTTATCACACTTCATTTGAAGATCCACGATTAACAGAAAGTATGAAAGATTTGGAAATATTGTGTGCAACACAATATTGGAGTCCTCACTTAATAACTCTTAACTATTTAAATCATGTCCAAACGGATTACAAAAAACTCAAACACCCTGATTTCTGGATTTATTATGAAAAAGTGCCGTAATTGATTTACTAAGAAATGCAACAGGGATCCTATATTTGCAGCTTTGAGCCTTATTTGTCTTTGTATACCACAGTACATAATTCTCAATTTGAAAAGAAAACAAACCTCTAATTCTCCATTTAGGACCGTGCTCTTCCCTGAGAGGCAAAATGTCCAGCGTTGCAATGTTTTTCTGGATCTTGCTTTAAAATTGAACATACTTGCAACAAATAGATGTAGCAAATGAAAATTAATGTTACCTCTTTAGGAGTAACTCCTGGATGTGCGCATTATGCAACTTGTAATGATGGTAAGGCTCAAATGTTTATAATGAAATGAAAATTAACGTTACCACTATTCGTTTGTGATCCAACGCCCTCTCTTAGTGACTCCTTATACACACTCTTCTTTCTATAACACTCCATGGAAACAGTAGCAGGTTTGATACATAGAGCCTGGACCACAATTATCAAATGCAAAAAGTTTTCGTCATCGCCTTAATCGTACATAATACTAAAGGGCGTTTAAAATGATACAAAAGCTGAAGACCTTCTTTCAAGCGTATTTTTTCATAAATACAAAACAGAATTACCTTTCCACTATATCCAGCCTTTGCTATCACAGTCTTCAAAAGCTCAAGACCTTCTTTGTTTTCCTATATATATAGAGACACACAATTCATTAACAAATCAACCAAGTACTATATTGAATTTATGTTAGAGCTGAAATACAATGCTCTTGAATGCAAAATCAACATATGAGAATAGACTGTAAAGAAGAGACGAACCTGAATGTTAGGTGTAAAACCACCCTCATCACCAACATTGGGGGCGTCCTGGGCTCATGGTCATATTTCTTCTTAATCACATATTTTAAGTTGTGATCACTTCAACACCCATTTTCACGGCTTAGAAAATCAAAAATCCACCGCTTGCTTATGGATCTGGAAACTTATGGCTGCACCTTCAAAAGCCTCCCAGATATATGAGAGACACACGTTGTGTCTCTGTGTGTGTATTTGATAGAGTATTCAAAATAATGGGTGAAACGGGATATGGCACCTGTAAGCGCAAACAGTAGCAATTGATGAATAATGATATGGAATTATGAAACCTGTAAAATATACAAATTAAATAGAGGAACTATTATACCAGTTGTGTACCTTTGTTATTCATCATCAGAAAGTATCCCACCCATCATCTTTTTTCAACAATTTATTCTTCAAACCTTGACTTCCAATCTCATTCTCATTTGTTGACGGATTCCATATACAGCCTCATTAGCCTTTCACAAATTCCAAACACCCTCTTAACTAAAAATTAAACTTTACCCTTTGGCACCTCTTCATCTGCAAATAAGCAAGCAAATAAGCCTAAGCACTCTTCCTCTAACCAAAGTTTTAAGCACAAAAAGTGCTCATCAATGTTACAAAAAAAAAAGCTGATAAGCAGTTTCTACCTCAAACTTCTTTTTTCGCTTCTCATCTGTTTTACTCACTTTCAAGATATCGTTCGGATTGCTAAATTGAGCTACTCTCAAATCCACCACATCAGGAACTCGTGCAATCGGAATAATCTTAAACTTATCCTAAACCAATAGTGTGTACTGCAAATATAATCAATGGAAAATTAAGAAGCACAAATTAAGACATAAACCTAAATTATAGCAGCATAAAAAAACTTGCAGATTTAAAGCTGCATAATTAAAGAAAATATCGAAGCTTTGAATGAATATACCCTGAAAATCAAAAGAAAAACTATCACTCTAACATCACCAAATCATATGGTATCCAATCCTTATTTAAAAACTATCACTCACACAAACTATTAAAAACCTCAAATTAAGGGGAAAAAAATAAAAATTGGATGGATTGAAGAACATATTCAATTTGCATTATGAAATAACAAATAACAATTTATAAAAAAATCAATCAAAGATATTACCTGTATTCAAAAGTACCATAAAAATGTTTTTCATAGTAATGGATCTAACCTCTTAGGATTTAATTTGATTGAAATATATAAGAAAGATTTGATTTTACAGATAATGATGATGATTAGATGGAGTCGGTTGTGTGTGATAGAGAAGATGAATGAGAGGTGTGGAATTTTCTAGGAGATGAGGTTAGAAGGAAGGGGATGTGTATGAAGAAGAAGGGTCTAGAATTTGGGGGGAAATATCTTATGCCTGGAAAAAACGGAACGGGATCAAAGCACTGTAGCACTCCGTAAAAACACTGTAGAAAGCACTGTAGCGTCCACTGTAGCAGCTACAGTGCGTTGCTACAGTGGTACTTTCCCCTTTTAGTATATAGTATAATGATTACCGTTCAAACTAAAACCTGCACATGTGATTGATCGGTGCATTTTACATACACATCACGACACGTTAATTACTTGATATTACATTGTTATTATCCTTTATATAAGCTACATTGAGGTGTTTTGTAATTATGTAGGTTATGCATTAAACGGAGTTAGGATTGTGATTTTACAAGACAAGAATGAAGAACGAATTACATATGGGTTTTAGCCTACGAAAACTAGAAGTTTAAAAGATGCACAAGAATAGTACCAATACTAAGTCATTTAGTAGAGGTACTATATTATTAAAGAGAAGGAAACGCACGAGACAAAGAGACGTTGGCATCTAGGTTCTACCTAGATGCTTATCAAAACAAAAGCGTTTATCCATGGATTCATTCACATCTATATTTTACATAGATGCCAATCTTCCAAAAGCCATGACACAAGAATGGTTTTGGCATCTATACAGGTAATTATCAACATGTTTCACTTAGATGCTTATCTTTTCTTCCCACCAAAGAAAACTCACGCCCCAACCTAAAGCTCAGACAATCCAATTGTAACCCTACTTCTACTCTTATAAATAGATCGACTCATACACCAATCCCAGGATCCCTCTTCCACTAGTCGCCAAGGGACGACTAATTAATTCTCCACCATTCCAACTATCTTCTACAAAAACTCCAGCCACCATAAAACTCTTCCATCATCAAAACCTAAAACCTTTATTCATCACCATTGTGTTAGATCCAGATACAAAAAGATGACTCCATACATGACCTTTGTTGCACTTCTTATCACCATGTTCGGCTAAACATCCTGCGATCACAACCGGGATTAGGGTTTGATCTTTTGTACTTTTAATGAATGATTTGTTTGAACGATTTTAGAGTTGTGAACACTTTGATGTTGATTTTTATCTTAATGAATATGTTATGTCTTCTATCACTGTGTTGTTAAATCAATTTGATAATTACTTGTAAGACGGTATAATATAGTGGTCCGACCAACCGTGCCAAATTCAACTACAAGTGTGGATCTTGGACGGATGGTGCGGATACACATATTCCGTGCCCAGAATTAATTATTAAATTAGTACTAGTTTTTGTCTATGAAAACTTGAGCAACCGCAATCTCTAGTAAAACAAATATGTAAGATATATTGTAATCAAACCTGAAACTGGAAGTGATCGTATTTTCCCTTGTCGGGTCGGGGTGTTACATAATTCATAAGTTTTACAATCTTAATTTAATTGTTTATTTTAATTCTATTCTCGTAGTTTTAATTAATTTAGTTTTTGTTAAGTTTTAATTAGTAGTTAAATATCAATCTCTCTTAATCAAAAGAATTTACTGTTTTCGTATAATTAAATATGAATTATTGTGTTAACCATAAGCTCCTTGTGGATACGATCCTTTACTTACCCTTTCTAAAAGTAGGTTAATTAAGCTTATTTTTGGTAGTCAACGACCTCGATCAAATCTTGGCGCCGCTGCCGAGGAGCTATTGCGCTTAACGCATAGTTTTTGTTTGATTAGTTGTCATTTATTGTCTTTTAAATTATTAAACAAAAAAATATTCTATTTTCTATTTTAGTTTTTAAATTCGTGTGTTTAGTTGCTGATTGTAGTTTTGCAGGCTTATACGGAGTATACTCATCCTATAGTATACGGTGTATTAGCCCACGAATTGAATTTTTATTCAGTTAGGGCTCGCATACGGCGTATACGGTATACGGTGTATAGACTCTTTAGTCCATACGCCGTATCAAAGTTCTGTTAGGGACCATTTTATTTTTTTGTTTTTAGTTTATTGTTCGATTATTGTTTTATTGTCTTTCATACTTTTAAAAAATAAAAATACAAAAAGATTTTATGTTTCTAGTTTCTTTTAGCTTTAAATATTAGTTTTGTACAGTTTTACTTGTTTGTTTATTTCATTTTTCAGGTTTACAACGGAGGAAGCAAAACGATCAGTTGCTTCTTATTTTCTTCCGAGTTATACTTCATCTTCTTATTGGACTTGTGGGAATCTATGTCATTCAATGGAAAACTGTCAGAACAAGAAAGTATACAACAGGGTCATCATTGATGACGACGATGATCCTATGATAGATTTTGACACATTAAACCATCAATACTTTCCTGAATAGTATACGCATAAAGAAAAATCTCAAGAACCACCACAACAACATATGGATGACATGTCTGCTACTTTAGAGAGTAATAGCCATCAAGTGGTAACTGAAAACCCCAACAATCAAGTTACTCAATGGGAAGAGCGCATAGATATCATGGAGACTGATAATTTTTCCAACATAATAATGATGTATTTAGATTCTGAAGTTGATATAGAAGATTATAGAGAAGAGTGGTACATCAGTGAATCAAGTGAGAATGAGAAAGGTGAAGGTCAAAAAATTGATAAAAATGAGTCATTTGATGAATATCTTTCACCATTAGAAGATTCGGTTCAAATACTGGTTTAAAGTCAAGTTGGGAAGGATGTTGTGGACTCTACCATTTACCATCTCACATTTTCTCAAGAACCGATCTTTTCACCAATCATGGATACAGAATCACAAGAATATGAAGACATTTTGTTCTTTCAATAGAGGAGGAAGAGTGTTTAGATTCATTGGAAGAATTATTATCTTACATTGATCATGATGTTGAAGTCACCAATATCGATCTAAGTCCGCATCAATTGCCACGGGTAGTGATCAACCAAGTTAGGGAGGATGACTTGCTTTTCAAAAATGCGAAATCGCAAGAAAAGGTGTCATTAGTGGAAGAAGAGCCTTTTGTTGTTGAGCGGTGTCACAAGAACACACTTGGTGAACTTACTCATATCATTGTTAAGCAAGTTCAGAGGAAAGCACGAGTAGGAGTTCGTAAGTTGAAACACTTTTCGTGTCATGGAAAGAAGAAGTTTCGCGAAGTGTCAAATTATGATAAGTTGATTAAGGTTGCAAGCAAGAAGCCCCGTGTAAAACAGGTTCGTAGTGGATCAAGCCGAAGAAAAAGCAAAAGCCGAGTATGGGTTTCAAAGCATAAACACTTCTTCTACATAAGGGAAACTTATATTCATAAAGTGTTTGAGAAGAGGGATATGACATGGACCCGTAAAGTCGGATTGCGTCTAGGTAACTCATTTGGTAAATGCTCCATCAGACCACTGTGAAACTAATACCAGGTATCGTCGGGCTGATGACGTTAAAATTAGCGCTACACGTGGGGCAACCCGTTGTCTTTTTTATATTTTGCTTATACAATTTTCTTTTTTTTTTCTATCCTTCAGTATACAGTCGTTTGTGCCAACTTTGAGCATTACATTTGAATTAATGTAACAATCAAAGTTGGGGCGGAGAGTAATCCCTTATGCCAAAAAAATAGCAAGCGAAATTGAAAATTTTGAGTTACAAAGTGTGTCTGATAAATTGGAAGAACAAAGGTTGGCGTTTGTAGATTTTGTTTATGGCATCCATGCAGAAATTTTTTAACATCTATGTATATGTTAGATGCCAAAATAAAATAAAATAAAAAAGGGTGAATTTTCTTAGGGTCGGCTATTTTAAAAATAGGCATCGAGGCAGGGATTAAATGGCATCTATGTAAATCCTCGATGCCAATGTGTTTTTTTTTTTTTTTTTTTTTTTTTTCTCAACGACACAAAACCTAGTCGTTTTTCTTTTTGCCTTGACTTTCTTTCGGCCCACACAAAACATACGAGCACCTTAAATTCTCAGGTTGAACCCTAATTTTTTTTAATCAATTATAAGAGATAACAAATATTAGGGTCTTGAGTTTTTTTTACATAAGTATTGAATTGTGGCGGCTATACTATTTGCGAATTTTATCACAAAAGTGCAGGTGAGATCACACGAAAGTCAAATGGTGAAGTTCTTTAAATTGCTATACGATCATTGTTCTGATGATGGTTGATGTTTAGTTATTAATTGGTCTTCGCAACTATAGTGAAAGTGCCGTGAGAAAATTGGAGTTTAGATTTATGGTTTCAAACATAAAACTGTAACTTCCATGGCTACATCTCACAATTTTTGTTGCATGATAATGAATGGTATACATAAAAGAGACGAAGAACTTGAAAACAAAAAAGCTGAAGAGTTAGAACCGCATGGTTCAATTTGAAGAGCAACCTCCCCCTCCTAAGAAATATTTTTCAGGTCGTTTCTATTGTTTTTGTTAATTTTTATTATTAGTTCTATTTGGTGTGTTGGTTATCTTAGTTTGGTGTTTTAGTGTTCTTAAGAATGTTGTGGGTGCATTCACTATAAACCCTCACGAGACTACAACTCGTTCATTCGGGCTATCGAGGGGTTTAAAGGCTTGTTGCATGCGCTAAATTCGACCGTGATTCCTACGAAAGTGAGTTTTAGAGAATTTATTTGTGTATGTCAGTTTCTTCTTTATTTTTCGAGTCATTAATTTTTAACCAAATTTCAGCTTGGAGTTTGCATTGGGGACAATGCAATGCTTTAAGTTGGGGAGGGGGTAACTATAATATTATAATTAGAAATGTGGTTAAAAATGCGAAATTTTGAAAATTTTAAAATTCTTGGTTGCATTGTATAAAGAGTCATGTGCTAAGTTGGACGTGAGAAGTCTCTTCTACACGTATTTGGTAAGTTTTGCAAATTTTGAAGATGGACTTTTGGATCATAGTATGTTGCGAGTTAAGGATCCAACCACAGTTGCTTAGTCAGGTGAACCTGCTTCCTTTTTGTTATTTTGGTTAAATTAGTTGATTTGATTTTCATAGTGTGAGCATTTAGTTAGTTCATGTGTAAACTTATGTTTTGCATATTTTATGTTTAAAAGATCAAACCCTTTGATCAAGTTTCCCTAACTTACTTTTGCTTAGAACGGGAAGAAAGTAAAATAATATAATATAAAATATAATAATGAAATAGTTGGGTTAGGACACTTAAATTGATCTTATCCGGCTTGTCACCCGCGCACGGTGGCCATAGAAAAAAGTTGGAGAACTGTCATAAGTATTGGTGATAGTCATATATTGGGCTTGCCTATCTGATTCGCCACCCACGCAAGGTGATATTTTAGTTGTTAGCATGGGTTAGACACCAATTCTTATGATGGATAGCATTGCACTTAGCTGAGATAATTTTATGTGAAATAACCTAATTCTTGTATTGTTGTTCATGAAATTAGGAAGGTTGGTTTAAGTTAGTGCATTGATTAATTAGACTATGTGGTAGATAACTCCATCATATGATATACCAGTAGGAACGAAGCATAGCTGCACCCATCTAATAAAAATGGACTAAATTTATTGGTTCCCATGTGTTGATGTGTCTTAATATGCACCTATATGATAGACATTCATATATCCGAATGATTGGTCATTATATCAATCTTAAAATGAGTGTATAAAGCATTCCGGATGATTTGTATAAGAAACGGTTCTTGATGGCTAAAAAGGAGCTTATGAACAAAAATGCTTGAAATATGAAGTAAAATTCATGTGCAAAAACTGAGCAAAAAGTGAAAATATGTAAGTTAATGTATGATGGCTTATGCGCTCTCAAAAAGTTTGCTCCTATGGTATAAAAACTCCGGTATTATAAAAGGTGTAAGTTATTCTGATGCATAAGAACAATGTATAAAATATGTATATCCTAACTTCTACTCAAATTTTAAATTTATAAACTCCTTTTTACCAATTATTTAGAAAACGCATACGAGCAAGGATACTCGTTCGCATGTAATATGGTTTGTGGTAAATAGGGATTGTCCCAAGAGACTATGGTAAATCTTGTTTAGCGAATGTGTAGCATGAGAATAGCACATTAGATTGTCACACTCTAAAGCACCGTAAATAAACAAACAATGGCTTATCTTATCGAATCAATCAAATGAAACAAGTACTTTTCAAGGAATAGTAACCAATCATGATAGAATGTTGAACATGTTTGGGTGAAACATATGTAGATGGCACATATCAATTTTACATGGAATTCTAGTCAATGGGTAATATCCAGAAAATCACATGTTTATACTAGTTTCATGGGTGAGTCCTTTCGGCCAATACTCATCCCACTAACCTAGTTACTTTTTATATTTATATGTATGAAAAATATGATTAGTATCATTAGTTATTACGAGTCCTTTCGGCCCATACTCGTGATTAAATACCCTTGGGTTCATTTAAAACTTGACTACTTGATAGTTGTCAATTATCAAGCACCAATCCATTTGTGCACCAACTTCTTGGAATAAAACAATATTAGAAATCATTTCGACCTTTAAATCTAATAGTGTTCAATCAACAAGTTAAAGAACACGGATTATATTTAAACAAACTTATGAGATAAATCACTTTTTCTAACCGAACTAATCATTCAACATTCACACGAAATTCTATATAATTCCCAAACAAGTATCACAAATTACTCCATAACAAGTTTCATCAACAACCGTAACATTTCATTTAACATCAAATCGTTCAACGTAATGATTAAGTAAAAGAGTTACCCAACGTAAGACTACAATTGAGCAGAAAATGTAAAGAGTTATAGCACTCCTTAAAGCCTCCAATCGGACAACGAATCTTCTACCTCTTCTAATGAGTATCACCAACGCTTCCTTCATTTCTCATTGGGATCTTCTTGAGAATGGCAGAGATTATAAAGCTCTTTCGGGTTTAGTAGAAAATATGATCAAGTCCTTATGGTGTAAGGCTTGATTGTAAGATTGTGTCTAATTGTGGTGATAGAGGATCATATTTATGCTTGGATTCTAGTTAAAATTATTTTACAAACTCCCTCTAATCATAATGATAGGTTAATGATCGAACTTTGATTGTTAATGGTGATTAAAACCAAGTTTTAATGCAACTTTTCAGTTCAGGTGTGTTTCAACCCATGGTTGGGACCTTCAACCCACGGCTGGGATGTCTGCTTCAACCTCAAGTTGAGATATTGAACCTTGGGCTGGAAGCTCAGCTTCAACCTTGGGTTGGGACTTGATTGGCATGTTGGTTTGAACCTTGGGTTGGCACAAAAACTCCATCTTTAACAATCTTCTTTAGCACTTAACCTTGACACTTTCTTCCATCAAATATCTTCATAATCTTTTTCTTGTACTCGGAAATAATCATAACATGGATCATTATCTTTGATGAGAATCTTTACTTTGCATATCTTCTTGATTTATCTACTTTTCTTCGTCTTTCTCGATATTTCCTTGTACCTAAACCTGGATATATCTTTTATACCTTTTAAGCGCAAAATGCTCATAAACACAACCAAATAACTTGCACAAATATACAAATAACATGACTCTAACATATACAAAATGAGCGTTATCAAATTCCCACACACTAAAGATTTGCTTGCCCTCAAGCAAACTAATATTTTGAAAAATAGTATTCTAATAGCTAATCGATCATGATTCTCAAAAAGGTTCACTAATCATACTTTCACCAAGGTAAAAGAGCAAAAAGTGAGTTTTATCTTTTGTATGTGAAAAATCAAACGTAGTACTCAATCAAGCTAGATAACAAAACTAAGCTCCTCACAAAAAGAAAATAGATTATATAATTCATTCACACTCATTTCTATTGATGGAGGTGTATTTCACTCATTTGCTCAGTCAAGATTTCATGTCATACCATAAGCTTGAACGAGTATCAAAACTAATCCAAATCATATAAGAAATAAATAAATTTATCAAAAAGGACTTTTATTCGGGTTGAAACGTTATGCTAAGGGTTAATATAAGGGCATGGATAAGGCATGGGATTGATTTATAAGTTAGTTGTACAACAATAATCAAGTCAAATACCAAAATCACTTGTTGCAAAAAGAATCGAACCATGTACCCCAAAATGATTATAGCCTTCGAATCAACATTTCGCCTTTTCTTTGATTTCTTTCATCGATCACTATATATATATATATATATATATATATATATATATATATATATATATATATATATATATATATATATATATATATATCACGTCTTAGCACATTGGCTAATCGATAACTCAAAATACTTCTTCTTTCTTCATCTTCATATTTATAGCACATTGGCTATTCTTGTCATCATATATATTTTTTCATTTTTTCTTTGATGACTTTTTTTTTCAACATCCCCCACACTTTGGATGAGCATATACCTCAAAAATACAAATAAGAAGTAGCTACCTTCGTCTTTGTCGGAACGGTATATCCGAGATACAAAGTGTAGACTAATAATCATCAAAAACTCCTTCACACCAAACAAAAAGCAACTTATCGATTCGACTTGATCAGGGGTTAGGCTAAGGTTTAAAGTGTAAAATCTTTTTAAATTTTTCTTGATGTAATCAAAATGAAAAAGAATGGCTCAGAGGGTGTACTAAGGGTATCTAGCACTAAAAATGAGTGCTAACAAATGGGTCCATAAAAAGTGGTTAACTAACCGATGTGGCTAGCTAATATATCATTATATGTAAATGGAAAGCCATTTGGTTGAAATCCTAAGTTGCCTCTTATCATTTAAATTCATCTATATCACACTAATATGACCTTACTTTGGAATTCGTAATGTATGACAAGCACAAGTTCTAGAATTAATCCAATCACCGGCACACTCATAGCAAGAAAATAGAATTTAAGCATAGAAATATATGCTTCTAGTGATAGGCTCAAATCCTCATATATTTGATAGAATCGGCTATAAATGCACAAGTAATGTTATCAATCTTTAGAACAGATTGCTTCAAAAATCGAGCTACGTTTAAATCTTTCAAATTGCCATATTATGCTATTGGAAAATTCTAAGTTGTTTTAGATATGTTAAAACTTTTAAGTGTAAAAAGAACAAATTTTCTCAAGGGAAATCAAACAAATCCGAATATAATCACAAAAAAAATAAATAAATATAATAAAAAAAATAAATAAATAAATAAAAAAAAAAAAACTAGACCATTTTCACTATTTACTTCCCCCCCCCATACTTAAGTTTTGCATTGTCCTCAATGTGAAAAGTTAACTTCAAAGTAAAGGAAATAGGGAAAATAAATAGTAAATGATATCACCGAGAAATCATGCGAGATCCATATTTGGTTTTCTAAACGTATGAGTTGATCACATGCAACACCAAAATGAACCAACCATATGATCGAGCAATAACTCCATGGTTCCTAAAACCTGAAAAATAAAACAAATATACCATCCAAACAAAACAAAAATAAAACACGCAATATAATAATAATAACCATAATACTTAATAATCCTAATTAATAATAATAAAATCCTACATCACATAATAGAAATTGTTCAGAAATAAAGTAAGAGGGAGAAATAGAATAATTATCCGTTACACATCATAAGTGAAAACCTTAATGATCAACAAGATCATCCATGGTCTCGTACTCATCATCACCTCCATAGTCAACTAAAGCTCCCATACCAACAACTACTAACGAAGTTCCCGCTTCATAACCATAACCACTTGGTCCTATATCGAAAGAATAATAACCCATGAACCCCTCATGATTAACATTGTACCCTTCACTTCCTTGAAATGCACTAGACGATGTCAGGTAAGGCACATGTTGTAAAGGATAAGGTGTATATGGGTAAGGGTATGGTGGAACACTAGGTGGGTCATAAATCATCGAGAAAGAATATGGTGGAACACTTTGTTGTCCAAGGTGTGTGAGAATTGGTGCACAATAATCCATTTGGTGTCCAACCCTCATCATCTTCATATCTCTCCACATTTCTCTCTTTTCAACTTGTGGCAAGTTTGCATGCCATTCTCCCCATCCTGATTCAAGTCCCGATGGTTCTCCTGTTTGCGGTGGTGGTGGTGGAACTGGGTCACGAACTACATTGGCTATGGTTTCAACCAATTGCATCTTGTCATGATCAAACAAACCATGTAAACTCTTCTTGTCAAGCATTTCACAATTCTTGATCAAAGTAATCTTGTTCAATTCCTCGGGTGTAGCATACCCCAAACTCCTACCAATCTTTGACACATAATGACCTCCATTGATAAACCCATGCTCCGTAATAAGTGCTGCCTTCTTGGACAAATAAGTTGCCAAGGTCCATGCCACATTCAACTTAAACTTCGTTCCATCAGACGAACTCGTAATCATTTCAAACAACCACAAATCCGGTCCATGAACTTTGTCTTGACTATTACCTCGGTGCACAAAAGTATTCACAAGAATCTTATGCAAAAGCCTCGATAGTGGATGATGAATTTCCACCACCTTTAGCCTAGGACTATTTGGATCCCAGATCAAATTCCAAACATGAGTACCAGCATACTTTGGGTACTCTCTCTCCAACCTAGAAAAGTGAGCCGTAAATTGCGGATCAGCTATATCAAACTCATCATATAAATCAAGTAATTGTGCAAACTCCGGTAAAGTCTTCGCATGATCTTTCCCACATAAACGAAACCATACACATTTCTCATTTACAATATTGTTCAAATCCACCTCTTGATTGAAGTAGATGGTGGAAAAGAACTCCAAACACCATTCCTTGTAAATTTCTTCCTCTTTAATCTTTAAAGCACTTTCCAAACAATAATCCTTATAGACATTTCCATCCGCATCTTCCATGCTAATGTCCAAAAACCTCTCAATTCTTGCATCAATTTGGTATCTCCTAAAAAAACTCCAATCAATCAACTTTGGTACCGCAATCTCCTTCCTTTGTAACTTAGCTAAACGGCTATTGAAACAAGCCTTAGCCTATTGGTTTAGCTTCCCCCATTTTAAGTGATCACTAGTTATCGGCATGAGACTAGTATTTCTCTTGCCTCCACCTTGCTTAGCATACAACGCAATTAGTGGGTTCTCTTCCTCCGTAGAACTCGACACTCCTTTCATGAGCTTCTGCAAAAACAAAAACAAAAACCACACAAGAAAGATTGGAGCCAAAGGATTACATTCGCAAGACCAACAAAATATATATATTTTTTTAGCCTCCAACCGCCGCGGTTGGACACCCAAACCGTCGGTTGGTTTGAATTAGGGGAACAGAACCTCCCAGCCGCACGGTTGGACATCCCAACCGGCGGTTGGGGTGGTTCAGGTGGAGCTCAGCCACCGGTTGGGCTCCCCAGCTGCGGTTTGCTGCACCTCTTATGTAAAAATGGGTTTTTTACTCTTTCCCAATCCTAGCCAAGCAAAAATCCTTTCTCCTCTTAGCTTATTTGTGGCTTATTTCAATTGCTAAATCCTCTATAACCTCTTAACTTCAAAACTTCTAAAACCTTTGAATCAAATCAAAATCTAACAAAGAAGTGGTCCATATAATTAATCAATAAGCATATAAACACTAAATCATAACCATATACCACATGAAATTTATTCAATCTTGATTCTAAATCATCAAAAATTCGTTCATCATAAACCCTTGTTCTAAAAACCTCAAAATCTCATTCATTACTTAATTAATTCATCTCATTCCACTTGCAATCAAACCTACTATCAAAGATCTAGTAATTCCACCAAAGAAACTCACTTAATTTCAACTAAACAAATTTCGCCCAAATTGAAACCCTAGAAATTAAATCCACATTAAGAACAAATTAAAGCAATTATATGGTGTTACTTACTCTCTTAAGTGTCATTGATTGATTAGAAACTCAATGCAATTGATAATCTTCAATTTCCCAATTGATTGGATGAATGTTGAGAGTGTTGGTGGCTTGTGGTGTTTTTTTTTCTTTTTCTTGTTTGGTAAAAATGAGTTCTCAAGCCGTTGGTTGGGTACCAACCGTGGGTTGGTAAATTTTTTAGCAAAAACCCGAATTAAACAAAAACATTCCTCATTTCACGTTGATAATTCCAAACACTTTTGAATGATTACCACAATTCATAAACACTTCAAACATTTCCAATAAATTTAAACTAAACAAACTAAAATGAACTAGAACAATTAATCATTAAAAGTTATTTCAAATTAGATAATAACTTAAAAAACTCAAAACACACTAAAACATAACATAGAAATGAAAATAGTACGGAATATAAAATCATAAATGCAAATAATAAGATTAAAGCTCATCATAGACAAAATGAGCGGAAGCTTAATGATAAGCTTCTTTATTCCCCCATCATCTTTCCTCTCTAGTCAAAGTAGTTCCCAAAACGTAGAATATCCTCCGAGTTGAATTTTCCCGAGAGTATCCTATCGGTTTCCTTTGTCTTAAACCCACGAGTGAAACGACGTCCACTTGGGCTTGTAATTTCTATTTTGGTATGCCAAACCTTGTCTCCCCCAACTTTTTGGTACTTGCTATGCCCTTCGGATGTCCATTCAATGTTCTTGAGTTGAATAGGCAAAGAGCCAAGAAATTCAACCATTTTCTTGTAAACAATTATATTTTTGAACGGGTTAAAATAGTTTTCCATAGCCAAGGCACACTCCATATCATCCTTTATGTGTGCAAACGATGGTGCAGTTATACCATATTCCGGATTTACCTCACTATCATGACCAACATCAAACATATCTAGCCAATCTTCCTCATCTGAATCTTCATCCGCTAGAATCTTGCCTCTCTTCTTAATGTGGTAAATCCTCTTTACAACCCCATCATCAATCTCCATCGTTCCTTTCCCATTATCAATGATTGCACCACATGTGCGCAAAAATGGACGACCAACCAACATAGGCATTTCCCTATCAATGGGAACATGTAGTATCAAAAAGTCACACAAGTAAGTTTGATAACCTACTTGGAGCCTTACATTCTTAACTTTTCCATATGCTTTAGCCATCGTATTATCCGCATCAACAAAACATCATTAAAAGGATAAGCTCTTCCTAACTCCAAAAGCTTATAAAGTTTATAGGGCTTGATGCTCACACATGCCCCGATATCCGCCAAGGGGTTAAGTGCAATAGTCCCATTAAATTTGAGCGGGATAAGATAATTTCCCGGATCCTCCATCTTCTTAAGCAAACCTTTTTCCATCACTATTTCCTTTTCATCTTCCTTAATCACACTTTTCTTATCAAGCTTCATCTTCTCAACTGATATCTCATCAAGTAACTTCCTATAATGAGCATAGTGCTCCAACACATGAAGTGTTGGCATCTCATTAAGTAATTCCTTGAACTTAGTGGTTATTTCCTCCACACGTTTGGCTTCATCAATTGGTGAATTGGGTGGTTTTTCTTTTTGTAAGGGTGTAGGATTGGAAGAAGTCTCTCCTTTGATTAGTGAAGTAGGATGTGGTAGTGATGATGGTGAAGGTATAAGTCCTTTAAAAGGTGGGTATTTTTGTTTGAAAGAGAAGCCTTTCCCATCTTGACCATTTCCGTTTTCCCAAAAGTACCATCTTCATCATTTTCATTCGCTTTCTCCATTTGTTCTATCAACCAATCAACATCCTTATCATCTTGAAGCTCCCCAACCCTAACTTGCATTTCTCATAACCCAAAGTCAAGAGTACACTTAGTGGCTACCAAGAAATTCCTTCCAAACACAACGGACGGATCCGTAGTGTCTTTATACTTATCAATAATCAAATCCATGGTAAACGTGTAACCATAAATGTCAACCTTAACATCGCTAGCAATCCTTCTACCATACTTGTCCAAATCATACTTTCCATTTCCAAACTTTTCATAGAATGCATAAGTAACATAACTATCGCTTTGTCCAATATTGCACTCCGCATCCCAAGCACCAAAACCTTATATTCCACAAGGCGTGGAATACCTCATACTTGGCTCATCATATTCCCTTAACTTAGCTCGAGTGAAAGTGATCACCCGTGGCTTTTCCGGTTCACATTTCATAAGTTCAACATCTTTCCCTTTCGCTTGCAATTCCACTTTCTTCACTTCAACCATTTTCTCCATTCTTTCCAAAACATCTCCAACGTCCATCAATTTCGTTTCCAAATTGTCCAAGTACTCCGAAACTTCACTTAGTGATTCCATATCGCTAAAAGTAAACTAAAAAGTTCATAAACAACAAATTCAAACATAAACGTTAGGGGTTAGCCAATATAAAATTTTAAAGTATCCTAAACAAGAAAACATTTAAAAACATATTAAAACTAATTAAAGAAAAAACTAAATTAATTAAAACTTAAAGATTAAAATTTTTTTTTTCTTTCGACAGCTTTCGGCGGCTGAAGTCCCGAACCAACCGTTGGTTCGGGTTTGGTTCACAGAAAATCTCAACCGGCCGGTTCACAAGGCGAACCGGCGGTTGGTTTGATTTCACGTTGACAGAACGTTTGAGCCGCCCGGTTCAGGGTTCGAACCGGTGGTTGGTGCACCAATATTTCGAAAAAAACTTTTATATATATATATATATATATATATAACTTTCTAATTCTTTTAAAGAAAACTTATATTAAACTTGAACATGAAATGGAATAAAATGAAAACAAACAAATCTACTAAAAAAAACATATTAATCCAAACACTCAACAATTCATAAAGTGGGTAAAAATGAAACGAACACAAAAACAAAAGGCAAACTAACAATTACTTCATGCAAAAACAAAATTTCTATGCTACTATTTACAAACTAATCTAAACAAAACTAAATTAAGTCCCCGGCAACGGCGCCAAAAACTTGATGCGTAAGAACGGTGTATAAAATATGTATATCCTAAGTTCTATTCAAATTTTAAATTTATAAACTCCTTTTTACCGATTATTTAGAAAACACATACGAGCAAGTATACTCGTTCGCGTGTAATATGGTTTGTGGTAAATAGGGATCTTCCCAAGAGACTATGGTAAATCTTGTTTAGCGAATGCATAGCGTGAGAATAGCACATTATTTTGTCACACTCTAAAGCATCGTAAATAAACAAACAATGGTTTATCTTATCGAATCAATCAAATGAAACAAGTACTTGTCTAGGAATAGTAACCAATCGTGATAGAATGTTGAACATGTTTGGGTGAAACATATGTAGAAGGTACATATCAATTTTACTTGGAATTCTAGTCGATGGGTAATATCAAGAAAATCACATGTTTATACTAGTTTCATGGGTGAGTCCTTTCGGCCATTACTCATCCCACTAACCTAGTTACTTTTTATATTTATATGTATGAAAAAGATTATTAGTGTCATTAGTTCTTACGAGCCCTTTCGGCCCATACTCGTGATTAAATACCCTCGGGTTCATTAAACTTGACTACTTGATAGTTGTCAATTATCAAGCACCAATCCATTTGTGTACCAACTTCTTGGAATAAAACAATATTAGAAATCATTTCGACCTTTAAATCTAATAGTGTTCAATCAACAAGTTAAAGAACACGGATTATATTTAAACAAACTTATGAGATAAATCACTTTTTCTAACCGAACTAATCATTCAACATTCACACGAAATTCTATATAATTCCCAAACAAGTATCACAAATTACTCCATAACAAGTTTCATCAACAAACGTAACATTTCATTTAACATCAAATCGTTCAACATAATAATTAAGTAAAAGAGTTACCCAACGTAAGACTACAATTGAGCAAGAAATGTAAAGAGTTATAGCACTCCTTGAAGCCTCCAATCGGACAACGAATCTTCTACCTCTTCTAATGAGTATCACCAACGCTTCCTTCATTTCTCCTTGGGATCTTCTTGAGAATGGCAGAGATTATAAAGCTCTTTCGGGTTTAGTAGAAAATATGATCAAGTCCTTATGGTGTAAGGCTTGATTGTAAGATTGTGTGTAATTTTGGTGATAGAGAGTCATATTTATGCTTGGATTCTAGTTAAAATGCTATTACAAACTCCCTCTAATCATAATGATAGGTTAATGATCGGACTTTGATGGTTAATGGTGATTAAAACCAAGTTTTAATGCAACTTTTCAGTTCAGGTGTGTTTCAACCCACGGTTGGGACCTTCAACCCGCGGCTGGGATGTCTGCTTCAACCTCAGGTTGAGATATTGAACCTTGGGTTGGAACCTCAGCTTCAACCTTGGGTTGGGACTTGATTGGCTTGTTGGTTTGAACCTTGGGTTGGCACAAAAACTCCATCTTTAACAATCTTCTTTAGCACTTAACCTTGACTCATTCTTCCATCAAATACCTTCATAATCTTTTTCTTGTACTTGGAAATAATCATAACATGGATCATTATCTTTGACGGGAATCTTTACTTTGCATATCTTCTTGATTTATTTTCTTTTCTTTGTCTTTCTCGATATTTTCTTGTACCTAAACCTGGATACATCTTTTATACCTTTTAAGCGCAAAACGCTCATAAACACAACCAAATAACATGCACAAATATACAAATAACGCGACTCTAACATATACAAAATGAGCGTTATCATATTCTCACCTCTTATTTTGGATCTATGTTTAGATTGATTATAGGGGTGTACTAATTATGTTTGGCACACGGTTAATCATATGAAACATAAAGTAAATGGAACCAATGGGAGCTGTTACGTTAAGTGTTTAAGAAGGACAAAAATATTGGTAATCATTTTGGATTATTGGTCATGTAGGATGGTTATTAGTGTACTAGGTTGAACTTGATCTTTTTGAAGGAATTTCAATGGTATGATTAAAAACTATGTAATTAACATGCTAAGATATAGTAGATTTATTCCTCGAGACGAGTAAGAGTCAAGTTGGGGAGGTTTGATTGGTGCATTTTACATACACTTCACGACATGTTAATTATTTGATATTACATTGTTATTATCCTTTATATAAGCTACTTTAAGGTGTTTTGTAATTATGTAGGTTATGCATTAAACGGAGTTAGGATGGTGATTTTATAAGACAAGAATGAAGAACGAATTACATATGGTTTTTAGCCTATAAAAACTAGAAGTTTAAAAGATGCACAAGAATAGTACCAATACTAAGTCATTTAGTAGAGGTGCTATATTATTAAAGAGAAGGAAACGCACGAGACAAAGAGACGTTGGCATCTAGGTTCTACCTAGATGCTTATCAAAACAAAAGCGTCTATCCAGAGATTCATTAACATCTATGTTTTACATAGATGCCAATACATAGATATCAATCTTCCAAAAGCTACGACACAAGAATGGTTTTGGCATTTATACAGGTAATTATCAACATCTATGTTTCACATAGATGCCAATTTTTTTTCCCACTAAAGAAAACTCACGCCCTAACATAAAGCCCAGACAATTCAAGTGTAACCCTACTTCTATTCTTATAAATAGATCGACTCATACACCAATCCCGGGATCCCTCTTCCACCAGTCGCCAAGGGACGACTAATTAATTCTCCACCATTCCAACTATCTTCTACAAAAACTTTAGCCACCATAAAACTCTTCCATCAGCAAAACCTAAAACCCTTATTCATCACCATTGTGTTAGATCCGGATACAAGAAGAAGATTCCATGCATGACCTTTGTTGCACTTCTTATCACCATGTCCAGCTAAACATCCCGCGATCACAACCGGGATTAGGGTTTGATCTTTTGTACTTTTAATGATTTATTTGTTTGAACGATTTTAGAGTTGTGAACACTTTGATGTTGATTTTTATCTTAATATGTTATGTCTTCCATCATTGTGTTGTTAAGTTAATTTGATAGTTACTTGTAAGACGGTATAATATAGTGGTCTGACCAATCGTGCCGAATTCAACTACGAGCATGGATCTTCGACGGATGCTGCGGATACACATATTCCGTGCCCAAAATTAATTATTAAACTAGTACTAGTTTTTGTCTATGAAAACTCGAGCAACCGCATTCTCTATTAAAACAAATACATAAGATATATTGTAATCAAACCTGAAACCGGAAGTGATCGTGTTTTTAATTCATAAGTTTTACAATCTTAATTTAATTGCTTATTTTAATTCTATTTTCGTAGTTTTAATTACTTTAGTTTTTGTTAAGTTTTAATTAGTAGTTAAAAATCAATCTCTATTAATCAAAAGAATTTACTGTTTTCATCTAATCAAATAGGAATTATTGTGTTAACCATAAGCTCCTCGTGGATACGATCCTTTACTTACCCTTTCTAAAAGTAGGTGAATTAAGGTTATTTTTCGTAGAGTCAACGACCTCGATCAGTGATGCAGTCAACACGTGTGATGAAAACTGTCGGGCTCAGACAACAAAGTGGCTGAAAAAAACGGTTACAGTTTATGTCATCCTACTTTTGCAACTCAAATCGACCTAGCAATCCCCAACAATATATGAAATTTTGAAGAAGACCATCTGAACAAGATATCTGGAAAACTGGAAGTGTATGACCCAAAAGGGAACAAGGTATGCAGATCACGGACACCCACCTACTTGAAACATTTCTTTCAAGTTTACCTGAACAAAGAAGGTCCATATTTTCTTCCATAATGACATCATTCTAAATACTAAAAACCTTGTCATTATATAAAAGAAAAGGATCCTCTTTGTACGGGTAAATCCAAAATAACTACTCAGAGTATCTGGGTCCAAGTGACCTGCAGAGCATGATCTCCCTTGAGTCACACATTATCGCTTCTTTCGCTATTTTCACCAAATCGCCTCCAAAATATAGCAACATCACCAACCCAAAAAAATCATACATCGCTTATCAGGCAGATTTTCGGGATGGACAATTGGCTGCTAGATCAACGTGTTGCCAACTGAAGTGAATGCTCGTCCCCCCTTGCAAATCCACTGAAAACATAAGCCAATGGTAAAAACAATCAAACTGTGGTATCCATTATAACATAGGCTCGAAAGAAGATCCGGTTTCCTTGAAATAGTATGCGTGATATAATAAGGACGTAAATGGTTGTGAAGATAGGAGAGGCGAGGTCGAAAAGTGGGACTAGACCACTAGTTGAGAATACCATAATGAAAGCTACTAACTGGAGTTCGATTACACGCAAAGATCCCATTATACCACCCACTGCGGTTTGTTATTGTTGGCGGCATTGTTGGTTTTTGTGGTTCGCAGTTGTGGGCGATGTTTCATCGTGTTCGAACCGAGGAGCTACGACAAGTGATACACCGGACATGATTCTTAAACTTAAATCTTAATGGTGCAAATTATTGTCAAATTTAGTTTTAATGATAAACAATCTATTAACCTGTAAAGTCAAAGGATCTTCATCAATGTGATCATATAATTTAAACTAATGTTCGAAAAAAGAACTATTAACACATGATATTTTGGACTTAACTACTAAACTAGATTTTTAAAACAAATAAATTAAGTACAATATATTAAAGACCTAAGCGCATCCGACTATCATAACTACTTTGACGTCTACCAAACTCGAACATATATAGGTTCAGTTATTACAAATACTGACAAAACAATAAAATTAAATTAGGGGATTTTATGGTGGTGGTTGTGTGGTGGTGGTGGTTGTTCAGTGGTAGAGGGTGGTGGTGTGATGGTGGTGGGATTACAAAATAATTTCAAATTCAAAACAAAGTAATTGTGAGAAGAAGACGAGGGTAAATTTGTCATTTCGCATGCCTTTTGACTAATTTGGACCAAAGTGTGACTAACGGGGTTTTTTAACTGTCGTCAGTGAAAATGACATTTCGCATGCCTTTTGACTAATTTGGACCAAAGTGTGAACACCAGGGACATTATCTGCTATTTTAGGTTTTGAAGTGCCTATGGTGTAAAAATGACATACCATGAGGACATTTTTTGTAATTTCATTTGAAAAATTGCAATGCATGTCCAAGAATAAAGGAACTATCTATGTGAGCATTGAGTTTTGTCACTACAAGAAGCTAGGACTTGGCTTTTTATATGCTCATGAAAGATATGGATGCAAGGCTTATAATAATATGAAGTATATGTACATTATAAACTTGTAGAAACTTATGTGTATATTATATTTGAATATTACGAGTAGAATAGTTCAATCCATGGGACATCCTGATTCTTGAATAGTTAGAATGTGTAATACACTATGCAAAAATTCAATCTAAGACATTTTCATTTACGCATGAGATTGGTTTGTTTTGTTTATTTTAGTATATCAAGGATTACACTAACATGGGGAAGAATGTTGGTGATTTTAGTATCATCACTTATATTTTAGGTAATTGTGATTTATTTGAGATCAATGGCTTAATCTTGATTAGCTCATAGTTGAGTCAGAAGGCGTCTGACGCACACTCATTCTAGCTAGCTTGATACCGCCAACACTAAGTGCGGGACTCAAGGGGGTCGCGCCCCATTGCAGGGTCAAGGGCAGAGCCCCTTGTTGGGGTCCCAGTCCAACCAGCTTTTCCCTTCAACCGATTTTTCTTGCCAAAAGGTATAACTTTTACCAAGAGTTATGATTCTTCTCTCCTACCAATTTTAACCGAAAATTACTAACTTTTGGCTCTGTTAATTAACAGACTTGATATCTAATTATCCAATTGAGGATTACATAGTACACGAGGCATATAAGGTTGAAACACTTTAATATGTAAAGGGAATTGATATTCACACCAAATAAATTGATGCAGACACCACAATATTACATCACTAATTCATATATTACAACATGGTATGTGCATAATTGTTGTGTGTGCATCAATTTATTTCGTGTGAGTATCACTTCCCATATGTAAATGATCTCTACAAAATTCGAAAAATATATCAAGATTGTTTAATCATTACAACTCACTAATGGATATAGTACAACATGATATGTGCATAATTATGGTGTGTGCATCAATTTATTTGATGTAAGTATCACTCCTCATATGTAAATGATCTTTACACAATTCGAAAAATATATCAAGATTGTTTAATCATTACAACTCACACGCACACCCAAATTTCAATAGATCTTGTCCTCAATAAGTTATTTTTGTTTCTTTCAAAAAAAAGAAAAAAAAAAAAAAGTTATTTAAAAAAAAAAAAAAAAAAAAAAAGAAGAAGAAGTTATTTTTGTTATTTCGCGTGGGTCCATATTGTTGGAAAATTTAGTGCACTTGAGGGATCAATTCATACCTGGTAATGGGCTTGGAGGTACGGAGTGTACACCCATCAGGTCCTGATTACCCTGATTCAAATAGTGGTTTGTAGTTCTACTGCTAGTATTAAAATTCTACTGCTAAAGCAGAAGTTTCTACTGCTAGTGTTAATGTTACTACTGCTAAAGCAGAAGTTTCTACTGCTAGTACTATAATAGTACTGCTAGGCAGAGTATCTTATGCTGGAACCAGGAAAGAATTTGTAACAACTTTGACCTATTTATGGGAAGTTTTAAATTCGTAATTAAGACCTTAATTATCTGATCTTGTAACCACTATGGCTAGAATAGAGGATAATTATGAGGAGATTAATTGGCCAATTAATTCTCATAATTCCTTTTGACTAGGTTTGAGTAATCTCTACTTTAAACAGAGATCATCACATCAGCATGGAGATACACAGAAAACAAAACACTTGAAAGCAATTTGGTTCTTGATTTGTGCCTAATACAAGACCATCATTTGGTCTTATCCCATAGAGATATTCGTGTAACCCAGGCATAGGGTCGAATAGTTTCTATTGGAAAGTGTTAACACGATTTCAAGTGAATATCCGGTACCTTTGATTACTGATTATCTTTACCCTGTTCTAGGAATACACATCAGACCCATCTAATGTAACAACCGTGATTTTAGCAGGTTAGTCTAACTATTAGTTTCGATTAATTTAATTTTTGTTTGGTGTGACTTAAGTGTTTTGTGTGGCATATGTGTGATAAATGCGTGCTTTGACACTAAATCCCTTGTGTGACTCTATTGGTGTGTCTTGAGTAGTTTTGTTTTGAATAAGTTCATTTTGTTCACTTTGGTGAAGTGAAAATGACTTGTATGGTTTTGTGTTCGGGGTTTTTGCGTAATGAGTTGTGTTCAAGTTTGTGAGCGTTGGTAAGTTAAGTGGTGATTGGTTTTATGGGTTATATTAATAATGAGTGTGAAATTCTATTTTTGGAAACTTTGTTTTGAAAATGATAATTATTCGAGTTGTCGTAAAATGAAAGTTTATCGCGTAAGACGTTAGGTTTCGTATGGGTTCTTATAAAATATCGAGAGTACAAGGTTTTAAGTGTAATAATTAATATTGAAAAAAAAATTTAAAAAAAAAATATATATATATATATATATATATATATATATATATATATATATATATATATATATATATATATATATATATATATATATATATATATATATATATAGGGGGCGGCTGATTTGGGTTTAGGGGGGAAAAGGAAACAAATTTTAGTCTAATTATAATTACTAATTAAAAGGGTTATCTAGAATGATCATAGGGTAGTATAAATACAAAACCAAAACCTCCTCACCTCTTTTTTTTGAGACATACGGTCGACCAAGGGGAGGAACAAGAAGAAAAAATTAGGGTTTCATTATTGTGAAGAAAAACAAGCTTAAGGTATGCCTAGTGATCCCTAATTCATTTAATTATTGATTTGATTCATGTAATACAAGTTATGATGGATCTAGGGTTTATGACGGTTCTGTAAATTATTAATGTAAAACATGTTGGAATCATTAATTAGTAATGTTATGATGATTGGTGAAGAGATTAGGGTATAAAACATGTTGGTTATTGAGTTAGGGTTTGGACAGATTCATAAGGCTGTAAAGATACGAAGATATTTAATAGATGGAGATGAGTTAATTGATGATTCTTGAGTCTAAATTGTAGCTCAGAGAACATGCTTTCCAAAAAGTCCAGCCACGAGCGATTTCGAGGTACGTAAGTCAGTCTAATGATTTTTGCAAGTAAAGGTGTCAAAACAGTTAAACCGGGACAGATTTAGGTTAAACGTATTGAGGTCAAAAGTGGTTTTCAAAGTGTAATTTGGGTTAGCCCTTCTGGAGAAATTGTAACACCCCCAAAATCACAATATTCGCGGAAGCATACACTTTGGGGTGCTACGTGGTTGATAATCATCACACAAGATATAGTGAACGGATTAAAAATCCGTTTTAAAATATATTACATAAGTCAAGTCATGTAGCGATACATAAAAACCATTTCAGATGAAAATGAAGCCCATTTAAACAAAAGGTCCAGTTGTCAGAGTAAACGCATTAAAAACATTTCCATCATTTATTGTGACCGACGCCATGCACTGCACCCGGCTAAACGCACCTCAGTTTCCTGAGAAAAACATGCTAAAAGTCAGCTAACGCTGGTGAGTTCATAGGTTAAAATAAATAGCACACACGGACCAATAGCAATATCATAAAACAAATCAGCAGATACACACTATCCGTAATGCAAACACTAAGCCTCATCCTACCGAAACTAAGACAATGCAGCACGACTAGCATTAGCAAATAAATAAGGGTGCCCACGAGTGTTAATCCCTAGACACCCGGCTAAAAACCCGAATGGTATACGTTCGCCTTGGCTATGCCGAGCCAACCGAACGGGGACGTCACTCCCAATAGATCTATTTATAACAACCGGCTTCCCATCAGGAATTAACGGCAGATGATAGTGGGCACAAAATGGGATTCAGCAAACTTAGGTTTCTGCATACTAGTGTGATCTTAAAAGCAACATCAATTCTGGTCCATGAAAACAGTGTTTGCATGTTTCTCACCCCAAGCTTATAAAACCAAAATCGTATAAAAATATGAGGCTATAAACTCACCTTTCAAATACAGCAATTCAGCAATCAATCAAAATAATGCAACCGCGCCGATCAGCACCCTAAATTAGTACCGTAAGTCTTAGCAAAACGTTCGTGTCTCAAGTGTCTTTATTTTATTTGAACAGTTTTACGTTTGATCTGTGCTCGTGTATTTCTTGCTTGCTGTGTGGTAAAGTATATTTCGAAACGCTTTATTTTTATAACTCTTTGGGGGTAGCTCATGGTGAAAGTGCATGGTGGGAATACGTAACGGAACATCCGTGCTAGTATTCGCAACTTAACGTGCAACCGTATATATATATATATATATATATATATATATATATATATATATATATATATATATATATATATATATATATATATATATATATATATATATATATATATATATATATATATACTCATACTTTACATATATATATAAATATATACTTTATAAATTTATTTCTCATATATTTAATTATGAAGATTAATTAAATACATTTTGAAGATTGGTTAATAAAATATAGTCAGTGAAAATCGTTATGTTTAGAAACATCGTTTATTAGTTTCATTATAAGAAAACAAGTTTTGTTAAGTAATTCCATAAAGTATTCTTAAGTTGTGGATTTTCTCAAAATATGCTAAGTGTTGGATTTTTAGAAAATTTGGGCATAACCCATTCGTTTATACAACGTTTTCATTTTATCTCAAATGTTGCAACTTTTCCTCAATCATTTCACTAACTAGTTTCGAGTGCAAAAATACTTTCGTGATAATATATTAAGTGTCGTGAATATATTTGTGAGTTATATTGTTCGTTATCTTCACTTTTAAGTATTATCACTAAATTTCGACACAAGGTCAATATTTCTTCAAAAGTCAATCTCAATGTCATTTTAGTAAAAATGTCAATTTTTACCCTTTTGGAGACTAAGCGTCTCAAAACAAGTCCAAAAATAGTTATCGTTTCATTAAACATTATTAACCACGGCGAGTCGGAAAATATTCCAAAAATCAAATTTATCATTTTTCTTTGTAAAGTGGGCCGAAACTTTTTAAATAAGCCCATTTACCACTTTTAGCCCAAAACACATTTTAGTTATAACGTATATATCGACACGTTACTAGAAATCATTTTACTCGTTCAATACATCCGTTTGGTCAAAAAGTCAAACTTTCAAAATTGTCCATGGGCTTCGGCCCAACAGTAAAATCGTGGGCTTTTTGACCCAAAAAGCCATTTAGTCCAATTTGTATTTATTTGGTACTTATTAGTTATTTTTAGTTACCAAATACACTTTATACTTATCAAATAAACTCTAATAATTAAGCTACTTAATCAAAAGTCAAACTTTGACTTTGCTACTGTTCATTCGACCCATCTTCAAGATATCAACTTATTTTCACCTTTATACTAGGTATTTTTAATAACTTATAACTTATTAAATAAGCCAAACTAATTAAGTACTTCACTATCTTTTTCCACCTTTTCACCATTTGAGCCAAAATTTTATGTTTTTCAAAACCCCAATAATCTTATATTTTTAACACTAGTCGAACCATGTATGTGCTCAAAAATTCAATATAGTGCTTAAATTAGTGTAAAAACCATAACTAGTGTTTGTATCCTCAAACAAGCACCATATGTAACAAGATTTACCACACAAGCAAGAAATCTACAAACTAACTCATAAACATCAAAAATGTCGAGCACTATTTACTTGAGATCAAACCCTAGCTTTTATCATATCATCAAAACATATACATTTAACACTTTTAAACATCACTATACACCAAATGGACAAGAGATTAACAAATTTAGAAAAGTTTTGTGAATCCTTACAATGGGTTATGAAGTGGTACGTGTGATATGAAGAACAAAGACACCCAAAACCTTGCTAGTTTAACCCAAATCCAACTCCAAATTACCCAAAACTCTTTGCAAACACTTATGATCTTGAATCTTTGAAGTGAAAATTTTATAAAATGATTGTATGTATGATGAATGTGGCGTATGAAATGGGAGTAATAAGGAAAAGATGGGTTCTAATCTAGGTAATGTTTATGGATAGAATATGAAAAATCCTAAAAGTATACACCATTTCTAGTAAAAACTAGATTTCATTTAAGATAACTTGGACAAGTGTCCCATGTGGGTTTTTATGTGTTGGCATGGCCGGTTAAGGCTTATTTTAGGGGATGGCTGATGAAGCGAAAAGTGTACCGCTTTTAGGGGGTCATTTAAGCCCTAAATCGTATTTATTTGATCAAATATTGCCCTAAATCGTTCCTTTTGTCATTTTAGGTACTTTGGAGATGAAATTTGGAAAAGGAAGCATTTTGGACGTTTTTGGAGCATAAAAGTGAAGAAAACGACAAAGTCTCTAAATCTGCTGGAATAGTACCTGTGACGGCGTCAAGCCCTAGTGTGACGCCGTCAACCCTTGATAAGCCAGAGAGGATTTTGGAGGATTAAAAGGGGACGGCGTCAAGAAGGCCATCAAGAAACCCTAACCGCGGCGAGGTGACGGCGTCACGCTCTATAACGTGACGCCGTCAGATCTGTTTTCCAATATATATTTTCATAATTTTTAGTCATTAGTGTGCAACTTTGTGAGGAGAAACCCTAAGACGATTTTTCTGCCATTTTTAAGGGTTTTATACCCTTGGATCTCCCATGTTCAATTGAAGATAAGTAATCAATTAATCATTCAATATGTCTATGTGTTGTTTGATTATATCTTGTTCTTGTCTTTTATTTAACATGCTAGGCTAGATTTATCTTGTGTTTGCTTAGATCTAATGAAACCTAACTATTGATTATTGGTTGTTGGTGTGTTATTAATTGTATTGGATGATTGTTTATCGATGTTAGGCTTAAGAAAACTGGCTAACCTCCTATACGGTAACTTGCTTGAACGTCTTAAGAAACATGAACCAATGCGTACTAAGGTTTTTATGGTTGTATTTAATGCATGAGCGAATTCTAGTGATCCCATGTTAGGAGCTTCTTAGCCGGCTCGACATAGGAGTGAAGTAGGAGCTTGTAGAGTTGGGGAAGTACGTACGCCACCCCACGATTGGTATTAAGGAATACACCCGTCATCCACATAATTAATACACACTAATCAACCGGTAAAAGATAGTTAGGGAGTAAGGAAATCTAAGTAAACACATTTCTCTCCATATAAGTTCCACAACCTTTTTATTTTCAGTTATTTTATTTTATTTGCAATTGTAATTATTTGGGTTAGTTGACTAGCAACTAATTCCGCCCACTCCTTCAAACCCGAGATTTTACTTGCTTTTATAAAAATATAAAAAATAAAAAAAGAATCTTCCCTCACCCTTAGACCTATTAGAGTAGTTTTTCAATCCTAACGACACTATTCCCCTAGAGAACGATCAATCCCCCGGTACTTGCCACTACACCATACTACATCGGTCAGGTACACTGCCTGGTGGGGATTGCAAGCCTCTTGAGATCCCTCGAGAGGTAAAACCTGTTGTAAGGTCGCAAAACCACGCATCAAGTTTTTGGCGCCGCTGCCGGGGAATAGTTATTGTTTAGGTTGAATTTTTATTTTATTAGGTCTACTCACTAGATTCCTTTCTAGTGAGATTTTTTTTTTTTTTTTTTTTTTTTTTTTTTTTTTTAGGTTTTCTTTAGTCTATCTTTTTTTTCTTCGTTTCTTTGTTCGTAACCATTACCATCCGACATCATGGAAGGTGGTAATATCCTCGATCCCAACAACCCACCACCACAACAACACCCACCTCCTAGAGCCCGTACCTTAGGAGACCACTCCCGTCCTAGCCACCATGGCTATCGAAACACCATTGAGCTCACTCAAGGAGTCAATGTCACTCCCTTGCGATCCGACACCATCCGGTTGGTGCAAAGCGGATGCGCATTCCATGGACTTCGTTCCGAAGATCCTAATCAACATCTCAAGGACTTTCTCAAAATCGTTGATTCTATAGACCTTGATGTTGCCACTCGAGAGATGACCCGACTGCGTCTCTTTCAATTCTCTCTGCGGGACCAAGCTAGTCAATGGCTAGAGCGTCTACCCGCAGGATCCATCACCTCTTGGGATGATCTCACCACTCGTTTCCTTGCTCAGTTTTTTCCACCAGGAAGAACTACCAAGCTAAGGAATGATATCTTGATGTTCCAACAACGTCAAAGCGAAACCCTCTACGAGGCATGGACTCGATTCAAGGACTTACTCCAAAAAGTCCCTCACCATGGCATAGAACTTTGGCTCCAAGTCCAAATCTTCTATGACCACATCAATCTCTCCACGAGGCAAACCATTGACCAATCGGCCGGTGGTAAGCTACGTGATCTAAGTGCGGAACAATCATGGGCTCTCCTGGAAGATCTTGCTCTTTATGACAACGAAAGTTGGAATGATCCCCGTGATTTGAATAAAAAAGGTCAAGGCAATATCTTTGCCGTCGAACAATTCAAGCACTTCCGACCGTAGGATCATAGAACTTGAAGACCAAGTCAAGTTTCTTATGAAATCCTACGAGGCTCCTAAACCTTCAAGCCAAGTGAACAAAATCACTTCTTCGTGTGAATTATGTAGTGGTCCCCATGACACTCGTGATTGCGTGGGACTCCCTGAACAAGCTTTTGCGGACTACGCATCCTCGCGTACCGACGGAGCGGGAGACAAGTGGTACACTTTCAAACCCGAGCCAAACCCCTACGGTGATTCATACAACCCCTCATGGAAAAATCACCCAAACCTTAGGTGGAAACAAAACCAAAACGCACAACAAACCAATTCTTCCAACCCACCTAATCGTTTTCAATCAAGCGGTTCATCTTCGAACCGTACTTTCAACAACAATCCTTCCAACTATGGTAGTACCAATAATCTTGAAGGGTTGATATCCAACTTCGTGACATCTCAAGAAGCTCGTTTAGCAAAGTTTGAAGCCGATTTCAAACAAAAACAAAGAGAGATGACCAATAAGATTGACACTTTGTTGAAAGCCCTCAATGACCGAGAAATGGGAGCACTCCCTAGCAACACAGTCAAGAACCCGAAACTAAACGTCAACGCCATTTCATCGGTTTCGTCTCCTAGTTCTTGTCCACAATATTATTCAGGCAATTCCATGAGCTCGTGTTTCAAACAAACCCAAGTCGTTCAAAATGACCAAGAAGTTATGATATCCAACACTAAATTGGTCAACAACATAGTTGAAACACCTCCCACTCAAAACCTTGACGAAGAATTCAAGGAGCTCCACCTTGAACGTCCGGTTATTGATGTATTAGCACGAGCCCCCTATTATAATGCCCTCTTAGAAAAATATGAGAAGAAGCTCGAGTTAGGTGACAAAGGGACCGCCTTCGTTCAAAACAAACTACCTAAGAAGTTAGATGATCTGGGCTTATTTGTTCTACCTTGCAAGATCGGTAATTCGGAGGCTTATGACACATTAGCCGATCTTGGATCAAGCCTTAACCTACTTCCGTTACCTCTCTACACCTCTCTAAAACTAGGGAAACTCGAAGAAACTGAGGTAATAATAGGCTTAGCGGATGGAAGTGTTGCTTACCCGGTTGGAGTAGTCAAGGACGTGTTAGTACACATAGGAAAACTAACCATTTTAGCCGATTTCCACGTCCTTGATATGGTTAGCGACCCTACATGCCCCTTGTTGATAGGTAGAGGATTTTTGGCGACTGCTAGTGCTATGATTGATTGTAAGGAATCTAAGATAGCGGTAGGAGAAGGTGATACTTGGTCAGTCTATGATGTGAAGAAACATGCCTATGATACTAGTGAGAAACCAACACCCCATTGGTTAGAATTAAATAGGAGACCATCTAGATATGGACCCTGGATCGATGGAGACTTCATAGGACCCCAACGCCCATTTTACCTAGAAGAGGACTTTGTGAGCCGAACACATATGGTATAACAACTCTTGGCTAGGGACACCGAATTGGATCCATTTGAAGACCCTCTAGTTTTTAGAAAGATGATTGATTTCCTAGGAGTTTTGCCAATTAACCTAGGGATGAATAGGTGGACATGTGAAGACAATGATCATAAGTGGGATTGGGACAAACCACCCAAAGATGGAGATGGGTCATGGCATATTAAGATGACATTGTATGACCCGGATGGAGAGAGGTTTGAAAAGATATATCGTACTATGCGGACCAATAGAAAACTTCAATCCAAGCTTAACCCTAAAGATGTCCTCGATGACGATCTCACTTACATGGGTTAAAAGGACTTTGAGTCTAGCTACAAGACTCGTTAATAAAGAAAAGCGCTTCTTGGGAGGTAACCCAAGCTTTATTTGCTTTGTGTGTTTATTTATTTGTTTGTTTGATTTTATTTGCTTCCGTATGTATGTTTAATTTTTATTATTATTGATTCATGTTTAAAACTAAATTGTGAAAATGCTTTATCTTGTTTTTAACTTCGTCTTAACTACATATAAAGGTATTTTGCAAAAGATAAGTGTAAGGGAAATCCAAATCGGTTTATTAGAACAAATGAACATGAATCATAACAATATTAAATTAACATACATATTAGTAATTGTTTGAGTCAAATGCTTGTATCGAGTCATAATGATGTTTTGCAGGAATTCCAGGAAGTAAGGTATAGGTTTTTCCAGAAATTTTCCGAAAACTTAACATGAGAATTCTATCAGATCATTTCTGACGGCGTCAGGCCTTACAACCTGACGGCGTCAGGTTTTAATTTTCTGAAATTTTTGAAAGTTTTGTTTTTCTACCGGAATCATAAAAAGTTTTTATTAAATCTCTAACTTATAAACTCCAGGAATCTGCAAAATAATCATTCCACAAGCATTATATCCTTATACAGATTTATCCCGCCGATGTTATGCAGGTTTTCTTGTTTGTTTTCTCAGGATTAACAGGTTATTTTGGACAAGGAGATGTATGTGGAATCAAGCTTTTGGTGCTGCTTTAATCTTGAAGCTTCAACATTACCTTGGAAGAAGATCTAACCATGTTACCCCTTTATCCACCGAGCGAATCAGGGGAGTATTTGATTTCATTCTTTTACCCTATTTACTTTTACATCTTGTTATTTGAACATTGGGGACAATGTTCATCTTAAGTGTAAGAGGGGGGGGGGGGTAAAGTACGATACCTTAGAGAATGCTATTACCCTTGATTTTTCGTTTGTTTAATGGTAGATGTGTAATAAAACTGAGAGAAATACCTGTTAAGGCAATTTTAGTGCAAAATTTAAATTTTTTTACAACATATAGAAGTGAAACTTTGGTCTTAATGAGCATCTCACGGATAGGAGTTATATGACTAGCACAAAACCGTACCACTAAAAAATTTTCCACCCCCAAATATGTGAGGTTCGCCCCTAGAATTGGTAGGAAAAGCATTTATGCTATGATGTGTGTACCGGTAGCACTTAGATTCTAGAACTTGCGTTAGGACCATTCCGAGGCCACAAGTGAGACTACATTCGTGTAGTTAGATTTACTACATGATAAGAGGCATTAGGATTAACCCATTGTTTTACACCTGTGTTTTTGTTATAATTACATTGGCTACATTGGTCAAGTAATTCTCCCACACCCTTTGCGTTGTACTCATTTTTAGTACACGATACGCCTAGTACACCCCTCAGAGCCTATCTTTTCGTTTCTAACTTTAAGCATTTTACTTAAAGTAAGAATTTGTTTACACCCCACTTAAATGTACACCCAAATCGCCTTAGCCTACCTTGTATGCACTCATCTTTAGTGCATTATTGTGACAACATTTGTTTAAACCCCAAGTTAATTATCTAATTGATTACATGGTTGCTAAGTCGAGTCATATCCTTGTACATATTGTTTTGGGACGATTGGGACTCATGGGTAAAGTACTAGTGTAATGGTGTAATGGGGAAAATCAACATTATTACCCCCATATGTGCTAAATATTTTAAAAAGTACTCCAAGTGTTTCGATTATCTTAATTCGAGTCGTTAGAATAGTTAATTGTAAAGTTATGTAAAAGTTCAAGTGTAAGGGGGATACAACCCCCCTACGATGTATTATTTTGGATGGTAGGGCAAGAGTGTATGCAAAAAAAAAAAAAAAAAAAAAAAAAAAAAAAAAAAAGTAGAAAAAACATACGGACTACCATCCCGTTTCATTTTATGTTTATTTTATCTTTTTGTTATTTGTTTTCATTTGCTTAAGTCGAGTCTAGTCTTGGCTTAGCAACGCCATATTATACATGTAATTAATCAAGATCTTTAACTCGCCACCAGTAAAATATCCTTTATCCAACAAAACCGTGTTTATCATATCCCTACACCTAACGTTATAACCCGTTTAAAAGCGCTCTTTGATAGTTTATCTTAGGTGCTTACGCCTAGTGGAGGAGGTTTTTGATCCTTTCCCAAGCCTATGGTAATCTATTTGCTATGACAGGTAGTGAGAGATATTATCCATTTTCATTTATGAGATATACTTTTATGACACCTGAGAGATGTGAGTATCTAAACACTACTTGTGAGGTGCTAGTCTGTAATCTCCGTACTTATTATGATTAAAGTGGAACGACTATTTGTTGTAATTACTTTTATATTAGCGTTAAATGACCCCTAACTTGTATTTTGATTAGAATAAAAGCGCATTTGCTTGAGGACAAGCAAATCTCAAGTGTAAGGGTATTTGATGAAGCGAAAAGTGTACCGCTTTTAGGGGGTTATTTAAGCCCTAAATCGTATTTATTTGATCAAATATTGCCCTAAATCGTTTCTTTTGTCATTTTAGGTACTTTGGAGATGAAATTTGGAAAAGGAAGCATTTTGGACGTTTTTGGAGCATAAAAGTGAAGAAAACGACAAAGTCTCTAAATCTGCTGGAATAGTACCTGTGACGGCGTCAAGCCCTAGTGTGACGCCGTCAACCCTTGATAAGCCAGAGAGGATTTTGGAGGATTAAAAGGGGACGACGTCAAGAAGGCCATCAAGAAACCCTAACCGCGGCGAGGTGACGGCGTCACGCTCTATAACGTGACGCCGTCAGATCTGTTTTCCAATATATATTTTCATAATTTTTAGTCATTAGTGTGCAACTTTGTGAGGAGAAACCCTAAGACGATTTTTCTGTCATTTTTAAGGGTTTTATACCCTTGGATCTCCCATGTTCAATTGAAGATAAGTAATCAATTAATCATTCAATATGTCTATGTGTTGTTTGATTATATCTTGTTCTTGTCATTTATTTAACATGCTAGGCTAGATTTATCTTGTGTTTGCTTAGATCTAATGAAACCTAACTATTGATTATTGGTTGTTGGTGTGTTATTAATTGTATTGGATGATTGTTTATCGATGTTAGGCTTAAGAAAACTGGCTAACCTCCTATACGGTAACTTTCTTGAACGTCTTAAGAAACATGAACCAATGCGTACTAAGGTTTTTATGGTTGTATTTAATGCATGAGCGAATTCTAGTGATCCTATGTTAGGAGCTTCTTAGCCGGCTCGACATAGGAGTGAAGTAGGAGCTTGTAGAGTTGGGGAAGTACGTACGCCACCCCACGATTGGTATTAAGGAATACACCCGTCATCCACGCAATTAATACACACTAATCAACCGGTAAAAGATAGTTAGGGAGTAAGGAAATCTAAGTAAACACATTTCTCTCCATATAAGTTCCACAACCTTTTTATTTTCAGTTATTTTGTTTTATTTGCAATTGTAGTTATTTGGGTTAGTTGACTAGCAACTAATTTCGCCCACTCCTTCAAACCCGAGATTTTACTTGCTTTTATAAAAATATAAATAATAAAAAAAGAATCTTCCCTCACCCTTAGACCTATTAGAGTAGTTTTTCAATCCTAACGACACTATTCTCCTAGAGAACGATCAATCCCCCGGTACTTGCCACTACACGATACTACATCGGTCAGGTACACTGCCTGGTGGGGATTGCAAGCCTCTTGAGATCCCTCGAGAGGTAAAACCTGTTGTAAGGTCGCAAAACCACGCATCAATGGCAAAATAGTTTTGATCCCGCTTTGGTGTATAGTGCGTCGGTTTGAGTTAAAAAGTTACCGTAAAGTCCCGGTTTGACCTTTTTGGACCCGATAACGTAAAATAAAGTTTTTAACCACGTTTTTGTTAGAAATATAATAAATTGTCATTACCGACTCAAAAATATATTTATTTGACCTTTACCATATGTACTGTGCTGTCGGTACGCGCGTGCGGTTGTTTTTCAGAAAAATGCGAGAAAGCTCTCAGTAAATTATAATACTTGTCAGTAACTATCAGAAATGTGATAATTTAACTTTACTGACAAAAATAAACTTTTCTGCAGTGACTGTAAGCTACAGTATGCTGGGACAGCTCCCGAAAATGCTTAAAATTACTCAGAAACATGCAAATGCGTACAGAAATGCTTAGCTTAAAAATAATTAATACTCATATAATATTAATTAGCAACGTGAAAATTACCATTTGTCACATTCTCCCCATCTAATCGGGAAATCCGTCCCAGATTTCAATTGACGCCACTCTTGGTTTTCGGAAAAAGATGAGGGTATTTTCGTTTGATCTCGTCCTCTCGCTCCCAGGTGTATTCGGGGCCTCTGCGAGAGTTCCATCGGACCTTCATAATTGGGATACGACTCTGCTTTAGTCGTTTCACTTCCCGGTCCATGATTTCAATCGGTTCTTCAATAAAATTTAACCTCTCATCAAGCTGGATTTCATCCAAAGGAATAACTGCGCTTTCATCGGATAAACACTTCTTCAAATTACTGACGTGAAAAAAAAACGTTATGAACAGCACTGAGCTCAGACGGCAGTTCGAGTCGGTAGGCTACCGGCCCGATCTTATCAAGGATCTCAAAAGGTCCTATATAGCGAGGGTTCAATTTACCATGCTTGCCAAATCTGATCACGTCTTTCCATGACGAGACCTTCAACATCACTTTATCTCCCACTTGAAACTCAAGGGGTTTTCGCCTCTTGTCGGCGTAACTCTTTTGACGGTCGCGAGCCGCCTGCATTCGGTTCCTGATCTGTACAATCTTTTCAGTAGTCTCATGGACTAGCTCTAGTCCGGTAAGTTGGCTCTCTCCAACTTCCGCCCAACAAATCGGCGATCTGCACTTACGTCCATAAAGTGCTTCATACGGTGCAGCTTTAATGCTGGTGTGATAGCTGTTGTTATAGGAAAATTCGACTAAAGGCAAATGCCTGTCCCAGCCGTTTCCGAAATCAATTACACAGGCTCTTAACATGTCCTCTAATATCTGAATAGTTCTTTCACTCAGACCATCCGTTTGGGGATGATATGCCGTACTCATATCGAGTTTAGTTCCCAATGCATCCTGAAGCGACTTCCAAAAATTTGACGTGAATCGACTGTCTCGATCAGAGATAATAGAAACAGGCACACCAAATTTGACGTGAATCGAGCAGACCGGGCGGTCTCTGGTGTTCCGCCTAGATCTTCGAGCACGTTAAACACTTACTGACGTACTCAGCTATGTCGGCCTTCATGTATGGCCACCAATAAAACTTCTTCAATTCTAAGAACATCTTTGGTAGTTGAGCCTCAACTAAAATCTAACTTAACACCACAACTCATCAAACAAGAACTGTCATGGGATTAAGCTAAACTACAAGTTTAAGCTCAGTAACAGGATGTACCTAGGTTTGACAATATATACTTAGATTTGCGGGGTTCGTGCATAACCGAATTTCTTCATGTAACTGGATCCAACACCTGTTACCATAACACAAAACTCCATCAGCTCTCCTTACAAATCCATTTGCACTCTCTGGCATTCCGTGAATCTTCTCACGTGGTCGATTTTTTATCCTTGAGTGCCTCATCCTGAGCCTCAAGAATTTTTGCTGGAAGCGGCGAATTAATCGTCATCCCTAACGATCTAACTCTAAGAGGTTTGATCCGCCCTTTCCTGCTAAGGGCGTCGGCAACAACATTTGCCTTGCCTGGGTGGTAACGGATCTCACAATCATAGTCACTAGGCAACTCCACCCTTCTGGTTCAAGATATGCTGTAGACTTTTGTGATCGGTATACACTATGCACTTAGTTCCATAAAGGTAGTGTCTCCAAATCCTCAGTGCAAACACGACTGATCCTAATTCTAGGTCATGGGTTGTGTAGTTTTTCTCATGGGTTTTCAGTTGTCGAGAAACGTATGCTATTACCTTCTCTCTTTGCAGCAACACGGCTCCCAAACCTTTGTGTGATGCGTCACAATACACAACAAAATCTTTGCTACCCTCGGGTAAAGCTAAAATAGGCGCATTACACAATTTTTCCTTAAGGAGTTGAAAAGCTTCTTCCTCCTTATCTCCTCAGTCATATTTCACATTCTTTTGAGTCAATTTCGTCAACGGTTTAGCTATCTTAGAGAAACCTTCTATAAATCTTCGATAATAACCGGCAAGTCCTAAAAATTGTCGGAATTCCGTCGGCGTTGTGGGCGTTGCCCAATCCTTGATGGCCTCAATCTTAGCAGGATCTACGTGAATTCCTTGCTTATCGATCACATGACCAAGAAATTGCACGGTCGATATCCAAAATTCACACTTCAAAAACTTAGCATATAGCTCTTCCTTTTTCAATAGTTCCAGAATTGGCTTGAGATGTTCCTCATGCTCTTGCTTATTCTTGGGATATATCATGATATCGTCAATGAATACTATCACGGATTTATCCAAATACGGCTTACACACACGATTCATGAGATCCATGAATACTGCTGGTGCATTTGTCAAGCCGAATGGCATAACTTGGAATTCATAATGGCCATATCGGGTTCGGAATGCGGTCTTCGGGATATCCTCTTCCCGGACTCGAAGTTGGTGATAACCCGATCTCAAGTCTATCTTAGAATAAACCGATGATCCTTGCAACTGATCAAACAAATCGTCTATCCTCGGGAGTGGGTATCTATTCTTAATGGCTAGCTTATTCAGTTCCCGATAGTCTATACACATTCTGAAGGATCCATCCTTCTTCTTAACAAATAAAACTGGAGCTCCCCAAGGCGATGAACTAGGTCTGATGAAACCTTTTCCAGACAGTTCAGCTAACTGCTCGGATAGTTCCTGTAATTCCGTAGGTGCTAAACGATATGGTGCTCACACTACAGGCGTGGCTCCTGGCACTAAATCGATTTGAAATTCGATTTGTCTGGCCTGTGGAAGTCCCGGTAAGTCTTCTGGAAAGACCTCTGGAAAATCCCTTACGATTGGCACATCTTCCAACCTTTTCTCTCCAGGTTCCTTTTCTTTCTTTTCAGTGATATGAGCTAAAAAGAGATAACATCCCTTCTCGATGTACTTCTGCACCTTCGTACACGAGATGATTGCCAATCTTGACGAACGCGCACGATCAGAACGGTCACCTTCAACAATCAGAACTTCGTTCCCATAGGGAACTCTAACAATTTTCTCATCACAAACGATGACGGCATGATATTTCGATAACCAATCCATTCCTATGATGACGTCAAAACTACCTAATTCCACTGGCATCAGATCAATGTTGAAAGGACGATTCAACAAGTTTAGAGTGCAACCCCTGATGATGGTACCTACTCTTTCTAGGTTTCCGTTTGCTAATTCTACGTCGAAGGCATTATCTAAGGTGGTCGGGGCTATGTCAAGTAAAGGATTAAAATTGGTTGATACAAAACTTCTATCTGCTCCCGTATCGAAAAGTACTGAAGCATAACGATTATTTAAGAGAAACGTACCCGTCACCACGTTCGGGTCGTCCTGTGCTTCTCTTCGGCCTACGGCATAAACTCTTCCACGAGCTCTTCCTTCATTTCCCTGATTCCCATTGTTAATCATTGCCACTTGGTTCCCTGGTCTACCACCGTTTCCTTGGTTTCGGGGCTTATTGCACTCATTCCGATAATGACCTTTTTCACCACACCCAAAGCAGGTGACATCCGCCTTACGATTGTAGGCTGGTGCTGCTTGTGCAGTGGCTAGTGGTCTTGATCTGCAGTTCTTTGCTATGTGCCTTATCCTCTGGCAATTGTTACACTTCACAGTGCACTGTCACCTGTGATGTAACTTACAGCGGTTACAAAAAGGCGTATTCTTGTCATAACCCTTCTTGTCTCCTGAACCAACTGCATAAACCTTGCCTCCATTCTGCTTTTTGTTCTGAGAGCTGTTGTTGTTACCCTTGGAGTGATCTTCCCACTTCCTTTTGTGGTCAGTACTCTTCTCTGGAATATCCTCCAGTTCCTGATCCATTAACTTGTTTGCTGTCTCCATCGTTGACTACTGCTAGCTGGTTACCACGACCACTAGTTTTTCTGATTTCAGGGTTTGTTGCACTCATTTCTTAATTCCATCTAGGGGTCCTTCTTGTATTGCTAGGATCTTATTACCATAAGTTATGCGGACGAGTTTCCCATCGTGGGTGACTACAGCGTGGTATTTCGACATCCAGTCCATATTGAGAGTCTCTAGGCTGTGTGGACCTAGGGTCGCTGTTGGTTGGGGAGTCTTGCAGGTCTAAAGTATGACCATGAAAGATGTCGTTGATTGCTACTAGCATTCAGTTTGTTGGCTCAGTAAGATTCGTTTGATAGACGATGCAGTGTCTCAGAATCGGAAAAGTAGTGTACCGTGAGATGTAAATCGGTGGGGTCATCTCATGTTGGCTAGTTGTGTAAGTTACCCTTTCGGTTTTGGACGTGGTACAAAGTAAGGCTAGTTCTGGGTGGTATCTTAGCGTCAAAGCCTATTTGGTTACGGTGTTTCCTAGTATGGATGCCCTTGACTTGCACTACTTTTATGTGCTCACACAAGCGAGTTTCTGATTTCTCGAAAAAGGAAATAAAGATTTCGACTTTCATAAAAATTTAAGGCAACCATTCTTAGCATAGTATGGTCCTACCCGAATTATACAAAGGTGATCAGGCTTTGTATAATTGAGGTCCAGCGATGCAATGCTGAGTTTAGTTACAAGAAAATATATCGGTCTTTCTGCTCGCGAGTTTGCAGCATAAACTACCTTTCGAAAAGTAAATAATTCGCCGAGCAGTGACAGAATAGTTTGTCAAATGGTTTGCAAATAATTTATAGAATAATAGGAAACTAATTCATTGCTGGAAAATAATATCCAAGTTATAGTTCAGTTTATAAATTGTTAGTAAAACATTTCGTAAGGCAATATGAGGAAAGTCCCTCATTTCAAGAACAGTAGTGAGGTCAAAACCTTAATTCTGAAATTTGGAAATAAAACGATTTGTAGGTATGACTGCGAGATAGTCTGTGAAATATTTGCAAAAGTTCGAGTGTTGGTAGCAATACCATTTATTATTTCATGAAAAGATAATATGGTAGACAACTGGTTTATAGTACGAGTTTTAATAGTTGAAAAACGATGGCAAGTGATTCATTAACTCGTAGTAAAAATGAATAGTGCAACGGGCGGCGTTTGGTACATCTAGTTGGCATAGGACCGTTGATAGTCGGAGTCAAATAAGCTTACATCTCATAATAAAAGTTCACCAAATCCATACCATACTACGTGGTTCACAGAAAATACTAATGAAGTCTTACAGAAACGAACTTAAAAGAGTCTAAACTTAGGTCCTATTACATAGGGTAGTCATTCTTATGTCCTCACGTCTGAGTCCTAGTTTTCTCCCGCTCCAAGTTTTCCTTGATTGCTCACTTCTTTTTGGTCCTTTGGTTCTTGACACTTGTTCTTGTAGTGCCCTTTCTTTCCACACCCAAAATAGATTACCTCAGCTCTTCGATTTATCTATGATGTTGTCTGTGCTACTGCAACGGTTTTAGACCTACAATTTTTAGCTATATGTCCAACCTTCTGGCATTTGTGGCACTTCACGGTGCAAGGTTCGTGGTGGTGTAGTTTGCAACGACTACGCATTGGTAACTTTCTAGTATAAGCCTTTCTGTTACTAGGTCCAGCAGTGAAAGTTTTGGTCAACTTTGCCTTTTTGGGGGGTTGTAGAACCCCTTTGCTTCCTAGGTTGTTATCCCATTTCCTCTTTTTGTTAATGTCTGCAGCTTCTTGAACTGCCCCTTGGTTCATTAAGTCGCAACCCGTGCGAATTCCTAACTCGTAGGCAGCAATAGTCTCTGCTACTCGTTGGGCTACGAGTCGTTCCATGGCTGTGGAACTTAGGTCTTGCCTCTCAGATGACATGGTCCTTCACAATGAGAAACTAAGCGTGAGATCTAACAAGGATGTGTCCTAAGAGTAGATGATTCCAGAAGATGCGTTATAAGGCGGTAGGTTAGGATCGTGCTCACATAAGTTGGTGGTTTCCTTTACGATAGTAATATAAGTGTTTCGAAAGAATAATACGGTAGTTCAAACTTGGAGTCGAATAGAAAATGAATTTGTGTGGTATGTAGCGAGTATTCAACTCGAAGTGAAATGATGGTGTTACGTAGGGAGACGGTCTGTGACAATTATGGTGCGACACGTGTAAGTATATAGAAAATACTTATATCATATATGCTTAGTATAATATACTCAAATAGCATGCCATAACACTTAATCAAATAAAGCAAACAATGCTCAAATCAAATAAGCAACAAATGCTCAAGTCATAGCAAGCTAAACTGGCAGGCATCCGGCGGTCATGATGGAAAGTTTTTCAAAATCGGTTATAGTTTGAGGTTTTTATAAACCACGTTCTCTATAACCTAGGCTCTGAATACCAATCTGTAACACCCCCAAAATCACAATATTCGCGGAAGCATACACTTTGGGGTGCTACGTGGTTGATAATCATCACAAAAGATATAGTTAACGGATTAAAAATCCGTTTTAAAATATATTACATAAGTCAAGTCATGTAGCGATACATAAAAACCATTTCAGATGAAAATGAAGCCCATTTAAACAAAAGGTCCAGTTGTCAGAGTAAACGCATTAAAAACATTTCCATCATTTATTGTGACCGACGCCATGCACTGCACCCGGCTAAACGCACCTCAGTTTCCTGAGAAAAACATGCTAAAAGTCAGCTAACGCTGGTGAGTTCATAGGTTTAAATAAATAGCACACATGGACCAATAGCAATATCATAAAACAAATCAGCAGATACACACTATCCGTAATGCAAACACTAAGCCTCATCCTACCGAAACTAAGACAATGCAGCACGACTAGCGTTAGCAAATAAATAAGGGTGCCCGCGAGTGTTAATCCCTAGACACCCGGCTAAAAACCCGAATGGTATACGTTCGCCTTGGCTATGCCGAGCCAACCGAACGGGGACGTCACTCCCAATAGATCTATTTATAACAACCGGCTTCCCATCAGGAATTAACGGCAGATGATAGTGGGCACAAAATGGGATTCAGCAAACTTAGGTTTCTGCATACTAGTGTGATCTTAAAAGCAACTTCAATTCTGGTCCATGAAAACAGTTTTTGCATGTTTCTCACCCCAAGCTTATAAAACCAAAATCGTATAAAAATATGGGGATATAAACTCACCTTTCAAATACAGCAATTCAGCAATCAATCAAAATAATGCAACCGCGCCGATCAGCACCCTAAATTAGTACGGTAAGTCTTAGCAAAACGTTCGTGTCTCAAGTGTCTTTATTTTATTTGAAAAGTTTTACGTTTGACCTGTGCTCGTGTATTTCTTGCTTGCTGTGTGGTAAAGTATATTTCGAAACGATTTATTTTTATAACTCTTTGGGGGTAGCTCATGGTGAAAGTGCATGGTGGGAATACGTAACGGAACATCCGTGCTAGTATTCACAACTTAACGTGCAACCGTTATATATATATATATATATATATATATATATATATATATATATATATATATATATATATACTCATACTTTACATATATATATATATATATATCTATATACATATATACTTTATAAATTTATTTCTCATATATTTAATTATGAAGATTAATTAAATACATTTTGAAGATTGGTTAATAAAATATAGTCAGTGAAAATCATTATGTTTAGAAACATCGTTTATTAGTTTCATTATAAGCAAACAAGTTTTGTTAAGTAATTCCATAAAGTATTCTTAAGTTGTGGATTTTCTCAAAATATGCTAAGTGTTGGATTTTTAGAAAATTTGGGCATAACCCATTCGTTTATACAATATTTCCATTTTATCTCAAATGTTGCAACTTTTCCTCAATCATTTCACTAACTAGTTTCGAGTGCAAAAATACTTTCGTGATAATATATTAAGTGTCGTGAATATATTTGTGAGTTATATTGTTCGTTATCTTCACTTTTAAGTATTATCACTAAATTTCGACACAAGGTCAATATTTTTTCAAAAGTCAATCTCAATGTCATTTTAGTAAAAATGTCAATTTTTACCCTTTTGGAGACTAAGCGTCTCAAAACAAGTCCAAAAATAGTTATCGTTATATTTATCGCGTCGTTAAACATTATTAACCACGGCGAGTCGGAAAATATTCCAAAAATCAAATTTATCATTTTTCTTTGTAAAGTGGGCCGAAACTTTTTAAATAAGCCCATTTACCACTTTTAGCCCAAAACACATTTTAGTTATAATGTATATATCGACACGTTACTAGAAATCATTTTACTCGTTCAATACATCCGTTTGGTCAAAAAGTCAAACTTTCAAAATTGTCCATGGGCTTCGGCCCAACAGTAAAATCGTGGGCTTTTTGGCCCAAAAAGCCATTTAGTCCAATTTGTATTTATTTGGTACTTATTAGTTATTTTTAGTTACCAAATACACTTTATACTTATCAAATAATCTCTAATAATTAAGCTACTTAATCAAAAGTCAAACTTTGACTTTGCTACTGTTCATTCGACCCATCTTCAAGATATCAACTTATTTTCACCTTTATACTAGTTATTTTTAATAACTTATAACTTATTAAATAAGCCAAACTAATTAAGCACTTCACTATATTTTTCCACCTTTTCACCATTTGAGCCAAAATTTTATGTTTTTCAAAACCCCAATAATCTTATATTTTTAACACTAGTCGAACCATGTATGTGCTCAAAAATTCAATATAGTGCTTAAATTAGTGTAAAAACCATAACTAGTGTTTTTATCCTCAAACAAGCACCATATGTAACAAGATTTACCACACAAGCAAGAAATCTACAAACTAACTCATAAACATAAAAAATGTCGAGCACTATTTACTTGAGATCAAATCCTAGCTTTTATCACATCATCAAAACATATACATTTAACACTTTTAAACATTACTATACACCAAATGGACAAGAGATTAACAAATTTAGAAAAGTTTTGTGAATCCTTACAATGGGTTATGAAGTGGTACGTGTGATATGAAGAACAAGGACACCCAAAACCTTGCTAGTTTAACCCAAATCCAACTCCAAATTACCTAAAACTCTTTGCAAACACTTATGATCTTGAATCTTTGAAGTGAAAAATTTATAAAATGATTGTATGTGTGATGAATGTGGCGTATGAAATGGGAGTAATAAGGAAAAGATGGGTTCTAATCTAGGTAATGTTTATGGATAGAATATGAAAAATCCTAAAAGTATACACCATTTCTAGTAAAAACTAGATTTCATTTAAGATAAATTGGACAAGTTTCCCACGTGGGTTTTTATGTGTTGGCATGGCCGGTTAAGGCTTATTTTAGGGGAGGGCAAAATAGTTTTGATCCCGCTTTGGTGTATAGTGTGTCGGTTTGAGTTAAAAAGTTACCGTAAAGTCCCGGTTTGACGTTTTTGGACCTGATAACGTAAAATAAAGTTTTTAACCACGTTTTTGTCAGAAATATAATAAATTGTCATTACTGACTCAAAAATATATTTATTTGACCTTTACCATATGTACTGTGCTGTCGGTACGCGCGTGCGGTTGTTTTTTAGAAAAATGCGAGAAAGCTCTCAGTAAATTATAATACTTTTCAGTAACTATCAGAAATGTGATAATTTAACTTTACTGACAAAAATAAACTTTTATGCAGTGACTGTAAGCTACAGTATGCTGGGACAGCTCCTGAAAATGCTTAAAATTACTCAGAAACATGCAAATGCGCACAGAAATGCTTAGCTTAAAAATAATTAATACTCATATAATATTAATTAGCAACGTGAAAATTACCATTTGTCACAGAAATTGAGTTATATATTCCCTTTGACTTCCACACGAAAATTAGCCGATAATAAGTTGTGCAAGTATGGTTGTTTGGTCAAAACATTTTGGTGTGCGTTCAGATCCGAATCTGGATAGTTTTTATGTTTAATTTTTCAAAGAGCACTTGTGTATGTTTTTAGTGCATGGCCTTCTGGGAGAAGCTTGTATGCTTATGAAGAACCATGGTGAATTTTTGGTGTGAGTTTTAGAGCTTATTTTGTTGTGATTTCATGTGGTAAAAATACCCAAAAAATCTGCGTATTCTGAAAAAGTGTATGCAAGGGATTTAGTGGGTGTAAGTGTTTGGTAGTGGTTAGTATGGAGTCTAGGTGATCCATGGTGATTTACATGAACCTTAGACATCCATCATATGTATGTTACATGGACTATAGCTTTTAGCTTGGTCGCGTGTAATGTGATCTTATTTTGTTGTATAGATTTGTGATTGATAATTTGGAAGCTGCAAAGTTTGAGGTGAGTTTCATAGTCCCATTTTTACTTTGTTTTAACTTGGGATGGGAATGATGCTTGTGTTGAAATATTTTTGAGTTACTGTGATTATGTGGTCGTAAATGCATGGACTTGTAAGTGTTATTATACGTGTATTGCATGTTATAAGATTATTGTGTAGTGATTCTGTGTGGTCCATTTGGAGGGTAGCTATGCTCCCATTATCCAATTGGAGAATAGTAGTTCTACTCACTATTATTCTGTGTGGTCTGATCAGAGGGTATGGTGTACCCATTATTGTGAACTTGGATCGTGGGCGCGTTCCGTCCCAATTGATGTTGGATATTGCTATTTGGATCGTGGGCACGTTCCGTCCCTTATGTCCCTTAAGTGGTATGTTGGTTGAATGATTGAGATTGCATGCTATCTAGCATAATGACTAGTCTTACTGTCCTGCTATGTTTTATAATCACAGTGAACTGGTTGCCTGAGATATATTGTGTGTCTTAAACCTATGAACCTCACCAACATTATGTTGACGTTTTTAAGCATCATTTTCAGGTGAGCATTCTAAGGCTAAGGTAGAGGGAAGCGACTAGACGAGACTTAGTTGCATTTGAGAACGATTTATCTTTATGTTTTGATTTGAATATGTTTGATTTTGATTGTGATACTTTCATGTCTTTCGACTAGTACTTTATGTTCTATTGAATATACCTTTTGGAGATTTGTTTTGGTTATTTTCTTTTGGGGTATCGTTATGACACTTTGTGTCTGTACATTGCTCTATTTATGTGCATGTAGTAATTCTCTATTTAGACACCATGTGTTGTGATGATATCCATGAAGTTACACTCGCGTTTCCGCCTTGGCGAGGTGTGACATCTAACTCAACCAACAATCAATAGAAACTATTCGGTGATAATCAATGGCTGCTGCTATGAGGCATATGGCTGCTAACTTTTCCAAATTGGAAAAGTTTGAAGGTATCGATTTCAGAAGATGGCAAAAGAATATGCACTTCTTGTTGTCAAGTATGAATGTGGTGTATGTTCTTAGCACTTCCATTCCTGAGGATCATGGGGATGATGCTACTGTGGAACAAATAAGGAATAGAAGCAAATGGGAGAATGATGATTATGTCTGCAGAGGATTAATCCTCAATGGTATGTCTGATTCTCTATTTGATGTTTATCAGAATATTGAATCTTCTCAAGAACTATGGGATTCCTTGGAAGCCAAATATATGGCTGAGGATGCATCAAGTAAGAAGTTCCTTGTAAGTAATTTTAACAATTACAAAATGGTTGATTCTAGACCTGTCATGGAACAATACAATGAACTTCTTAGTATACTTGGTCGATTCACACAACATAAGATGAATATGGATGAGGCTATTTCAGTCTCTTGTATCATTGATAAATTACCTCCTTCTTGGAAAGATTTCAAGCATATGCTGAAACATAAGAAGGAGGAATTAACTCTTGTTGAGTTGGGCAGTCATTTGCGCATTGAGGAATCACTCAAAGCACAAGACAGTGAAAAGCCAAAGAGTAGCAATGCTACTGGTCCATCAGTTGTCAATATGGTGGAGCATAACAACTCCACCAGGTACAATGAAAACAAGGGCAAACGTAAACATCAGGATAACACCAAAACTGATCTTAACAAGAAGCCAAAAGCTACTTGTTGGAAGTGTCGTAAAACTGGACACTTCAGGAAGGATTGTAAAGGTGTTAAAATTGGCAATAAAGCCAATGGATCAGGCACAAGTGGATCAGGGAATGGTAATACCAATTCTCTAAAAGGTCAGAATATATTTGATAAGTCTTTTGAGATTTATTATGTTACATATATATCTGAAGTGTACTTTGTGCAGGATGATGATGTTGCGTGGTGGGTTGACTCTGGAGCAACAATTCATGTGTGTAAAGATAGAAGCTGGTTCAAGAACTATGAGTCAATGAATGATGGTTCTATTCTTCATATGGGAAATGAGTCAACAGCCCTGGTGCATGGAAGAGGATGTGTGGATTTAAAATTTAGTTCTGGAAAGATTGTTTCTTTGTTTAATGTTTTACATGTTCCTGATATTAGAAAGAATTTGGTTTCTAGTAGTATTTTGAATAATTGTGGTTATAAACAAGTGATTGAATCTGATAAGTTTATTTTATCCAAACATGGTGTGTTTATTGGTTTTGGTTATTTGTGTAATCAAATGTTCAGGCTTAACATTGTTCATGATATTGTTAATTCTGCTTTTATGTCAACCTCTAAATTAAATGATTCAACCTTATGGCATGCTAGACTTGGCCATGTACATTTTAAGAGAACGCAAGATATGTCCAAGGATGGGTTAATTCCAGCCTTTGATTTGGACACTGAAAAGTGTAAAACTTGTATGATGAACAAAATAACTAAGAAACCATTTCAAAGTGTAAAACGTGAAACTAAAGTGTTGGAACTGATTCATAGTGATTTATGTGATCTTCATGCTACTCCCTCTTTGGGGAATAAGAAATACTTTGTGACATTTATTGATGATGCTTCTAGGTTTTGTTATGTTTATTTATTACATACTAAGGATGAAGCATTAGATAAATTTAAAGTATTTAAAACTGAGGCTGAATTGCAACAAGAGTCCCTGATCAAGAGATTAAGGACTGATAGGGGAGGTGAGTACATGGATACTCTGTATTTTCAGTCTGTTGGTATAATCCATGAAACAACTGCTCCCTATACTCCTCAGCAAAATGGTATTTCTGAAAGGAAAAACAGGGTGCTAAAGGAGATGGTTAATTCTGATGAAGCGAAAAGTGTACCGCTTTTAAGGGGTCCTTTAAGCCCTAAATCGTATTTATTTGATCAAATATTGCCCTAAATCGTTCCTTTTGTCATTTTAGGTACTTTGGAGAAGAAATCTGGAAAAGGAAGCATTTTGGACGTTTTTGGAGCATAAAAGTGAAGAAAACGACAAAGTCTCAAAATTATGCTGGAAAGTACCTTTGACGGCGTCAGGATTTTCCCCAGACGGCGTCATGGCTTGGCAAAAGTGGTGGATATGAAAATTACTGATGCGCGTGATGTGTCGTTGCGGTTTAGCAGTTTTAATGCCTACTCAAGTTTTAAATTTATATTTAGCCGACTTATCAATAACACACACTTAACGAGCAGTGTACCCGGTCAGTATGAATATAATGGTAAGTAGAGTGTCGATCACTAAGAGTGGAACGTATTATCTCGTTATTCTAATCAGTATTTTAATATCCTAACGCAAGGGGGTTTCAGCCTGAGAGACTGGCACGGTTTGTTTGCAATTAAATAATAAAATAAACCAATAGGCACGAATCAGCAAGTAGCACACACGTACACAGATAAATACTTGAGACAATAAGAGGGCTGTCCTTATGATTAAGTAGATTGTCACTTGTTTTATTGATAGCTTTATATGAAGTGTATGTAGTTAACCCTTTCTCGTTGGTCCTAATCTTATCGGCGAGTAAACCCTTAATGATTACTTATGTCTAAAAGTTATTCCTAAGTGATCAATTTAGTAATAACCGTGGGAGCCACATTATGTCCCGCAGTCAAATGCCCGCAAGCCACTAATAAACACAGAGGTTATCAATGCACTAATAAGTAGTAACCAAAGACATCAACATATAAACTTTAATTGATGGGAAAGCAAGTATTAAAGGGAGTGCAATCTTTCGTTGTCACATTACACAAGCCACCAATCCTGATGAATTAAAGTTTGCTAACACAATAAAACAAAACTACTTAATGAATTAAACACATGCAGCACCTTCTTACAGCTCTTGTATCTTTGATTTGGGTGTGTCTTGTGCTGCCTCCTTGACTGAATTCGTCCTTTGTTTCTCCTGTTCGAACTTCGGTTTTAGGTTTTCCGGAACTTGTAATTCGTCTGGTCTACGGGGTATTTATAGTTTCTGTCTGAGGGAGGATGCGGCGCATCTACTAAGTAGATGCGGCGCATGTACTTAACTTCGCGTGGGGTCCAAGATTATAATATTCAGGAATATTCGTACACCGCCAGAAGATGCGGCGTAACTCCATGATTAGATGCGGCGCATGTCCTCTTGTATCTTGGATCGTATCTGGTGATATCTTGATAGAGATGCGGCGCATGTCGAGAGTGAGATGCGGCGCATCTGGAGCAGAATTGACTTGATCTTATCCATGTCAGTAGACCTTCAACTTTATGCACGTTTTGCTCCATAATTAGTCCAAAATCGCTAAGTTTCACCAAATGCTTGTTTTTACCTGAGAATTACAAAAGTAAACGATTAAGTATCAATCCTCATACATAATATAGTAAAACAAGTCAAATTAATAGGATAAATGATAGTAATAAAATGTACTATATTTGAGTTCATCAAATATCCCCCCACTTGAACTTTACTTGTCCCCAAGTAAACCTTAGAATTTCTTTTATGAAAATGTATCCTAAAAGATGTTAGGATTTATTTTTATATTTAAGCATGTATTCGTTCATTTCATAATCACACAACTAAACACTTAACGATTCAGAAGTAAAATAAAACAAGTCGATAAAAGCAAATCTAATCGTTTAACTGTCCAGTCGCGACGAATATTCTATCATAAGCTTGGCAAGTATACACATCTCCACCACTAAAGCTAAGGGGTAACAAGTCTAAAGCGGTAAAAAGGGTTTTTAGGCTTAAGGGTTAATTATTCTCTTTCACTATCGATCTCAAATTCCAGAAAAGGCGACAAAATCACAAATACATGATCGAATCCACGAACACGATACTTGCAATTGCTCAAATCCTTAACTCGAATAGGCTAAAGATAGGTCCAAAGTTCACCAATAATAATATATCAAAAAGGGCGACAAAATCATAAATACATAGCCGAATCCACGACTACGATACTTAAGATTGCTCAAATCCCAAATCTCAATAAATCAAAGGTTTGGTTGGATAAAGAATAATAAAGGGCATGGATAACATTTGGGATACAAATTGGTGCAAAAATAAAAATAAACGAAACAAATAAATTAAAATCCTAAGTGTGGTTAATCACTATCCCAACCATCCCATGAATAAGACTCATATCATCGAATAACTCACGCTTTAACACTTGAAACACACGCTTTAGGTAGACACGAATTATACTCAACAAAATCTTAATCAAAGAATAAACCTTAATTGGCGTTCCCATAACTGCCAATTCCCATTCAATCCATAGATATAGTACAACAAATAGTGGTGATATCGACCACTTACATAACTTTACATCGTTGGTTAAAACAAACATCCAACTTTCTTTCTTTCTTTTTCTTTTCTCATTTTTTTTTTTTTTTTTTTTTTTTTTTTTTTTTTTTTTTTTTTTTAACTTTAAACATAGATGTGTAAAATTTCACCACATCACTATAACTTTCTTTCCGGATAATTTTTCCATACTTTTCATGACTTCAGAAATAATGGTAATAGTGAAAGTAGTAAACACACGAAAAATAAACTCAAAAGATATACAATATTTACTTTCACTCCAATTGCATTGTGCAATTTCCCGACCTAACCATAGATAATGAATTACGCACGCGAACACAGGTAATGTAAGGAAACACACTTTGCCTATAGCAATCAACCAACCACGGATTCTAATCTACAGGGTAGGCTAAGGTGTAAGAGTGTAACGAAACATTTTAAACATAGGTGTAAGAAACGAAAGGAATGGCTCTGAGGGTTTTTCTAGGGGTATCTTACTCTAAAAGTGAGAGTAACAAAAGGGTTTATACGGGGGTTAACTAACCAGTGTAGTTAGTTAATAACACATAACATATAATAGGCTATTTGGGTGTAATCCTAGAAATTTACCAAGTTAGACAAGTCACTCCAATTATATAAATAATACTTATTATGGTGGTCTCGAATAGTATACAAGCCAAGTTCTAAAGTTTACAAGTCACCGGCACACTCATAGATTTGTGAATTTTGAAAAATCACAATTTTTGAAAATAACGTCATGTGTGCAGTTATGCAACTTAGATCTTAAACAAAAACATGCTAAAAAATTTTTAAGTTTGATATATTAAGCACATTTTAAGCATAATTTTTGAAAAAGTTTAGGACAAGTAATTGTTAAGTGTTCTAATTCTCCAATCCCCCCACTTAAGTTAAACAACGTCCTCGTTGTTTGTATAAAAGGTTAAAAACTGGAAAATAAAAGAATTAGAACAGAAAAACTCCCCTGAGATTTGCTCGGTATGATCCTCCATTAGTATAAGAGCAAAAATCAACTTCTTGTGGATTAGAACGTTAAAGCTTCATACTTGATGTATCCACAGGAAATCCAGGAAACTATAATACCACCAATACTTTAAAACACACCTAAGATAAGAAAGGTTCAAGCTTTGCATAATACATTAGTAGTTAGGAAAAATAAAACTTAAAAATTAAAACTGAAAATCATCAGGTCAGTCGATGCGCCGTATCTTATTGAAGAAGATACGCCGTATCGAGCCTGGAATTAATACGGATCAGAATAAAGATGCGCCGCATCCTTAACCAGGGATGCGCCGCATTAAAATAAACTGATAAATAGTTTTAAAGTCGAAAATAAAAATGCAGAAAAATAAAATAAGATATGACCATTGCAGGAGATGCGTCGCATCTCAGAATTGAGATGCGCCGTATCCTCATGCGGGCCTGACTGACTCGACACAGAAAACAGAATAGTAAATAGATAAATCCGGGTTGTCTCCCGGTAAGCACTTGTCTTTATTCCAGAGTCTTCAAGTTAGACTCACGTTCAGCTCTTTAGTATCGATCAATGACTCCTACATTGCCGCGTAGGATCCACTTAGCAACTAATTCGTCACGTATATATTCAGGTCCCAAGTTCAAAACTCCTTTATAGAATCCTTCCATCATCTGATACGGGTATTCAATCCCTCTCTTCATGTCATCATTACTAATAAAAAGGAATGGAGAGAATTTGTAGCAGACCCTATTAGTAGCATGTTTAAATCCAGGGTGAGTTCGGGGCATCATATAAGTGATAACGTCGCTTCCACATTGAAAGGTGATCTTTCCTTCAAATCGCTTTGCATTAATAGTGATCACCCTACAGAATGGTTTTCCAACAATCACGTCGCCCATACTGCTGTCACGATAGGCATTCATGTCTTCAACAACGGCGAACTCAGTTACAATAGTAAAGCGTCCAACGAAGATCGGGACATTAATGAAGGCTCCAACTACATTCTTTCCCCTACACTCCACTTTATTTCTCATAATAGAATTGTAAAAGCTTCTTGACATAACATTGATCGGCAAAATAGGAAAGAAATTGGCGTCAATACATTTGTATCCAATCATGCATGGGAATTGCAAATTGTAAGCACAATTGGCGTGGATCCTTCTACCATAATCCCAAGAACCATCATATCCCTCAAATTCATCGTAATTCCTAGTATTAATAACGTTGACTTTTGGACTATCCACAATTTCTCCTTCTTCTAACTCAGATTCAGCATCATCCATGAACAGGTCATTGGATTCCAATGGTCCATTAAGGTCATTAAGTTCAATGTAGTCCCCATTGTAACGTTCGAGTGATTTATCATGCACTAATACTTCATTCATAAAATTGGCTTCGAAGTCGAAGTCAATCAGTTCTCCGTATCCTTCCATTATCCTTCTGAAACAATCACGAAAAGCATCAGTAGGATTTGTTCGCTAGAAGAGAAATTAATGAATATAGAAACGGATATAAGAATAAAAATAGCTGATATCTGCAGACGATGCGCCGTATCCAAAAAGTTGGATACGCCGTATCTTAATACGTTAAAATTTAATCAGACTTTATCCAGAAAATAGATATGCCGCTTTAGAATTTAAGAATGCGCCGTATCGAATTAATTAATCAAAAATCAGCTTATCTAATTAAAATTAAATGCGTCGTATTAACGAAAGTTAATGCGCCGTATTTTCGTTACGTTTAAAAATAAATATCGATTTTTGATTCAGAAAGATGCGCCGTATCGATAGAGATCGATACGCCGTATCTGTTTAATAATTCGCAAACTGTTTTTAATTAAAATAATAGATACGCCGTATCTGCTAAAGCAGATGCGTCGTATGACGTTAACGTTTAGAATTTTTTTTTTTTTTTTTTTTTTTATCGAAAAACAGATACGCCGTATCTGCTAAAGCAGATGCGTCGTATTACTTTATCGCTTAGAAAAATTTTCTTATTAAAAACAGATACGCCGTATCTTGGGGAAAAGATGCGTCGTATCGAATTAATTAAACGCGTTGTATTTTTTTTTTTAAATTAAACGCAATACGCCGTATCTGAGAGATCAGATGCGCCGTATCGTTTGATTTAGCACAGTACAACGATAGCAGAACAGAAAAATACGAAAAATAAAAACAAAAAAATTAAACACACAAACGAAAATAAACACACAAAAATAAAAGCAAACAAATAACACACAATACAACAAATATGCAAAATAGTACAATGATGCAATTAATCTAATAAAAAGAAAAACCTAATTAAAATACTAATTAAATTAACAGATAATAACAATTCACTCCCCGACAGCGGCGCCAAAAACTTGATGCGCGTGATGTGTCGTTGCGGTTTAGCAGTTTTAATGCCTACTCAAGTTTTAAATTTATATTTAGCCGACTTATCAATAACACACACACTTAACGAGCAGTGTACCCGGTCAGTATGAAGATAATGGTAAGTAGAGTGTCGATCACTAAGAGTGGAACGTATTATCTCGTTATTCTAATCAGTATTTTAATATCCTAACGCAAGGGGGTTTCAGCCTGAGAGACTGGCACGGTTTGTTTGCAATTAAATAATAAAATAAACCAATAGGCACGAATCAGCAAGTAGCACACACGTACACAGATAAATACTTGAGACAATAAGAGGGCTGTCCTTATGATTAAGTAGATTGTCACTTGTTTTATTGATAGCTTTATATGAAGTGTATGTAGTTAACCCTTTCTCGTTGGTCCTAATCTTATCGGCGAGTAAACCCTTAATGATTACTTATGTCTAAAAGTTATTCCTAAGTGATCAATTTAGTAATAACCGTGGGAGCCACATTATGTCCCGCAGTCAAATGCCCGCAAGCCACTAATAAACACAGAGGTTATCAATGCACTAATAAGTAGTAACCAAAGACATCAACATATAAACTTTAATTGATGGGAAAGCAAGTATTAAAGGGAGTGCAATCTTTCGTTGTCACATTACACAAGCCACCAATCCTGATGAATTAAAGTTTGCTAACACAATAAAAAAAAACTACTTAATGAATTAAACACATGCAGCACCTTCTTACAGCTCTTGTATCTTTGATTTGGGTGTGTCTTGTGCTGCCTCCTTGACTGAATTCGTCCTTTGTTTCTCCTGTTCGAACTTCGGTTTTAGGTTTTCCGAAACTTGTAATTCGTCTGGTCTACGGGGTATTTATAGTTTCTGTCTGAGGGAGGATGCGGCGCATCTACTAAGTAGATGCGGCGCATGTACTTAACTTCGCGTGGGGTCCAAGATTATAATATTCAGGAATATTCGTACACCGCCAGAAGATGCGGCGTAACTCCATGATTAGATGCGGCGCATGTCCTCTTGTATCTTGGATCGTATCTGATGATATCTTGATAGAGATGCGGCGCATGTCGAGAGTGAGATGCGGCGCATCTGGAGCAGAATTGACTTGATCTTGTCCATGTCAGTAGACCTTCAACTTTATGCACGTTTTGCTCCATAATTAGTCCAAAATCGCTAAGTTTCACCAAATGCTTGTTTTTACCTGAGAATTACAAAAGTAAACGATTAAGTATCAATCCTCATACATAATATAGTAAAACAAGTCAAATTAATAGGATAAATGATAGTAATAAAATGTACTTATTTGAGTTCATCAATTACTCATGATAAGCCAGAGAAATTTGCATGGGAATTCTGACGGCGTCACCCTTTGGAGTGATCAAGGTCGTCACGGTATAAGTTAAAGCGGGACGGCGTCACGCCTAATTCTGACGGCGACAAGCCTTGATAAGCCAGAACGGATTTTGGAGAGCTAAAGAGGGACGGCGTCAAGAAGGCCATCCGGGAACCTTAAAAGCGGCGAGGTGATGGCGTCACACTCCATAACATGACGCCGTCAGATCTGAAAGTCTATATATAGTTTTGCAATTTTTTGTCATTAGGGTGGAACTTAATGTGGAACTTTGTGTGTGAAAAAGCCTAAGACGATTTTAGCAGCTTTTTCAAGGCTTTTTGCCTTGAGATCTTCCATGTTACATTGAAGATAAGTTAGCAATTAATCATTCAATATGTCTATGTGTTGTTTGATTCTATCTTGTTCTTGTCTTTTGTTTAACATGCTAGGCTAGGTTATCTTTGTGTTTGCTTAGATCTAATGAAACCTAGCTATTGATTATTGGTTATTGGTGTGTTATTAGTTGTATTGGATGATTGTTTATCTATGTTAGGCATAAGAAAACTGGCTAACTTCCTATTCGGTAACTTGCTTGAACGTCTTAAGAAACATGAACCAATGCGTACTAAAGGTTTTTATGGTTGTATTTAATGCACAAGCGAATTCTAGTGATCCCATGTTAGGAGCTTCCTAGCCGGCTCGACATAGGAGTGAAGTAGGAGCTTGTAGAGTTGGGGAAGTACGTACGCCACCCCATGATTGGTATTAAGGAATACACCCGTCATCCACGCAATTAATACACACTAATCAACCGGTAAAAGATAGTTAGGGAGAAAGGAAATCTAACTAAACACATTTCTCCCCATATAAATTTCACCACCTTTTCATTTTCTGTTATTTTATTTTATTTGCATTCGTAGTTATTTGGGTTAGTTGACTAGCAACTAATTCCGCCCACTCTTTCAAACCCGAGATTTTACTTGCTTTCATAAAATTATAAAAACATAAAAAGAATCTTCTTTCACCCTTAGACCTATTAGAGTAGTTTTTCATACCTAACGAACACTATTCCCTGTGGAGAACGATCAATCCCCCGTACTTACCACTACACTATACTACATCGGTCAGGTACACTGCCTGGTGGGGTTGTAAGCCTCTTGAGATCCCTCGAGAGGTAAAACCTGTTGTAAGGTTGCAAAACCACGCATCAAGTTTTTGGCGCCGCTGCCGGGGAATAGTTATTGTTTAGGTTGAATTTTTATTTTATAGGTATACTCACTAGATTCCTTTCTAGTGAGATTTTTATTTTATTTTTCTAGGTTTTCTTTAGTCTATCTTTTTTCTTCGTTTCTTTGTTCGTAACCATTACCATCCGACATCATAGAAGGTGGTAATATCCTCGATCCCAACAACCCACCACAACAACCACCACCTCCTAGAGCCCGTACTTTAGGAGAGTACTCACGTCCTAGCCACCATAGCTATCGAAACACCATTGAGCTCACTCAAGAAGCCAATGATACTCCCTTGCGATCCGACACCATCCTGTTGGTGCAAAGCGGATGCGCATTCCATGGACTTCGTTCTGAAGATCCTAATCAACATCTCAAGGACTTTCTCAAAATTGTTGATTCTATAGACCTTGATGTTGCCACTCGAGAGACGACCCGACTGCGTCTTTTTCAATTCTCTTTGCGGGACCAAGCTAGTCAATGGCTAGAGCGTCAACCCGCAGGTTCCATCACCTCTTGGGATGATCTCACTACTCGTTTCCTTGCTCAGTTTTTTCCACCAGGAAGAACTACCAAGCTAAGGAATGATATCTTGATGTTCCAACAACGTCAAGGCAAAACCCTCTACGAGGCATGGACTCGATTCAAGGACTTACTCCAAAAAGTCCCTCACCATAGCATAGATCTTTGGCTCCAAGTCCAAATCTTCTGTGACCATATCAATCTCTACACGAGGCAAACCATTGACCAATCGGCCGGCGGTAAGCTACGTGATCTAAGTGCGGAACAATCATGGGCTCTCCTAGAAGATCTTGCTCTTTATGACAACGAAAGTTGGAGTGATACCCGTGATTTGAATAAAACGGTCAAGGCAATATCTTTGCCTTCGAACAATTCAAGCACTTCCGACCGTAGGATCATAGAACTTGAAGACCAAGTCAAGTTTCTCATGAAATCCTACGAGGCTCCTAAACCTTCAAGCCAAGTGAACAAAATCACTTCTTCATGTGAATTATGTAGTGGTCCCCACGACACTCGTGATTGCATGGAACTTCCCGAACAAGCTTTTGCGGACTACGCATCCTCGCGTACCGACGGAGCGGGAGACAAGTGGTACACTTTCAAACCCGAGCCAAACCCCTACGGTGATACATACAACCCCTCATGGAAAAATCACCCGAACCTTAGGTGGAAGCAAAATCAAAACGCACAACAAACCAATTCTTCCAACCCACCTAATCGTTTCCAATCAAGCGGTTCCAACTCGAACCGTACTTTCAACAACAATCCTTCCGGCAATGGTAGTATCGATAACTTTGAAGGATTGATGTCTCAATTTATGGCATCTCAAGAAGCTCGTTTAGCCAAGTTTGAAGCCGATTTCAAACAAAAACAAAGCGAGATGACCGATAAGATTGACACCTTGTTGAAAGCCCTCAATGACCGAGAAATGGGAGCACTCCCTAGCAACACGGTCAAGAACCCGAAACTAAACGTCAACGCTATTTCATCGGTTTCGTCCCCTAGTTCTTGTCCACAATATTATTCGGTCAATTCCATGAGCACGTGTTTCAAACAAACCCAAGTTGTAGTTGAAACACCTCCCACTCAAAACCTTGACGAAGAATTCAAGGAGCTCTACCTTGAAAGTCCGGTTATTGAAGTGTTGGATGAGAAGAAGCTCAAGTTAGGCGAAAAAGGGACCGCCTTTGTTCAAAATAAGCTACCTAAGAAGTTAGATGATCCGGGCTTATTTGTTCTACCTTGCAAGATCGGTAATTCGGAGGCTTATGACACATTAGCCGATCTTGGATCAAGCCTTAACCTACTTCCGTTACCTCTCTACACCTCTCTAAAACTTGGAAAACTTGAAGAAACCGAGGTGATAATAGGCTTAGCGGATGGAAGTGTTGCTTACCCGGTTGGAGTAGTTAAGGACGTGTTAGTACACATTGGAAAACTAACCATTTTAGCCGATTTCCACGTCCTTGATATGGTTAGCGACCCTACATGCCCCTTGTTGATAGGTAGAGGATTTTTGGCGACCGCTAGTGCTATGATTGATTGTAAGGAATCTAAGATAGCGGTAGGAGAAGGTGATACTTGGTCAGTCTATGATGTTAAGAAACATGCTTATGATACTAGTGAGGAACCGAAACCCCATTGGTTAGAATCAAATAGGAGACCATCTAGATATGGACCTTGGATCGATAGAGACTTCATAGGACCCCAACGCCCATTTTACCTAGAAGAGGACTTTGTGAACCGAACACATACGGTAGAGCAACTCTTGGCTAGGGACACCGAATTGGATCCGTTTGAAGACCCTCTAGTTTTTAGGAAGATGATTGATTTCCTAGGAGTTTTGCCAATTAACCTAGGGATGAATAAGTGGAATTGTGAGGACGATGATCATAAGTGGGATTGGGACAAACCACCTAAAGATGGAGATGGGTCATGGCATATTAAGATGACATTGTATGACCCGGATGGAGAGAAGTTTGAAAAGATATATTGTATGATGAAGCGAAAAGTGTACCGCTTTTAAGGGGTCATTTAAGCCCGAAATCGTATTTATTTGATCAAATATCGCCCTAAATCGTTCCTTTTGTCATTTTAGGTACTTTTGAGGAGAAATCTGGAAAAGGAGGCATTTTGGACGTTTTTGGAGCATCAAAGTGAAGAAAATGGCAAAGTCTCAAGAATCGGCTAAAAGTTACTCTTGACGGCGTCAGACTTAACTCTGGACGGCGTCATGCCTTGGCAAGAAAAGTGGGATGTGAAATTTACTCATGACGGGCTAGTGAGTTAGCATGTGAATTCTGACGGCGTCACGCTTTAACTAAATCAAGGGCGTCACGGCTTAATTCATAAGGGGACGGCGTCACGTTCAAGAGGTGAGGGCGTCAAGCCTTGATAGGCCAGAACGGATTTTTGGAGAATTAAAGAGGGACGGCGTCAAGATGGTCATCCGAGAACCCTAAAAGCGGCGAGGTGACGGCGTCACAATCCATAAGGTGACGCCGTCAGATGCAAAAGTCTATATATAGTTTTCTAATTTTTTGTCATTAAGGGAGAGCTTAGTGTGTGGAATTTTGGGATAAAACCCTAAGACGATTTTAGCTACTTTTTCAGGGCTTTTAGCCTTGAGATCTTCCATGTTTCATTGAAAGATAAGTTATCAATTAATCATTCAATATGTCTATGTGTTGTTTGATTCTATCTTATGCTTGTCTTTTGTTTAACATGTTAGGCTAATTTTATCTTGTGTTTGCTTAGATCTAATGAAACCTAGCTATTGATTATTGGTTGTTAGTGTGTTGTTAGTTGTATTGGATGATTGTTTATCTATGTTAGGCTTAAGAAAACTGGCTAACTTCCTATTCGGTAACTTGCTTGAACGTCTTAAGAAACATGAACCAAACGCGTACTAAAGGTTTTTATGGTTGTATTTAATGCACAAGCGAATTCTAGTGATCCCATGTTAGGAGCTTCCTAGCCGGCTCGACATAGGAGTGAAGTAGGAGCTTGTAGAGTTTGGGGAAGTAAGTACGCCACCCCACGAATGGTATTAAGGAATACACCCGTCATCCACGCAACTAATACACACTAATTAACCGGTAAAAGATAGTTAGGGAGTAAGGAAATCTAAGTAAACACATTTCTCTACACATAAGTTTCTCACCACTTTTCATTTTTGCTATTTTATTTTATTTGCATTTGTAGCAATTTGGGTTAGTTGACTAGCAACTAATTCCGCCCACTCCTTCAAAACCGAGATTTTACTTGCTTTCATAAAAATTATAAAAACATAAAAAGAATCTTCCTCAATCCTTAGACCTAATTAGAGTAGCCTTTCATACCTAACGAACACTATTCCCTGTGGAGAACGATCAATCCCCCGTACTTACCACTACACTATACTACATCGGTCAGGTACACTGCCTGGTGGGGTTGTAAGCCTCTTGAGATCCCTCGAGAGGTAAAACCTGTTGTAAGGTTACAAAACCACGCAATCAAGTTTTTGGCGCCGCTGCCGGGGAATAGTTATTGTTTAGGTTGAATTTTTATTTCTATTAGGTCTACTCACTAGATTCCTTTCTAGTGAGATTTTTATTTTATTTTTCTAGGTTTTCTTTAGTCTATCTATTTTCTTCGTGTCTTTGTTCGTAACCATACCATCCGACATCATGGAAGATGGTAATATCCTTAACCCACACAACCCACCACCACAACAACCACAACCACCTCCTAGAGCCCGTACTTTAGGAGAGTATTCCCGTCCTAGCCACCATGGCTATCGAAACACCATTGAGCTCACTCAAGGAGCCAATATCACACCCTTGCGATCCGACACCATCCGGTTGGTGCAAAGCGGATGCGCATTCCATGGACTTCGTTCTGAAGATCCTAATCAACATCTCAAGGACTTTCTTAAAATCGTTGATTCTATAGACCTTGATGTTGCCACTCGAGAGACGACCCGATTGCGTCTCTTCCAATTCTCTCTGCGGGACCAAGCTAGTCAGTGGCTAGAACGTCAACCCGCAGGATCCATCACCTCTTGGGATGATCTCACCACTCGTTTCCTTGCTCAGTTTTTCCCACCGGGAAGAACTACCAAGCTAAGGAATGATATCTTGATGTTCCAACAACGTCAAGGCGAAACTCTCTACGAGGCATGGACTCGATTCAAGGACTTACTCCAAAAAGTCCCTCACCATGGCATAGCACTTTGGCTCCAAGTCCAAATCTTCTATGACCATATCAATCTCTCCACAAGGCAAACCATTGACCAATCGGCCGGTGGCAAGCTACGTGATCTAAGTGCGGAACAATCATGGGCTCTCCTAGAGGATCTTGCTCTTTATGACAACGAAAGTTGGAGTGATCCCCGTGATTTGAATAAAACGGTCAAGGCAATATCTTTGCCTTCGAACAATTCAAGCACTTCTGACCGTAGGATCATAGAACTTGAAGACCAAGTCAAGTTTCTAATGAAATCCTACGAGGCTCCTAAACCTTCAAGCCAAGTGAACAAAATCACTTCTTCATGTGAATTATGTAGTGGTCCCCACGACACTCGTGATTGCATGGAACTCCCCGAACAAGCTTTTGTGGACTACGCATCCTCGCGTACCGACGGAGCGGGAGACAAGTGGTACACTTTCAAACCCGAGCCAAACCATTACGGTGATTCATACAACCCCTCATGGAAAAATCACCCGAACCTTAGGTGGAAACAAAACCAAAACTCACAACAAACCAATTCTTCCAACCCACCTAATCGTTTCCAATCAAGCGGTTCCAACTCGAACAGTACTTTCAACAACAATCCTTCCGGCAATGGTAGTACCAATAACTTTGAAGGATTGATGTCTCAATTTATGGCATCTCAAGAAGCTCGGATAGCTAGATTCGAATCCGAATTCAATCAACAACAAACAGAGATGACCAACAAAATCGACAATTTGTTGAAAGCCCTCAATAACCACGTGCTATCACCTCCACATAAGGACGCTAGGAACACAAATAGCGGACCCCAAGTAAAAGACCCCTCTTCATCCAAACACGTCCACTTTGTCAACATTGTCACTATTAAACCAATTGATAGGAATGAGGATAATAGTGAACCTAAGGATGAGGATAAGAAAGTCGAGGTTGATAAGGAAGTTAGGACAAGTGAGATTGAAGAAGTAGATGATGATGAGGACTACTTCAATAGGCTACCCACTAAGGAAGAGCGCGCATATCATACAAACTTATTCGATGACCTCGAGACACCATACTTCCTAGGTAGACCAATCATTGAAATAGGCGACCCTTCTAATCTCAACATACCATGCAACATCGGACATCTACATGTGTGGAAAGCTTACATCGACCTTAAATCACCCATAAACATCATGACTAGAGCCCACTACAACTTGATAATGAAGAATCAACTTGGGTATAGGATGTTCCCTGACAAGGGTTGGATGAGTAACTTCACGGGAAGAGTTAAGGGATTACCGGTTTATGTAGGAAACTTCACCTATGTCACCGACTTTGTAATTGTTGAAGATATCCGCCCAATAGTCGATGCATCCTTAACTCAAGTGGTTTTTGGAAAACCATTTGTTGAGGTCTCTGGAATGACTTATGAACCTTCCTTAGGGATAGTTAGATTTAAGGATGAGACCGATGAAGTAAGCTACCAAATGCCATATAAGATAGAACAATTCCAACACTTGTCAAATGTTGAGAAGGAGCTCAAGCAAGCGGTCTACTATAGGAATGATGAGGATAGAAGTAAAGGAGTAGACTATGTTATGAAAAGGATATTCGGTTTCTACAAGGATTGTTTGAAATTAGGACCGGAATATAAAACCGGGAAGGAGAATGGCCTAGGAACCGTGACCGATGATGGAATCACGTAATGTACGTGACTTTGAGTCTAGCTACAAGACTCGTTAATAAAGAAAAGCGCTTCTTGGGAGGCAACCCAAGCTTTATTTTATTTATTTGCTTTGTGTGTCTATTTGCTTGTTTGTTTGGTTTTATTTGCTTCCGTATGTGTGTTTAATTTTTATCATTATTGATTCATGTTAAAAAGAAAATTGTGAAAATGCTTTATTTTGTTTTTAACTTCGTCTTAACTACATATAGAGGTATTTTGCAAAAGATAAGTGTAAGGGAAATCTAAATCGGTTTATTAGAACACAAATTAACATGAATCATAATAATAATAAATTAGCATACATATTCGTAATTGTTTAAGTCAAATGCTTGTATCGAGTCATAGTGATGTTTTGCAGGATTTCCAGGAAGTAAGGTAAAGGTTTTTCCAGAAATTTTCCGGAAACTAAAAATGAAAATTTTTGTCAGGTCATTTCTGACGGCGTCAGGGGTTATAACCTGACGGCGTCAGATTTAATTTCCAGAAATTTTTGAAAGTTTTGTTTTCATAAAAAGTTTTTATTAAAATCTCCAACTTATAATCTCCAGGAATCTGCAAAAATTATCATTCCACAAGCATTATATCCTTATATATAGATTTTATCCCGCCGATGTTATGCAGGTTTTCGTGTTTGTTTTCTCAGGTTCAACAGGTTATTTTGGACAAGGAGATGTTTATGGAATCAAGCTTATGGCGATGCATTAGTCATGGAGCTTCTACATTACCTTGGAAGAAGATTTAACCGTGTAATTTCATTATCCAACGAGCGAATCAGGGGAGTATTTGATTTCATTCTTTTACTTTATGCTTTTACATCTTGTTATTTGAACATTGGGGACAATGTTCATCTTAAGTGTAAGGGGAGGGTAAAAGTACGATTTTAGAGAATACAATTGCGCTTGATTTTTGTTTGTTTAATAGTAGATGTGTAATAAAACTGAGAGAAATACTTGTTAAGGTAATTTTAGTGCCAAATTTAAAATTTTTTACAACATATAGGAGTGAAACTTTGATCTTAATGAGCATCTCACGGATAGGAGTTATATGACTAGCACAAAAACCGTACCACTAAAAAATTTTCCACCCCCAAATATGTGAGGTTCGCCCCTAGAATTGGTAGGAAAAGCATTTATGCTATGATGTGTGTACCGGTAGCACTTAGATTCTAGAACTTGCGTTAGGACCATTCCAAGGCCACAAGTGAGACTACATTCGTGTAGTTAGATTTACTACATGATAAGAGGCATTAGGATTAACCCATTGTTTTACACCTGTGTTTTTGTTATAATTACTTTGGCTACATTGGTCAAGTAATTCTCCCACACCCTTTGCGTTGTACTCATTTTTAGTACACGATACCCCTAGTACACCCCTCAGAGCCTATCTTTTCGTTTCGACCTTTAAGCATTTTACTTAAAGGAAGAATTTGTTACACCCCACTTAAATGTACACCCAAATCGCCTTAGCCTACCTTGTATGCACTCATCTTTAGTGCATTATTGTTACAACATTTGTTTAAACCCAAGTTAATTATCTAGTTGATTACATGGTTGCTAAGTCGAGTCATATCCTTGTACATATTGTTTTGGGACGATTGGGACTCATGGGTAAAGTACTAGTGTAATGGAGTAATGGGGAAGAACATCATTTATTACCCCCATATGTGCTAAATATTTTAAAAGTACTCCAAGTTTTTCAATTATCTTAATTCGAGTCATTAGATTAGTATTTGTAAAGTTATGTAAAAATTCAAGTGTAAGGGGAATGCAATGCCCCTATGATGTATTATTTTGGATGGTAGGGCAAAAGTGTATGCAAAAAAAAAAAAAAAAAAAAAAAAAAAAAATCGAAAAATCAAGTAAAATACAAAAAAAAATGAGAAAATGAAAAATAGAAAAAACATACGGACTACCATCCCGTTTTATTTTATGTTTGTTTTATGTTTTTGTTATTTTGTTATTTCGTTTCTAGCTTAAGATCGAGTCTAGTCTTGGCTTAGCAACATTGTATAGTACATGTAATTGACCAAGATTTTTAACTCGCCACCAGTAAAATATCCTTTATCCAACCAAACCGTGTTTTCCTTTTCCCTACACCTAACATTACAACCCATTTAAAAGCCCTCTTTGATAGTTTATCTTTGGTGCTTACGCCTAGTGGAGGAGGTTTTCGATCCTTTCCCAAGCCTATGGTAATCTATTTGCTATGACAGGTAGTGAGAGATATTTTCCGTTTTCATTTATGAGATTTATTTTGATGACACTTGAGAGATGTGAGTATCTAAACACTACTTGTGAGGTGCTAGTATGTAATCTCCGTGCTTATTATGATTGAAGTGGAACGATTATTTGTTGTAATTACTTTTATGTTAGCATTAAATGACCCCTAACTTGTATTTTGATTAGAATAAAAGCGCATTTGCTTGAGGACAAGCAAATCTCAAGTGTAAGGGTATTTGATGAAGCGAAAAGTGTACCGCTTTTAAGGGGTCATTTAAGCCCGAAATCGTATTTATTTGATCAAATATCGCCCTAAATCGTTCCTTTTGTCATTTTAGGTACTTTTGAGGAGAAATCTGGAAAAGGAGGCATTTTGGACGTTTTTGGAGCATCAAAGTGAAGAAAACGGCAAAGTCTCAAGAATCGGCTAAAAGTTACTCTTGACGGCGTCAGACTTAACTCTGGACGGCGTCATGCCTTGGCAAGAAAAGTGGGATGTGAAATTTACTCATGACGGGCCAGTGAGTTAGCATGTGAATTCTGACGGCGTCACGCTTTAACTAAATCAAGGGCGTCACGGCTTAATTCATAAGGGGACGGCGTCACGTTCAAGAGGTGAGGGCGTCAAGCCTTGATAGGCCAGAACGGATTTTTGGAGAATTAAAGAGGGACGGCGTCAAGATGGTCATCCGAGAACCCTAAAAGCGGCGAGGTGACGGCGTCACAATCCATAAGGTGACGCCGTCAGATGCAAAAGTCTATATATAGTTTTCTAATTTTTTGTCATTAAGGGAGAGCTTAGTGTGTGGAATTTTGGGATAAAACCCTAAGACGATTTTAGCTACTTTTTCAGGGCTTTTAGCCTTGAGATCTTCCATGTTTTATTGAAAGATAAGTTATCAATTAATCATTCAATATGTCTATGTGTTGTTTGATTCTATCTTATGCTTGTCTTTTGTTTAACATGTTAGGCTAATTTTATCTTGTGTTTGCTTAGATCTAATGAAACCTAGCTATTGATTATTGGTTGTTAGTGTGTTGTTAGTTGTATTGGATGATTGTTTATCTATGTTAGGCTTAAGAAAACTGGCTAACTTCCTATTCGGTAACTTGCTTGAACGTCTTAAGAAACATGAACCAAACGCGTACTAAAGGTTTTTATGGTTGTATTTAATGCACAAGCGAATTCTAGTGATCCCATGTTAGGAGCTTCCTAGCCGGCTCGACATAGGAGTGAAGTAGGAGCTTGTAGAGTTTGGGGAAGTAAGTACGCCACCCCACGAATGGTATTAAGGAATACACCCGTCATCCACGCAACTAATACACACTAATTAACCGGTAAAAGATAGTTAGGGAGTAAGGAAATCTAAGTAAACACATTTCTCTACACATAAGTTTCTCACCACTTTTCATTTTTGCTATTTTATTTTATTTGCATTTGTAGCAATTTGGGTTAGTTGACTAGCAACTAATTCCGCCCACTCCTTCAAAACCGAGATTTTACTTGCTTTCATAAAAATTATAAAAACATAAAAAGAATCTTCCTCAATCCTTAGACCTAATTAGAGTAGCCTTTCATACCTAACGAACACTATTCCCTGTGGAGAACGATCAATCCCCCGTACTTACCACTACACTATACTACATCGGTCAGGTACACTGCCTGGTGGGGTTGTAAGCCTCTTGAGATCCCTCGAGAGGTAAAACCTGTTGTAAGGTTACAAAACCACGCAATCATTGTACTAAGCGGACCAATAGGAAACTTCAGTCCAAGCTTAACCCTAAAGACGTCCTCGATGACGAACTCACTTACATAGGGTAGAAGAACTTTGAGTCTAACTACAAGACTCGTTAATAAAGAAAAGCGCTTCTTGGGAGGCAACCCAAGTTTTATTTGCTTTGTGTGTTTATTTGTTTGTTTGATTTTATTTGTTTCCGTATGTGTGTTTAAGTTTTATTATTATTGATTCATGTTCAAAACTAAATTGTGAAAATGCTTTATTTTGTTTTTAACTTCGTCTTAACTACATATAAAGGTATTTTGCAAAAGTTAAGTGTAAGGGAAATCTAAATCGGTTTATTAGAACACAAATGAACAAGAATCGTAATAATAATAAATTAACATACATATTCGTATTTGTTTGAGTCAAATGCTTGTATCGAGTCATAATGATGTTTTGCAGGATTTCCAGGAAGTAAGGTATAGTTTTTTTCCAAAATTTTTCCGGAAACTTAACATGAGAATTCTGTCAGATCATTTCTGACGGCGTCAGGATTTACAACCTGACGGCGTCAGGTTTAATTTTCTGAAAATTTTTGAAAGTTTTGTTTTCATAAAAAGTTTTTATTAAATCTCTAACTTATAATCTCCAGGAATCTGCAAAATTATCATTCCACAAGCATTATATCCTTATATATAGAGTTTATCCCGCCGATGTTATGCAGGTTTTCGTGTTTGTTTTCTCAGGTTTAACAGGTTATTTTGGACAAGGAAATGTTTGTTGGATCAAGCTTATGGCGATGCATTAGTCATGGAGCTTCGACATTACTTTGGAAGAAGATCTAACCGTGTTACCACATTATCCACCGAACGAATCAGGGGAGTATTTGATTTCATTCTTTTACTTTTTTCTTTTACATCTTGTTATTTGAACATTGGGGACAATGTTCATCTTAAGTGTAAGGGGGGGGGGGTAAAAGTACGATTAGAGAATGCTATTACGCTTGATTTTTGTTTGTTTAATAGTAGATATGTAATAAAACTGAGATAAATACCTGTTAGGGTAATTTTAGTGCCAAATTTAAAATTTTTTACAACACTTAGGAGTGAAACTTTGATCTTAATGAGCGTCTCATGGATAGGAGTTATATGACTAGCACAAAAACCGTACCACTAAAAAATTTTCAACCCCCAAATATCTGAGGTTCGCCCCTAGAATTGGTAGGAAAAGCATTTTGCTATGATGTGTGTACCGGTAGCACTTAGATTCTAGAACTTGCGTTAGGACCATTCCGAGGCCACAAGTGAGACTACATTCGTGTAGTTAGATTTACTACATGATAAGAGGCATTAGGATTAACCCATTGTTTTACACCTGTGTTTTTGTTATAATTACGTTGGCTACATTGGTCAAGTAATTCTCCCACACCCTTTGCGTTGTACTCATTTTTAGTACACGATACCCCTAGTACACCCCTCAGAGCCTATCTTTTCGTTTCGACCTTTAAGCATTTTACTTAAAGAAAGAATTTGTTACACCCCACTAAAATGTACACCAAATCGCCTTAGCCTACCTTGTATGCACTCATTTTTAGTGCATTATTGTGACAACATTTGTTTAAACCCAAGTTAATTATCTAGTTGATTACATGGTTGCTAAGTCAAGTCATATCCTTGTACATATTGTTTTGGGACGATTGGGACTCATGGGTAAAGTACTAGTGTAATGGAGTAATGGGGAAGAACATCATTTATTACCCCCATATGTGCTAAATATTTTAAAAGTACTCCAAGTTTTTTCGATTATCTTAATTCGAGTCATTAGATTAGTTATTTGTAAAGTTATGTAAAAGTTCAAGTGTAAGGGGAATGCAATGCCCCTATGATGTATTATTTTGGATGGTAGGGCAAGAGTGTAGGAAAAAAAAAATCGAAAAAATCAAGAAAAATACAAAAAAATGAGAAAAAGAAAAGTAGAAAAAACATACGGACTACCATCCCGTTTCATTTTATGTTTATTTTATGTTTTTGTTATTTTATTTTTAGCTTAAGATTGAGTCGAGTCTTGGCTTAGCAACATTGTATAGTACATGTAATTAATCAAGATCTTTAACTCACCACCAGTAAAATATCCTTTATCCAACAAAACCGTGTTTTCCTTTTCCCTACACCTAACGTTATAACCCATTTAAAAGCCCTCTTTGATAGTTTATCTTAGGTGCTTACGCCTAGTGGAGGAGGTTTTCGATCCTTTCCCAAGCCTATGGTAATCTATTTGCTATGACAGGTAGTGAGAGATATTATCCGTTTTCATTTATGAGATTTATTTTGATGACACTTGAGAGATGTGAGTATCTAAACACTACTTGTGAGGTGCTAGTTTGTAATCTCCGTGCTTATTATAATTAAAGTGGAACGAATATTTGTTGTAATTACTTTCATGTTAGCATTAAATGACCCCTAACTTGTATTTTGATTAGAATAAAAGCGCATTTGCTTGAGGACAAGCAAATCTCAAGTGTAAGGGTATTTGATGAAGCGAAAAGTGTACCGCTTTTAAAGGGTCATTTAAGCCCTAAATCGTATTTATTTGATCAAATATTGCCCTAAATCGTTCCTTTTTTCATTTTAGGTACTTTGGAGAAGAAATCTGGAAAAGGAAGCATTTTGGACGTTTTTGGAGCATAAAAGTGAAGAAAACAACAAAGTCTCAAAATTATGCTGGAAAGTACCTTTGACGGCATCAGGATTTTCCCCAAACGGCGTCATGGCTTGGCAAAAGTGGTGGATATGAAAATTACTCATGATAAGCCAGAGAAATTTGCATGGGAATTCTGACGGCGTCACCCTTTGGAGTGATCAAGGTCGTCACGGTATAAGTTAAAGCGGGACGGCGTCACGCCTAATTCTGACGGCGACAAGCCTTGATAAGCCAGAACAGATTTTGGAGAGCTAAAGAGGACGGCGTCAAGAAGTCCATCCGGGAACCCAAAAAGCGGCGAGGTGACGGCGTCACACTCCATAACGTGACGCCGTCAGATCTGAAAGTCTATATATAGTTTTGCAATTTTTTGTCATTAGGGTGGAACTTATTGTGGAACTTTGTGTGTGAAAAAACCTAAGACGATTTTAGTAGCTTTTTCAAGGCTTTTTGCCTTGAGATCTTCCATGTTACATTGAAGATAAGTTAGCAATTAATCATTCAATATGTCTATGTGTTGTTTGATTCTATCTTGTTCTTGTCTTTTGTTTAACATGCTAGGCTAGGTTATCTTTGTGTTTGCTTAGATCTAATGAAACCTAGCTATTGATTATTGGTTATTGGTGTGTTATTAGTTGTATTGGATGATTGTTTATCTATGTTAGGCTTAAGAAAACTGGCTAACTTCCTATTCGGTAACTTGCTTGAACGTCTTAAGAAACATGAACCAATGCGTACTAAAGGTTTTTATGGTTGTATTTAATGCACAAGCGAATTCTAGTGATCCCATGTTAGGAGCTTCCTAGCCGGCTCGACATAGGAGTGAAGTAGGAGCTTGTAGAGTTGGGGAAGTACGTACGCCACCCCACGATTGGTATTAAGGAATACACCCGTCATCCACGCAATTAATACACACTAATCAACCGGTAAAAAGATAGTTAGGGAGTAAGGAAATCTAAGTAAACACATTTCTCCCCACATAAATTTCACCACCTTTTCATTTTCTGTTATTTTATTTTATTTGCATTCGTAGTTATTTGGGTTAGTTGACTAGCAACTAATTCCGCCCACTCTTTCAAACCCGAGATTTTACTTGCTTTCATAAAATTATAAAAACATAAAAAGAATCTTCTTTCACCCTTAGACCTATTAGAGTAGTTTTTCATACCTAACGAACACTATTCCCTGTGGAGAACGATCAATCCCCCGTACTTACCACTACACTATACTACATCGGTCAGGTACACTGCCTGGTGGGGTTGTAAGCCTCTTGAGATCCCTCGAGAGGTAAAACCTGTTGTAAGGTTGCAAAACCACGCATCAAATTCCATGTTGTCCTATTCAGGGCTGAGTCAAGGGTTCTGGGGTGAAGCTATGTTGACAGCTTGTTATTTGTTAAATAGGGTTCCCAATAAAAGGAACAAGACAACCCCTTATGAACTTTGGACTAAAAGAAAACCCAACCTGAACTTTCTCAGGGTTTGGGGAAATAGGGTTGTTGTAAGACTCCCTGATCCAAAGCTAAAGACTTTGGGTGAAAGAGACATTGAATGCATCTTTGTTGGATATGCTGAGCATTCCAAGGCATATAGGTTCTATGTTATTGAACCTAATGAATCCGTTTCAATTAACTCAATAATTGAATCAAGGGATGCAATTTTTGATGAGTATAGATTCTCATCAGTCCCTAGACCAAGTCAGAGGATTCCTACTGGAACTAATGATATTGGTGTATCAGAGGTCTCTAATGAGGTCCCTGATGAGGTTGTGGTTCAACAACCTGAACCTGAGCTCAGAAAGAGCAATAGGGCCAGGACTCCAAAGTCATTTGGACCTGAGTTTCAATTATATTTAATTGAAGGAACAAGGGATGAGGTATCTGACCAATACTACTATTGCTTCATTGTTGAGGATGATCCCAAAAATTTTGATGAAACAATGAAGTCCCAGGATGTTGCTTTCTGGAAAGAAGCAATAAATGATGAAATGGATTCCATCATGGGCAACAACACTTGGGTGTTGGCTGATCTACCACCTAGTTGCAAACCATTAGGTTGCAAATGGATTTTTAAAAGGAAAATGAAGGTAGATGGAACTATTGAAAAGTTCAAGGCTAGACTAGTCATTCTGGGCTTTAAACAAAAGTCAGGGATAGACTATTTTGATACTTATGCCCCTGTGGCTCGTATCAGTACCATAAGATTGCTAATTGCTTTGGCATCAATTCACAATCTGATTATTCATCAGATGGATGTGAAGACAACTTTCTTGAATGGTGAATTGGATGAGAAGGTTTATATGAACCAACCTCAGGGCTTCATCATGCCTGGCAATGAAAACAAGGTGTGCAAACTGATTAAGTCCTTATATGGATTGAAGCAGGCACCTAAGCAATGGCATCAAAAATTTGATGAAGTGGTTTTGTCTAGTGGTTATTTACTTAACCAGTCTGACAAATGTGTATATAGCAAATTTGAAGAATCTGGTAAAGGAGTCATCATTTGTCTATATGTTGATGACATGTTGATCTTTGGCACTGACCAAACTCAAGTTGACCTGACAAAATAACTTTTGTCATCAAAGTTCTCCATGAAGGATATGGGGGAGGCTGTTGTTATCCTTGGTATAAGGATTAAACATGAAAGTAACAAAATTTCTATATCTCAGTCTCATTACATTGAGAAGGTGTTGAGGAAATTTAATTACTTTGATTGTACTCCAGTGATACTCCTATGGATACAAGTGAGAAGCTCATGCCTAATACAGGTAAGGTTGTATCTCAACTTGAGTATTCTAGGGTGATTGGCTGCCTAATGTATGCCATGACTTGTACAAGACCTGATATTGCATTTGCTGTGGGAAAATTGAGCAGGTATACTAGTAATCCTAGTGCTCACCATTGGCAAGCAATTCAGAGGGTACTGAAGTATTTGAAGAGAACTATGGATTATAGTCTCTCATATATTGGTTATCCTTCAGTAGTAGAAGGCTACACTGATGCAAGTTGGATCAGTAACATTGAATACAATTCGTCTACAAGTGGCTGGGTATTCCTACTTGGTGGAGGTGCAATTTCTTGGGCATCCAAGAAGCAAACTTGCATCACCAGTTCAACAATGGAATCTGAATTTGTGGCCTTAGCAACTGCTGGTAAAGAAGCTGAATGGTTGAAAAACTTGCTTCTTGAGATCTATTGTGGCCTAAACCTATAGCACCTATTTCTATCCGTTGTGATAGTGCAGCTACATTGGCAAAAGCTTATAGCCAAATGTACAATGGGAAGTCTAGACACTTAGGTGTCAGGCATAGCATGATTCGTGAGCTTATCATGAATGGGGTGGTATCTATAGAGTTTGTTAGATCTCAACAAAACTTAGCTGATCACTTGATGAAGGGTTTGGCTAGAGACTTGGTTTTAAAGTCTGCTAAAGGGATGGGTTTGAAGTCCAACTTAGTCACTGAATCCTAAGACACCCAACTCCCTCCTGAGGAAACTTGGGAGTTGAGTTCAATGTGGAAAGCTGAACATTTAGTGGACTGGAGCACATGTCTTATTATCATCCCAAGGTTGTGCTCAGAACCTGCTGGAAAAGCGGATGAAGTCTTTACTTCTCAATGGTTATTTTCTTTGAAAAAGTGCTTATCAGGAGCATGAATAAAGAGGAACCACCTATGTAAATGTTGAAGTTTTGCCGCTTTAGGAAGCTTTGGACTTTTAGCTTTTACAACATTTATGAATTGGATATGGACACATGGCTTGTATAGTGTCAGGAGCATTTAAGTGTTTGAAAACTTGTGTGTATTTTATCTTCAGGTATTCAAATGGGTTGAAGGGTTCAATTCTTAGAACACCCTGATTCTCGAATATTTGAACGTGTGATGTACTAAGATGAGAATTCAATCTTCCAGATATTTTCATTTATGCACATGTTTGTTTAATGTTTAATTTTCATGCAAAGGAAGTGAACTAAATTTGGGGAGGATTGTTGGAAAATTTAGTGCACTTGAGGGATCAATTCATACCTGGTAATGGGCTTGGAGGTACGGAGTTTACACTCATCAGGTCCTGATTACCCTGACTCAAATGGTGGTTTGTGGTTCTACTGCTAGTATTAACATTCTACTGCTGAAGCAGAAGTTTCTACTGCTAGTGCTAATGTTACTACTGCTGAAGCAGAAGTTTCTACTGCTAGTACTATAATAGTACTGCTAGGCAGAGTATCTACTGCTGGAACCAGGAAAGAATTTGTAACAACTTTGATCTATTTATGGGAAGTTTCAAATTCGTAATTAAGACCTTAATTATCTGGTCTTGTAACCACTATGGCTAGAATAGAGGATAATTATGAGGAGATTAATTGGCCAATTAATTCTCATAATTCCTTTTGACAAGGTTTGAGTAATCTCTATTTTAAATATAGATCATCACATCAGCATGGAGATACACAGAAAACAAAACACTTGAAAGCAATTTGGTTCTTTATTTGTGCCTAAAACAAGAACATCACTTAGTCTTATCGCATAGAGATATTCGTGTAACCCAGGCATAGGGTCGAATAGTTTCTATTGGAAAGTGTTAACACGATTTTAAATGAATATCCGGTACCTTTGATTACTGATTATCTTTACCCTGTTCTGGGAACACACATCAGACCCATCTAACTCAACCAACACATATATGAAAGATAAACACGATCGTAATTCGTTCATCTGGAACAGTAATTGGGCTTTTACTCTCAAACGATTGAAAATCCAATTCGATCAGCTGACAAAATATAAGCGACAAGAAAACTATTTAAATGGTTTAAACCGGTTGTCAGTTAGTGGGTGATCACTGGTTGAAGATTGGCTGGAGCAACCCATTGGGAAACACCGCCGCCGACATAGCGGGCTCCTCAAAGGGCTGGAAAACACTGGCTGTGAAACCAGCTGCGGGCTGTGGATTTTGTTTGCAAAATAGGACCGTTGAGTTGGTGAGTTGGTTGAGAGGGTTGAAAAAGTGATGAATGCCTAAGAATTAAGTTAGGAGGGTAGGTTGAGAGGGTTGGAAGCGTAAAATGAGTTGGAGAGATGTTATTGGTAAAATTTGGGATGATTAAAAAATAACACCACATGACTCCTTGAACCCTAAAGTATAAACTGTTGAACGACTCAATGAACATATTGTACGCAAATACTAAAATAAGGTTATTAAATAATTATATTGTTGGATTATAACAACGACATTTTTGGATACATATTGAAACATATATTTTCTTTATTATACGATATATACATTTACCGTTTACTGTTCACCATAGCACTGTTCACCATGAACAGTAAAAAAATAGTTTAGAAAAATGGCAGAAAAATACCCCTGAAGTAGATGACCCTTTGCAAAAGGAGTCCTTTTCCCAAAAAGTTTATTTCGGAAGTTTTGGAAAATGACACAAAGTACCCCTGAGGTCGACAACTCTTTGCAAAAAGAGTCCTTACGTACAAATAAAAGAGTTTTTTTTTTTTTTTTTTCCACATAATGAACAAAAACATAGTTGCAAAAAACTGATGCCAATTACCCCGGCGCAACGCGCGGCTGCCCGACTCGTTTTATAACAAAAAGGACAGGAAAACAATATACATTTCTAGTTTTAAATTGAAATATACACTTCTTCCGTTTCAAATTAATAATTTACGTTTTATGATTTAATTATCCACTACTAAAAATAGATAGGAGAGTTTGATTCGTGTTTATCATATTACCTTTGATTAAACTTTTAAAAAATTATTAAATAATTAGTTAATGATAAATATGTCATTCTGCAAAAAGGGTAAGAGAAAAAAAAAATACTACGTATTAAATTTGTTTGGCATAATTATTTTAAAACGAAAGGAGCAACTTTCATATAAATTATTCAGAAACAATAATTGTGACGACTTTACAGATTGCTACAACTTTATGAGATTGTTACAACTTTATACTACAATAGGTGAAGGACGAAAAGAACAAATATCTAACTAAGTGCATATTAGTTGCCTTTTTTGAATCTTCACAAGATTCATAAAACAATCGTCCGTACACAACAACACAAAAGTGAACAGTTTGTAAAAACAAATATTACTTGTGCAAAATCAAGCAGGAGCAGTTCCGTTGTATCGTCCAGTAGGCTCCATTTCCTCCTCGTTCTCACCCGACATATCTTCGAGTGATCGACCATTAGGTTCGGGTACCAAAAACGTAAAAGCCATACCCAAGAAATTGACCACACCGAGAACAATGAGCGAGTACCTGATCCCGATACCTGGAGGGTAGCCCTTGTCGGTCTTATCGGGATTGGTGCTTTGAGAAGCATACAGAAACCCGTAGGCACCGACAATGGCGCCTGCTTTCCCAGCCGCTGCGGATATACCATGACAAGTGGACCGCAGCCTGGCCGGGAAGATTTCAGCCGGAACAACAAAAGTTGTGGCATTAGGGCCGAAATTGGCGAAGAAAAATGTTAACGAGTACATGATCACAAAGCCGAGACGGTTTTCATGTAAGGTCCAGTGGTGGTATGGGATTGCAAGAGCAAACATGAACGCGGTCATGAAGAAGAATCCCATGAGTTGGATAGCAAAACGACCGATGATATCGATGAAGGCGACTGTGAACCAATATCCAGGAACGGTACTGCAAAGTGCAATCAGGGTTTGGGCTTTTGCAATTTTTAAGACCTCCCCGGTGGCACTCATTTTGTCGGCCGAAGGGATCCATCCGATAGCTGTGAAAACATCTTTTTGGAAAAGGTTTTGTGAGTAGAAGGCGATATCTAGCAAGAACCAAGTGGATGTGGTCCCGAGCAAATGGAGTCCATGACGTCGGAGAAATTCACTAGAAAACAACCCGAATTGATTTCTACCATCTTCAGCAATTTTCTCAACCTTGTGCTCTTCGACTTCAATCTCAACTTGTAAAACTTGAGCCATGTCTTGTGCAGCCTGTTTTGCATTTTTAGCAACCAAAGCAGTGTAACGCGCAGTTTCTGGCATCTTCATACGCCAGTAGTAAGTCAAGGCGGCGGGGATGGCACCAAACATGAGAATAATACGCCATATGTAGTCCGCTTGTGGAACTGTCGACCCTAGAGGGTCTGTTGCATATGATGGAGCATTAAACGCGTGATCAAAAGCAGCCGCAACAACCAATGAAACCGCCCCACTAGCCAAGATTCCAAACCCTTGCATAGCGAAAACTGCAGCAATAAACGCACCACGGGTTTTCTTGTTTGCGTATTCGGACATTATTGTGGCCGAGAGAGGATAATCACCACCAATACCAAACCCAAGCCAAAACCTAAAGAAACAAAGGGTTGCCATCACACCTCTAGCTTCATTCCCGAATGAGAGGCCAGACGCGAGGGAGCAGACAACCATGAGAGCCAAGGTCATACCATAAACCCTCTTTCGGCCCATTTTGTCACCAAGCCACCCGAAGAAAAGTTGACCACATAGAGTTCCAACAAGGGCGACACCAACAACCGAAGAATTCACACCGGGTGGTAGGGTTCCGGGCTTCTTTGCACCATCTACGTGGTAGTATATACGACCAAGCAATTTCGTGACTATGGAAATCGCAAAGAGATCATAGGCGTCAGTAAAGAAACCCATGCCGGCGATGACGATTGCCGTGAAATGGTACAATTGGGTCTTGGCCGAGTCAAGTGCACTAAGCACTTGTAGTTGTTCTCGAGCCATAGCTACACTCTTCTTTGGAAACTATATCTGGCTAAAAAGAAAAACACAACAAATTATTCAAAACCAAAAACCACAATACAAACTGTTGTTAGCTAATAGCTAATGCATAATTGTATAGATAAAAAAAATAAAATAAAGAAAAATCTTACATATAAATATCAAATAATTAAATAATTTAACATTGGAAGGTGTCATCGTCAGTATATTAAAATTTTCGAAACTATAAAATAAGATATTTTTATTGCCGGTTGTCAAAGATGGTGACATAAATTGATGAGCAAAGACTTTTACTACTCTTCTTTTTGTAACTTAGCTAAATGTAATTTTTCATGCATGCATATTTTATAAAAGGTATAGCTAAATGTAATTATTCATGCATGCATATTTATAAAAAAAATAATATAGCAAATATAACAAACTGCGTATTATTGGACTATACAGTCAACTATAGGTTACCCAATCAATTTACATAATAAATATTTAAAAAAAAAAAAAAGTAGCTGTCCACAAGTTGGTATTCCTTGTGCCATAATTGTAGGAAGAAAATTGTTATGTTGGTCATCTACTTGAAGAACGTTAAACTTATGAAATTAAGAAATAAAGAAAACCAGATTGAGTTACTAAGCTAAGTAAGTTAAACTAGAAGTTGGTATTGAAACAAAAACCAATTGCTCCAAGGGCTTCTTTAACTAGTCAGCTGGACATTTGCGGTGAAGGAGTTATACTATTGTTTCATGAGACGATGCTCCAATGGTTGTTTTGAGGAAATTATGTGATATGGACTCAATATAGACTAATGCTGGATTGAATATACAAAACTCGTGCACGCATGAAAAATCATAAAAGAGAGAAAGAGAAAGAGAGTGCGTGCTAGATCATACCTTGTGAAGATGGTAGCTATCAAAAGATTTTTTTGAGAGAGAATAAAGAAGATAGGATGAGAGAAATATGAGTTCAGCTCATTGGTATTTAAAGATGCACAATACCATGAATCATGTAAAGCATATTATGGTATATGCTCTTAATTATCGGCTAGGGTCAACGCTCTCACATTGTTTCCCCAGTTGTGATCTAATCTTAAGTCAACCGCCAGACTGCCTCATTTTTCCACGAAAATGAAGTGTTTGTTTTGTTCGAAATAGCCACTTATATAGGTATATAAATCAACTCATATATACAATCTCTTGAGATATAATACATGTATAAGTCCGTGGTTTGTAGTTCAGTTGTTGATAGTATAAGTAGTCTGTTTCATGTTTGTATTATGGTTTATGCATGTCTATATCATTTTCTCTTTATGCTTGTAAATGTTGATTTTTCAATATGTATTCACCATTTTCACCAAAAACATAATAACAAAAATATATAGTGGTACACATTTCTCAACAGAAGAAAAAAAAACAAAAAAAATACAAACATCAGTAATGTCTCATACTTAATTCAAGAGAAACGTTTTTCAGTATCTAAACACATCTAGCATTTAATCAACAAATACGGCTCAAACGACACCAAAGTCACATTTGTAAATTATAATTATAATATTCATATAAATACTCCCTCCGTCTCAGTAAAAGTGTCCTACTTTGAATATTCAAAGTCTTTGTTTTTCAACTTTAACCGTAAATATTTTTGTTTGTGTTATATAATACTTGATGAAAGTTATATGAATTGATTTAGTTTTAGATGTGTTTTCATTGGGTATACTTTTCATCAAGTATTATATAACACAAACAAAAATATTTATGGTCAAAGTTGAAAAACAAAGACTTTGAATATTCAAAGTAGGACACTTTTACTGGGACGGAGGGAGTAATTATAATATTCATATAAATATTACAAACAAAAATTGCTACAACTTTATGGAATTGTTACAACTTTATAATACAATCGGTGAAGCACAAAAGTAAACAAATAAAGAATTACGTGCACACACAAAAGGTAAATCGTATCTAGTCAGAGGCCAACAAAATGGTACATATATCTGCTCCTTTTTGAATCTTTGCTAGATTCATAAGACAATCATACGTACGCAACACAAAAACACAAAAGTGACCATTTTGTAAAATCAAATAATTTTGTGTGACAAACAATACTTTTTTAATCAAGCAGGAGGTACAGTAGTATTAACACCCCTATCCTCCCCATCGTTCTCACCAGACAATTCTTCGAGTGATCGGCCGTTGGGTTCGGGTACCAAAAACGTAAAAGCCATACCTAAGAAATTGATGATACCAAGAACAAAGAGCGAGTACCTGATTCCGATACCTGTAGGGTAGCCCTTGTCGGTCTTATGAGGATCGGTGCTTTGAGAAGCATAGAGAAACCCGTATGCACCGACAATGGCACCAGCCTTCCCAGCCGCTGCGGATATACCGTGACAAGTGGACCGTAGCCTGGCTGGGAAGATTTCAGCAGGGACAACAAAAGTAGTGGCATTAGGGCCGAAATTTGCGAAGAAAAATGTTAATGAGTACATGACCACAAAACCGAGACGGTTTTCATGCAAGGTCCAGTGGTGGTACGGGATTGCAAGAGCGAACATGAATACGGTCATGAAAAAGAATCCCATGAGCTGGATTGCGAAACGGCCAATGATATCGATGAAAGCGACAGTGAACCAGTAACCAGGGACAGTACTGCAAAGAGCGATTAGGGTTTGAGCTTTTGCAACTTTGTAAACCTCACCCGTAGCGCTCATTTTGGCTGCCGCGGGGATCCATCCGATAGCTGTGAAAACGTCTTTCTGGAAAAGGTTTTGTGAGTAGAAAGCGATATCTAGCAAAAACCAAGTGGAGGTGGTTCCGAGCAAGTGAAGGCCGTGGCGACGAAGAAACGCTTTGGAGAATAACCCAAATGAGTTACTCGTGTCTGCAGTAATTCTCTCTACCTTCTGCTCTTCAGCTGCAATCTCAACTTGTAAAACTCGAGCCATATCTTGTGCAGCTTGTTTCGCGTTTTTTGCAACCAAAGCAGTGTAACGTGCGGTTTCAGGCATCTTCATACGCCAGTAGTATGTCAAGGCTGCTGGAATAGCGCCAAACATGAGAATAATACGCCAAATGTAGTCCGACTGTGGGGCTGTGGACAGTACGGGATTCGTTGCATAGGATGGTTCATTAAACGCGTGGTCAAAAGAAGCCGACACGGTTAAAGCCACTACTCCACTAGCCAAAATCCCAAACCCTTGCATAGCAAAAACCGCAGCAATAAATGCACCACGGGTTTTCTTGTTAGCATATTCGGACATAATAGTAGCCGAGAGAGGATAATCGCCTCCAATGCCAAACCCTAGCCAAAACCTAAAGAAGCAAAGTGTCGCCATCACACCCTTTGCCTCGTTCCCAAAAGAGAGACCAGAAGCAAAGGAAGATACAACCATGAGAGCTAAAGTCATTCCGTAAACTTTCTTTCGGCCCATTTTGTCCCCAAGCCACCCGAAGAAGAGTTGACCACATAGAGTTCCAACAAGGGCGACACCAGTAACCGACGAGTTCACACTAGGTGGTAGGGTTCCAGGCTTGGGTGAACCTTCTACGTGGTAATATATTCGGCCTAGCAATTTCGTTACTAGCGAAATGGCAAACAAATCGTAGGCATCGGTGAAGAAACCCATACCGGCGATGACAATCGCCGTAAAATGATACAGTTGGGTCTTGGCCGAATCAAGTGCACTAAGCACTTGCAGTTGCTCTCCAGGCATGGCTAATTTCTTTTTCCGATACTATCTGCCTGTAAAAAAAAGAACAACAAGTTATTAAAACCAAAAACTCAAACATATATAAGCTATATTTATTACTCTTAATTTTGTTAGTTTATTAACAGAAGGCCTGCATGCATTAACAAAGATACAATATATTTATGTAAAACATGCCCATTGTTGGCCCATATGGCATGTATTAGCACCCAATGTATTCATATTTCACGTATAACAATTTAGTAAAACGGATACACACACTAGCTTGTCAACATGTTGGTGTTCCTCATATCAACATTGTAGCGAGAAATGTTTCTAGTAAAAAAAATTGATTTATACGGGCGATCAATAAATTAAGGGCAAAGGGCATGAAAATGAGTCTAACTTGCCACTTTTTGCTTTATTATGTACCGATTTTTATTTTTTTCTATTGTATATATATTAAACTTTTGAATTACGTTTGTTGAGCCTAACTTGCCACTTTTTGCTTTATTATGTACCGATTTTTATTTTTTTCTATTGTATATATATTAAACTTTTGAATTACGTTTGTTGTGTATATCTTAAGATCATTTTATCCTTATCTGTTAATAGGGGTGTTGATAATAAAAAGAGTAAACTTTTCACAAAATAGTGAAATATATACTATAGACGAAATTCAAAAATAATATATACAAGTGGAAAAAATAAAAATAACTACACAACAAAGAAAAAAAGACTTAAACATCTACCAATTTAAACATCTATATCTGAATCTTTAGTTACTAAAAGTACACGTTATTTAATGGATCGTAAATTCTTCAATCTTCACCCATCATCATCTACATTTTAAACATCTAAATTTCAATCTTTAGTTACTATACGTGTTAATATTGTCTTTACTTAAGCTAAACTAGACACATTTTAAACAATAAAGAATCGGTATATATACTGCATGTAGTAACTAAACCGATTAGTAAATGGTAAAATGAGCATAAGCAACTGATCATTTCACATACAGTAATTTTTTTGTGAATGAATTATATCCATATAGATACACGTAAACTTAACAAAGACAAACTTGTAGTCCGATTAACTGTTTAGCTTATGATACGTTGCTCGACTATTTTCTTGATTTAGTTTGATGTAAAACATTGAAATGCTTTAGAGAACATACCTTGTAAGGGGGTAGCTATGAAACGATTTCGGAGAAAGATCGAAGTAATGAAAGATTAGGTTGTGAGAACGGATGAGTTGCTGCATTTGGTATTTAACAATGCACGACACTAAGAATCATTTAAAGCATATGCTCTTATGTCCTAATTAATTAAGATCAGTGCCCTCAAATTGTTTCCCCAATGAGCTAATCTCTAATAAAGTCAACCCCCAGCTTGCCTCTTTTGTTCAAAAAATATAAACCCTCTACCCCCGGTCATTAGTTTATAAGAAAACATTACACTATTTAATTTGATACAGGTAATAATGATTACATTTAATTCAATAATATATATAATGAGTTGTCATTTGTACATCTTTGAACATCATATCATATTTGCACTTTGGCTAATTCTTTCTATTCTCTTCTACTCATTTCTTTATTTTCTTTTCACACATGGTAAAATCATCAAAGTAAGTTGTTTGTGGTGTTTGAAATGATTACTTATTTGTATAAATCAACTGATACATTAAACATATTCAGACAAAGCTAAAAGCTTTTAAAACATAGTCAAAACGACAAATTTTATGTTAATAAACGTTAATCAACAAAAGGCATGTTATTGTTAAAAGCTTATAAAAAGAGAGGTATTATAAGCAATTACCGTACATGAAGAGTATATGATAATTATTAATGATGGATAGAATACTTAATAATAATTTGATATTTAAGGAAATGATAACCTAAAATAAAAAGTAGTCGAGTAGTATAAGGCGACCAACACACAGTTGCAACGTGGGTCCTTCAACTAGTGGCATGTGTGCTTGTGTTTGTGTTTGGGTTGCTTGTTAATGTTATTATTATTATTGTTAATTACTACCATCATTAATTTTGTACTAATGAAATATTAGTTGTTTCACAGAATTTCTCACATTTATTCGACTTGTAAAATAGTTATATGATGCCATAAGTCCATCTCTTCACATACTGAATATTTGTAAGTTAATTTTAATTAAGAAAACTTATATAAAAAAATGTTATCCCAAACTAACATACGCGAATTGAACAACTTGTTTGGAATGACAGAAGGTTTATCAGTCATTGACTTTTGGTTCACTTTGAGGGAATAGAAAAATGGATGTTAACTTATTAAGAAACAGAAAGAGTTGCCAATGAAAGTGAAATTGCATAAACATCAAAAACCAATGACAAGATACATTAATAATAATGAAAGCCAAACAAAATCAAATCAACTGTACCGAATCTCACGAAGAGGTGAGATGTAGACAACTTTATTTTTACCCGAAGATAGATAGGTTGCTTTCAAAATACCTCCGGCTTTTTTGCAGAGAGAAGATCGAACACTCGCCTTTTTGTCCAAATGGCAGGGATTTTTCCAACTAATCCAACCTACTTGTTAAATTAATAATAATGAAAGCAGAAACAAGAATTTAGCATTTTTGACTCACCAACTTAGACTAATAACTCTTTTCGCGGACTCCTTCGTTCATGACAATCGAAATTTCTTACTATACCTAAATGACCATCCAGTTCTTTAGATACATCTGGTTGAAAGATCTTAAATACAAGTGTGATATAATTTCGCACGTTAGTTCGTCATTTCGTCTATGTCTTACTTCCCTAGAAAAATGTTGCAACTTATGTATAATATTCGAAGATGCAAGTGTAACTTTATCTACGGAACTATTTCTTCCAGCTCATATAGTAATAATGCCTTTAAAAAACCGTTACATCAATATATATTATACTATCATCCATGGACGTCAATATATATTAAAAAAACGTTTCGATATAAATATACGGAAGTACTATTACTATTACTATTACTATTATTAATTTTTCTTGATATAGTGTTAATTTTTGAAAAAGATATCGATTTTTCTTAAATGCACTTGGTCATTCGAAATATGTTTTGGATCCGTCAATAGCTAGTGGAGTGCTAGTCGGTTTTAAAGAATAACTTGTTTCGTCTCACTCGTTGATGCTTCGTTTTTGTTAAAAAAAACTAGTCTCATTTTATCATCAGGAGGCTTTTGAATACTTAAAATTTCCTTTAATGTATGTGTACTCTTTTCAAATTTACTAAACTTAGACGCTTCATTTATAAGATTAGTTTGCGTTTCTTTAAGGTTTTTTTTATTTTTTTTATTTTTTTTTATTTTCGATACGAAGTTCATGACATGTCTCACAACCGACGGCAATAACTTTGGTCTTCTCTAGTCTTTTGATCTTCTTTTAGCTTAAAAATTTATTTTTCCAAAAGACTTTTAGTTTTCAAAAACTTGATTTTGTTTATGATTTTTAATCTAAGTTCACATATTTTATTACACTATTTTGTAAAGTATCATCATCAATGAAAAAAGAATTATCAATATAAAAAGAAGAGTCGGAAAGTACATCATTAGATGCTTGAGCCATGAGACACATTTCTTCGTTGGTCTTTACATAATTTTCCTCACCGCTATCATTCTAAGAACCTCTGACAAAAGCCTTTAGGTCTTGGTTTCTTGGAGGTTTTGGACAATCTCCGATAAGGCGATTCAGATCTCCGCATCTATAACACTTTCTTTCACTTTTACCCTTCTAATCATCCCGACTTTTTCGGAATGACTTCTTTTTATCACGAGGTCGTCTAGCGAACATTCCTCTCCTCTTGAATTACTTTTTAAAGTCCCTAACCGCCATAACATACTCTTCATCTTCAATATCCAATGTGGAACTCCTTTTTGGCTTTTAAATCAAGAGACTTCATTTTCTCTCTTTTGCCTTTGAGTATTTCAGAGTCTTTTTCCATTATCATTTCGTGCACTTTTAGGTTCCTTATAAGTTTATCCAGCGCTAGTGATAACAAGTCTTTCAATTCTTCATTGCGGTTACTTTTGCCCTCCACTTCATATAAAGAACCCTAAGATATTTCCTAACCTAATTCTTACTAGGAAAACTTTCAGCAAGTGCTTTTAAACTAGTAATAATAGTATTAATTTTAGCAAAACCACTATCTACACTTTCGTCTTTAAGGATAGAAAATTGTTCATATTGTTGAACAAGAAGAACAATTTTGTTATCCTTGACTTGGCTATTAACTTGATGAGTGATTAATAAAGATTCTAAAATATCTTTTGCCGTTTTACACATAAATTCTTTCGTATTCTTTTTTAGGTAAAGCATTATCAAGAACCACTTTAGCCTCATTATTCTTAACATGATTTTTCTTTAATTCGTCGATTTGACGTTCATAAGAACCTACTTCATATTTTTGTGTAGTTAGTTTTCTAATAATAATAGGTTTAAAATCACCCTCAAGGATAACATGCCAAAAATCGATGTCTTTTAATTTCACAAAAGTTTCAAATCGATTTTTCTACTATATAAAACCACCGCTTTCAAAAAGTGGTGGTCTTTGCATAGATTGTCATTCTTTTGTAGTTTTCAAAATACATAGATCGATTCAAATTTTAAAATAAAATTTATTTTAAAAATCTTGTTTAACGTAGCTCTGTTGCCAATTTTGAAAAACTAGAAAGGGGTTGAATAGTTTTTACCTTTTTAAAATTATAGTTTCGATACTTATTGTGAAATCAAGCAATAATAATATAAATGAAAGTAAATGCAAGAAATAAGTAAATAATGAAAAAATCAAACTGGGACACAAGTATATATAGTGGTTCGGCATGAAACTTCCTTCCTCGCCCTACTCATCTCCCTGAGTATAAGACTCGGGAGTTCATTTCATTATGTCAACAAACTCCCTTAATTGGCGGAGAAAACCGTATAACGTCGCTTACAATATTTACCGATAGTAAGCTAAATATCGAGTTCTTGTTGAGGTAGAACCAACCTTTCTTCACTATGTATTTTGAGGACTAAAATACTAACCCTAACTCTCTGTTGTTGTGTATTCATACCTTAAGTGATTTACGTTAAATGAAAACTTACCTCTAAAAACTTGATTATGCTAACTTTTACGTAGTATGTTTTTATATTTTGTCATTAACAAAAATGTAGAAAAATTGTAAAATAGAATAACATTTTTACGCTATTATTTGTATTAATACAACAATCAAAAGATCATAACATCAAGTAACCACCCAAAGGTATCTAAGAGACCCAATCATAAAGTGGTACCATATATACACCAAATCTAGACCAGAGCAAGGTTCCTTGTTTCTCAATGGAAGTAGGTCAAGGGTAATCTAGATTTATAGGGCATATACCTAGATAAACAAACAGTTTGGAACAAGGTCAAATAAACACCAACACCACAAACATAGATAACCCCCAATCAATACTTCACAACTTCTCAACAAATAATACCAAACCTATCCACCAATTCTAAAAATAAAAAATAAAGATAGGAAATATAAAAGGGCGTGCGAGGTGTTACAGTGCACGCAATTCCAGCGAAAGCCAAACTCACTACACTTTTGATTCACTTAGTCAAAAGATGTAGTAAGAAGAAGAAGCAGCGATCCCAAATCAACCAATAACCAAATCTTAAAAGATCATGAAACCCTAATTTTTGTAAACTATGCGTTTTTACTATAACCTTTCAAGAACCATAGGCATTTTTACTAGAACCTTCCAAGAACCAAGATTCAACAACAGATTTATCGACTAGCAAAGTTTAATCAATCAATAGAAGCTTTTAGAAGTAAAAGCACTGTAACCACTCGTAAAATTTCACATTAAAATACACTATCTTACAGACTACTTATCATTTTTCTACGTATAATTTTTTTTTTTTTATTATCTGATCGTAACTATTATCTAATGTGACGTAACTCACATCCTCTATAAACGTGCTCTCACGCGGACCAACATTAACTTACTTAATGTTTATTTTATGTAAACATTTCCATATAAAACATTACGATATACCATTTGTCACTTTACGTTAATTCGTTAACAAACTTACAAACTAAACATTTCTTATCTATTAGAGTTTCTACGAAACCCTAAATCATTATAACAACAATTATGAGTAACTAAACCCTAAAACACTAAAGTACAACTCATCTAAGCTAATGTACAAGTTCTTAAAGCACAAAAAACCTAAATTCACTATAACTCCCGATACAAACCCTAAACTCACAAAACTATGATTTTATATGATAAAATCACAAACCCTAATTAATGTATATAAGATTTTTACAAATTATAAGTGTACAAGTCTTTCAAGCCAAGGTACAAGTCATTTATGCATAGAAACAATATATTAATAAAAATTCCATTATAACTCTAAATGTATTCATTTTAAAGCACATTTTACAAGTCTATTGTACACAAGCCTTAAAAATAAATTTCTTAAACTTACTAAGTATAAGTACAAGTTTCTAAACCTAAGGTACAAGTGTCCAATGCATAGAAATCTAAAAATTACATTTATATACTTTTAAACCTAATAAACTTAACACATAATTAATATAACTTAACCAAACGTTAAAAATACATTTTCTATATTACATAAACCCTTAGTACAACCCTATTAAGCCTATGATACCACCCTTTAAAGCACAAACTCATCTCCTTTTTGTTTCTTACCTATTCGACATATATAGTAAGTAAGAAAACCCTAACTTAATTTCTACTCAACAATTACTTAAACAAAACCTTAAAACACAACTAGTTACTTCCCTAAACTCTAAGTACAATATCTTTATAGCCAATGTACCATTCATTATGCCATTCGATCCATTTAAGACATACATGGTTCGATCCTAACTAAGCCTAAACTAAACCATTACTACACATAATCCTAAGTAAATCTTCGCACCACAAAACCTCTATGTGATCAAAATCTACACACATCATCTTGTTTTATTAGTTCAAATAATGTAGGTAAACCGTATGGTTAAGAATAAACTACACGACCCACATCTTTCCCCCTCACTTGGTCTCTTCTCCACCAATAAAGCCAACAACCTAAGGCTTGGTATATACATATACACCTCACTTTGTCCCCTCTTTTTCTACATGATGACATAGATACTTAGAAAACCTTAAATCCTTCCTCTCTATATAAGTCGACCCATGCATTTCCAATTTCCCTCACCACCATTCGACCTACATCAAAACAGCCACACCCACTTAATCACTGATCAAAACATGTCCATTTAGAAGCTAAAAGAATATATTAGGAAGCCTAGAAGAGGAGATAACCTTGGTTCTTATTCGCCAATCCAAATTATCAAAAACCCTTAGTAATCGAGCAAGCAAGCAAGTGAGTATTTCTAGCCTCTTTTCATTTCATTTATAAACCTTAAATACACTTAAAAATGCTACTAACTAAGTTATATTAGAAAGCTAGGATCAAAAACTAGTTTTTCTTTTTCTTTTTCTTTTTGTCGAGCACGAACCAAAGACCCTCTTTATATTTTTTTTAGTATCATTAATCAAGAAAATCTAAAATACTCTAGAGATAGTTTAAATATAATTATGATCATAATATCATGCATTAAAAACTAGTTAGAACCTTTAAAAATCAAAAACCAACTTATTTTTCCTTTTCTTTTTCTGTCGCAAACAGCCCCAACGCCTCAACTTTGCATAAATGTTTCGACCATTAAATGACCTTCAAAAATTCTGAAAATTTGCCAACATTAAGACCACCCAGCTAACTAATTGTAGGAACAAGAACGTTGTAAAAAGATTGCTTTGCCCCATAGTTATTCGAGTCCCTTTTGGCCCCTTCGCAAACTGTTCGAACGCACCCTTTTTAAATTGATTCGAGCTCATAAGCTCTAATCATAAGCTAAAAAGCTGTAAATAAGGTGTTTATAAACTGATAATAACATTCATAAAAGAGTCGTAGCAAATCATCCCTTTTTCCTAAGACTAATTTGAGTAAAAATGAAATAAGGACCACGAATGAAAACAATAAAATGCTTGGAGGGTATAAGTTGTCAAAACACCAACTATCTTTATAACTAGGAATCTAAAATACAGTCGACATAGAGTTTAGGGGTAAAACCTGCCAATTTTGAAAGATTGAGTTTTGTTGGGCTAAAAATGTAAATATCTTAAAGTTATTAAACCAAGGACTATTTTTGCCAACGACCTAAAGTTGAGGGTATAAAGTGTCATTTTCGAAACTACAGGAGTAAAAATTGTCATTTTATGAAAGTTTAGGGGTATAAACTGTCAATATATAAAACTATAAGGGTAAAAAGTGTAACATTATATAATTATTATTAGAAATATATTTTGAATATATATTTATAATAAAAACTAGTAAACGAAATACGTTTATCCCGATAACAAACAAACGGAAACATAAAAATGAGAAATAAGATAAAATCTTATCCAACTTTTGAAGATACTTCATGTTGTCTCATTTTAACATTTAACTATCAACCAAAACGATACGAAACGAATATTAAAACTTATATTGGAATACGATTACTGAAACTTGGCATAACAACCCAGGTTGCGTGCCGGAGACGTTTATCAACTCTATTTAACTTTGTTTTCCATCCAGACTGCTAAGGTGAATTCATAGTCCCACTTTTTATACATTTTCCAAATTTGTGAGGAGATACATGCTGCAAAACTGAACACAAGTATTTTTCTGTATGCTTTCCTGATTAATATTGCCTAAGTTACCTATTGCCTAAAAGACCTCCCATCATGGACCATTAATCACTTTCGGGTGAACGCGAATATAATGAATAGATCTATTGGGTTTGACAACCCCTTTGTGTTACCGTAACGTGACCAAATGCATTTTATTTGAGATCAATAAAGAGACCGGCGATCTTCTACTCGGAGGCAAAATTACTTCATTTAATTATGGAGTAATATGCATCATTAGTTTATAACTATGATAGTAAACAGTTAACGTTTTGCATGTCATGAGACTTAGGGCAATATATTGAACTGCAATATTACTGATTTACTTTCTACTTAGCTTGTGTTCAAACTAATTATAACTTTAAACGCTATGGATTCACTTAACATTTGTGTTGACTTTTTAGCATGTTTTATCTCAGGTAATTAGAAACTTGATTTGGCACGGAGTGGCTGTGGACTTTCTTATAAAAAGACTTTCCATTTTGTTATCATTCAACAAATAACGTATCTTCATTAATGAATTTTGGAACTTCCCATTAGGACCTGTATAATGTAACTCTGATTTAAATAAATGAATGATAACAATTTTATTTAAAACGTCTCTTTTCGAGTCGTTTTCTATTTTTCATGACTGTGATGCTTGAAGTAATACCCCAACTTATAGCCCGCTGCAATTATCAAAAACGAGGGTGTTACAGATTGGTATCAGAGCTCATGGGTATAGAGAACCAAATGCTTTTAAACATTGGACTATAACCATACTTTCAAAAATAAATGATTTTTCAACATACCATCTTACGCCCTCCGTGCCTGCATATTACTGTGCTTAGTATATTACTTATTAGGATTATTTTGCTATAATCTTTACATACTTGATATTTACTCTTACACACTTAATTATTTCGCTTTTGCTTTTCCCCTTAATATTATTAATTACTTATAATTATTATTTGCAAATTATTACAGTACCATGTCCCCCAAAACACCTAATATTAACGAAACTACTCTCCGTACTACTTGTACATCACCTACCCACTCACCTTCACATCAAAAACTTAAGAGAACTACGTCAGATAAAAAGTTGATTGGTTGTCCAACAATGTTTGAGGTTGGACAGAATTCACACCAAGAAACAATTCGGAAAGATGTTGAGTCAAACTCTCCACTACCTGACACTCCAGATTCCCCAATACCAGACATCCCAGACGACATATCTACACCTAATTCCCCTGACCAAAATTTAAACCCTCGTGATTCAATATGGACTCTTCTTTATCAGCACGCTCACACTCTAGACATTCATACTGAACAGCTGAGAGGGTTACAACCATTACGTTTCGAATGGTACGACCGTAACCTTGACACCCTGTTTAGAAGAGCCGATGCCGAGAGACGAGCAGTGTTCAATTTAGGAATAAAGGTTGATAAGATGAAGGATACTTACAACCAGGAATTTAGAAGTTTAGATTCCAGAACCCGCAGTTCGAGAAGAGAACACGGTCAGATACATGGTAGAGTGGAAGATATTGAAAGGACCCTATGGATGGCTAGAGATACGGCAATAAACCAGGATCAGAAGATTTTCGCCATAGAAGCCATGTTGGCCAACCAAATGAGGATGTACCAGGAATTTCAGGAACGCTTCGCAGAAATGAAAGCTGCACAATTGAAACTTGAGACTGAAGTTAAGCATCTACGTCAAGGACGTAATTGATCTTAAATTCACATGTATCAATGTTGTGTCCACTAAACCGAATAGTATTTGGTTAGTAATTCCTGTATTTTCCAATAAGCTCAAAACTTTCAGAACTTGTAACCAATTTTTAAATCTATAACAACCTCTTTTGTTATATATTTCTGTTGAGAACAAATTCTTTCTATTATACCCTACAATGATGCTATGCATGCATGTAATGATTTCTCATGACCTCATGCAAAATCTCATCATTTGATTTCACTCCTTAGTAGACAAATGGCTCCACACAAACCAAATTATACCCGAACGCAACAAATGTCACTTTCCCTTTCCTCCAAACCTAGTCAACAGACCAACCTGTAGCACAGTAAGTAACAGAAACTAGGACCACTATTGTCAACAAAAGACCAAACACTTAAACTAGAGACAGAAAATCCTTAACTGACCACATGAAGCATTAATAAAAGACCCTGTATCAATTGTTTTGCAAAAACAATCGATTAAGATATTAATATCATATTATTTTCAGTGATTAAATCCAGACCTACCACGACAATTCTTACGACTATTAAGATTCCTTATACCTACCATCACTAGGCTATAACCATAGAATCCTCTAAGACAAATTTCGGAAGAAAGCTTGATGAATGATGAAAAAGTTGCTGAATTTCAGCTTTTGTAGATGAATTAGTTTGTTCTTAAGCAGTTCCATACCAAGAGTTAATCATTAATCTACGATACTAACCAGACACATCGTAATTTTATGATTCTCAATTGGTTATGACTTCGCATTGTGACCACTTGTTAGAAATAAGTATACTCAAATTATATTAACATGGTCACTTCGTAAGTTCTAAATTCGTGATTCTTGTGATAGTGATAGAAGATAGCCAGCATGAATAATACAAATACTAATCACGCCAATGACTCCTGAAGCTATCCAAAAGTTGGTAATCAACCTCATTGCAATAGTACTCGAAATAACTACAGTAGCTCACCCAAGTAACAAAAATATGGCAACAGGAGAAAAGAAGACGGTTGTGTCTTGTAAGCATACCCATGAAAGTTTCACGGGTTGTAGACCAACACACCATAAAGGTCCAGAAAGAATAACTAAACCTACCACCACCTTTACCCAAGGATTTCCCCAACCCAGGAATTTAGCAAGGTGCTACGCCCAAGAAAAATGACCTTAAGAGAAAGCTCGATGATAGGAAAAACTACAATACCAATTGGAAAGCCAAGACTAGTGCAAAAGAATATGAACTCATTAAGATCCCAACAAAATAAAAAAAAATGACATCTAAGTTTAAGCGGAAGAGAAATTCCTGTTGTAGATAAATAAACCATAATTTAAAACTTTCTAAGTTGTATTTCCTTTTGTACTCTACCTTAGTTACAATGGATGTAATCTAGGTGTAACAACTACCTTTCTACCGTATGAAATCTCTACCCTGTAATATTTCCGTAATAAAACACAATCTAAGTCCAATCTAAGTTTCTATTCCATTTACCCTGTTCATAGTCATTACGTAATAATACACTGTTATACCATTAGGAATTTGGTTAATATTATTTCTGACCGAACAATAGACTATTACCACCCTGTAAGATTCTCACACGAACCCTAAGACTTATTTAAAGGATATCCTATTAGTACCCTAGAAAATTTCTAACTCATAACTATAGTGTAAATCGAAATTTTCTTATTCTTTTAAATAATTATGTTGTTATTTTCCAAAAACAACACGTTGAACACCATCTAAAACTTTTTGAAAAATATAAATACCACAGTGACTGAGCCAAACATCACATCATTTGGTCCTCAATTATTCATAGCCTGATCAACTATGACTAATTTAGGAAGAATCATGTCATAAATGGAACAGTTATCCTTTCAGATTTTCTAATAACAATTTTCATTTAAAAGCAAAATATTGAAACAAAATAAATTGTTCATAAAACATCACTTTGGACTAAAAACAATAGAAGTCTACACCTATTACCCATTACCTCTAAGATAGGAAATCGATAAAAGTACAAACATTAGAGCCCTAAGAATACACCAAAAAAATTTATGAAAAACACAAATAGTACAAATTTTATTAGAAACCACGAAAATTCATACATAACGACATAATTAGTAACGGAAGTGCTAATGTTACAATAATTACAAGAAAAGGTATAGAATCGCCAATAGGTTGACCCGCCATAGCAACAAAGACCACCACCAATCCAATGATAGCTAGAGCCACCACGGGATGAATCACCTTGATTATCCTGTGCGATAAGTACAAACAAACTATTAAGAATGATAGCAAGACTAGATGATAGATATAAGAGCAAACAAATTTTTAAGGACTACATAGAAATACAATAAAGAATCATATTAACAACCCTAGCGCAAGACTATTACCCTTATATCTTGTCTACACCAATAACGAGAATCACAATTGGTATAAGGACCGCTAGAACGTAAACCAAGAATGCGTGATCTTCATTAGGAACATACGCCAAATAAGTAACCGCAAGAACAACATAAACGATTGCTAAAAGTGTGATAAGGTGCGGCATTTTGAGATTTTAATGAGAGAATTTGGTGGTGGAAAAATGAGGAATAAAAATGGGGTATTTATAGGAGAAAAACTAGCCGTTAGAATGTACTATTCACGACCGTTGGAAAACACTGTTCACAACAATGTTCATAGCCGTTATAATTCACTATTCCTGATCGTTATAATTTACTATTCACAGCCTTTGGATTTATTAGGTGGCAAAACATTCAAATTTATTTCATCTAGTAGGAATAAAACTAACGAAATTACGTTCTCTTGAATACCGAATGGAAATTCCTAGACAACCCTTTTTGGGCTAAAAGTATAACCAAGGACTGATAGAGAAACGATATTATTGGAATTAAATGACATAAAAACAAGATAATATTATATATAATATTATTTTTAAACTTTAGGCATTTTAAGCATATCAAACTCACATCACCTATCAAATCGTTATACGATTTCCCATTCTCACACTCACTATCTGAATAAGTTAGAATCTAAGCCCAACTCTTTTTATACTTCACTATTTTCCCAACACCTCGACCAACACAGACTGAATCTCGGGACGAGATTCCCTCAATGGGGGGATACTGTAACCACTCGTAAAATTTCACATTATAATAAACTATCTTACAGACTACTTATCCTTTTTCTACGTATAGTTTTTTTTTTTTTTTTATTATCTGATCGTAACTACTATCTAATGTGACGTAACTCACATCCTCGATAAACGTGCTCTCACGCGGACCAACATTAACTTACTTAATGTTTATTTTATGTAAACATTTTCATATAAAATATTACGATATACCATTTGCCACTTTACGTTAATTCGTTAACAAACTTACAAACTAAACATTCTTTATCTATTAGAGTTTCTACGAAACCCTAAATCATTATAAAAACAATTATGAGTAACTAAACCCTAAAACACTAAAGTACAACTCATCCAAGCAAATGTACAAGTTCTTAAAGCACAAAAACCCTAAATTCACTATAACTCCCGATACAAACCCTAAACTCACAAAACTATGATTTTATGTGATAAAATCACAAACCCTAATTAATGTATATAATATTTTTATAAATTATAAGTGTATAAATCTTTCAAGCCAAGGTACAAGTCATTTATGCATATAAACAATATATTAATAAAAATTCCATTATAACTCTAAATGTATTCATTTTAAAGCACATTTTACAAGTCTATTGTACACAAGCCTTAAAAATAAATTTCTTAAACCTACTAAGCATAAGTACATGTTTCTAAAACTAAGGTACAAGTGTCCAATGCATAAAAATCTAAAAATTACATTTATATACTTTTAAACCTAATAAACTTAACACATAATTAATATAACTTAACCAAACGTTAAAAATACATTTTCTATATTACATAAACCATTAGTACAACCCTATTAAGCCCATGATACCACCCTTTAAAGCAAAAACTCATCTCCTTTTTGTTTCTTACCTATTCGACATATATAGTAAGTAAGAAACCCCTAACTTAATTTCTACTCAACAATTACTTAAACAAAACCTTAAAACCCAACTAGTTACTTCCTTAAACCCTAAGTACAATATCCTATAGCTAATGTACCATTCATTAAGCCATTCGATCCATTTAAGACATACATGGTTCAATCCTTACTAAGCCTAAACTAAACCATTACTACACATAATCCTAAGCAAATATCCTCACCACAAAACCTCTATGTGATCAAAATCTACTACACATCATCTTGTTTTATTAGTTCAAATAATGTAGGAAAACCGTATGGTTAAGAATAAACCACACGACCCACATCTTTCCCCCTCACTTGGTCTATTCTCCACTAATAAAGCCAACAACCTAAGGCATGGTATATACATATACACCTCACTTTGCCCCCTCTTTTTCTACATGATGACATAGATACTTAGAAAACCTTAAATCCTTCCTCTCTATATAAGTCGACCCATACATTTCCAATTTCCCTCACCACCATTCGACCTACATCAAAACAGCTACACCCACTTAATCACTGATCAAAACATGTCCATTTAGAAGATAAAAGAAGATCTTAGGAAGCCTAGAAGAAGAGATAACCTTGGTTCTTATTCGCCAATCCAAATTATCCAAAACCCTTAGTAATCGAGCAAGCAAGCAAGTGAGTATTTCTAGCCTCTTTTCATTTCATTTATAAACCTTAAATACACTTAAAAATGCTACTAACTAAGTTATATTAGAAAGCTAGGATCAAAAACTAGTTTTTCTTTTTCTTTTTCTTTTTGTCGAGCATAAACCAAAGACCCTCTTTATATTTTTTTTTTAGTATCATTAATCAAGAAAATCTAAAATACTCTAGAGATAGTTTAAATATACTTATGATCATAATATCATGCATTAAAAACTAGTTAGAACCTTTAAAAATAAAAAACCAACTTATTTTTCCTTTTCTTTTTCTGTCGCAAACAGCCCCAACGCCTCAACTTTGCATAAATGTTTCGACCATTAAACGACCTTGAAAAATTCTAAAAATTTGCCAACATTAAGACCATCCATCTAATTAATTGTAGGAACAAGAACGTCGTGACAAGATTGCTTTGCCCCATAGTTATTCGAGTCCCTTTTGGCCCCTTCGCAAACTGTTCGAACGCACGCACCTTTTTAAATTGATTCGAGCTCATAAGCTCTAATCATAAGCTAAAAAGCTATAAATAAGGTGTTTATAAACTGAAAATAACGTTCATAAAAGAGTCGTAGCAAATCATCCCTTTTTCTTAAGACTAATTTGCGTAAAAATGAAATAAGGACCACGAATGAAAACAATAAAATGCTTGGAAGGTATAAGTTGTCAAAACTCCAACTATCTTTATAACTAGGAATCTACTTTCTTAATAAAACAGGGTTTTGAAAATCAATCTCTCTCTCAAAATACCTTAAAACTTGCCACGTGGAAATTCATTTAATCGGATGGCCCTTATTCATTTTCCCCTCAAAGCATTAACTGCCTCCCAAAACACGCCAATCCAAAACCACACCACCATAATCACAGATCGTCATCCAATCTTCAATCAAACCTTCAAGAATTCGTTCTTCAATCAAACCTTCAAGAAATTCATCATCACCGATATCAACAAAAGTAAACTTCGACAATATAAAACTTGGATCAATAACCTAATCCCTCTAAAACCGGATTCACTTTCACCAACACCAAAGATCCTTCTTTTAAGCAAACCCCTAATTTGGTTATCAAAATCATAAATCGATCAACACATAATCAAAATCACACAAACGATCCGGCCGATTCTAAGGTATTTTTATTTTAAATTTTTTTTGTTTCTATTGAATAAAAAAGTTTAGCCGTTAAATTTTGATGTATTGATTATGATAATTGATTTTATTTTTGCATACCAAGTGTTTGATGAAAGTCCCGAATGATTATTTTTTTTTTTTGAAACATGTTGTTTTCGAATGTAGTTTTTTGTGTGATTAATCTGGATATAAAGTGTTTATGGAATTTTTTAACGAATTGTTAATTTGTGATGGAATGTAGTTTTTCAGTCAGTTGATGACTTAAAATCAAGCAACTCAGATTCTATAAAGCATGTTTGCATCCAGGTAATATAAATGTATAAGTTTATAGTTATTCATTTATTTCAAAGGTTCTAAAAACATTACTCCATGATTTACAGACCGCAAAGGATCCCATTGCCCCAGTCCGCAAAGGATCCCATTGCCCCAGTTACAGGATGAATACAATATCCAGGTAATATTAATGGAAACCATATAGTTAAAAGTCACCCAAAGTCTAATTATGGTGCATAAACATCTTATATCAGTTTTATTAAAAGATTTTGTTGATTATTAGCTTTATGCCTTTATTCTAATGTTTATGTAATTGTAAAATAATGCATTAGTTGTCTATATAAAAATTAATGGACAAAAAGTATCTTGTGGGTCAACCCAACCCGTCAATCCCTTTTGACAGACAATCAACTAATGTAAAGCAAATGAATGTGGTCATTGTATTACGAAATACGAAGGACATAGTTTAAAAACTACGTGCAGGCGGTAGTTGTCAAGATGATTAGTAATGTAAGTTGTCAAGCTAATTAGTAATGTAAGTTATTTATATGATTGTAGATGAAAAAATCAACTACAGTGGGTGTAGTTTTGTTTCAATCTAATTTCCATATTGACCCATTCAAGATAAACCATACCTTTATTTGACCCATTTGTAATTAAATAGCGAGATGTGTATTGCAGATCAAAAAATCAACTACAATGGGTGTAGTTGGCCCGCCTAAAGGTGCACGTCAAATTAGTCTTTAGCTCAAATGAAACTACAACTCATATGAATTAACTTTTATACTTTTGTCTGAGTTCGATGACATTTTATTGCAGATATTGGCTGTGATATAGTATTTGGTGGCAAATGGATCTGAGCGGGCAGTTGATGACATTATAGAACATACTTTCTAAATCTTTGGTCGACAACAGTATCTAAAAGGTACATCATAAACCTCTATAGCTTGGATATCAAAATCATAGTATTATCTACTTCATTGTGATATGATTTTTGAATTCTCTGTATATGTTTTCTTGATCTTGAGCTGTTAGGAGCATTTCATGTAGTTTTGTTTTTCAAGTATGAGTTCTTTTCATTGGTGTTGCTTTTAAATTCTGAAGATATGTGCGAGCTTGCAGAGTCATTTCCTTCCCGTACTTTGAGAATTTTGGACATTAAATTTTTTGTAAAGTATTAAACATGCAACAACTTATTAGAAGTGTTGTCTCAAAGCAGGGCATCGTGGAGAATATAAAAATGCAAGTCAATGTTGTCTGAAAAGTTTATATCACTTTAACATGTAAACGTTAAGTAACTTCTAATATTGGTAAACAAACTTCAGGTATTTAGTATTTTGTATATGAAATTTTTTAACTGAGAATCAGTATAACATAATATATTGAATTTTCCCGAAGTATAATAATTTGTTGGAACAAGTAAAGTAGGACATCTGATTATTGTTTACATAAAAAGTTTGTAAAAGACCTGTAGCATTACTTTGCCCCTTCACTTCTTTTTCAATAACAAAGTCACTTGCTTTTGGTTTTCTTCATTCTTCAATCATAGGTGCTTCTGCTTCTTTACTTTATATGAAGGTTTAACTACAGTAATATCTAAGGGTCAATGCATCAATAATAATTGCAATACTTATATATATTTATATATCAATAAGCAATTAATAGCATATACAATTTTTTTAGTTCTTCATTGTTAATGTTTATTTACAAGAAATTACAAATAACATTTTTGCTCTAAGTTAATGATACACCATCTATGTAAAACGCATGACACTTCAGACCATGAAATGGGTGTTCTGGATGACAGGAAACTTGAAGTTAGAGTTGGTGGAAAATGGTATCCAAGGCAATTTCAAATGGGAAATTAGTTGCATTTCTTTTATCTGTCGGCAGTTTCAACTTTCATAAATCAAGAGGGTTATCACTTATCTGGTTCACTTGTGTATTTAGAGTCATGAGTAACAGCCTCCAGCCATGTGTTATACCGAGTATATTGTTATATCTAAATGTTAGTGTGACTTAACATTCATCAGACCTCTCTTTTTACATTATAATATTACATTGCACTTCTTAAGGTGTGTTAGTAAATACATAATTTTGTGGTACTTTGATGGTTTATTGGTCGGTTAGTCAATCTCTGTATGCTTTCTAATTGTTTTATTTTCAGGTCTATAGTTTGTGGAAGGAATCAAACTTTTCTACTGAGCAGCGCTTTGAGAATGAGATTAAGGCACTGATTTGCTTTTATTTTGTACATCTTATTAGCCACCATTTAAAAATATTCATCTAAACTCATACTTTGTGAACATGTTAACTTGTCTTTGTTACGCTAAAACTGCTTTTCAACTCATAATTGGTAACTCCAGGTCTATCTAAGTTATCAAGTGAGCATGCTATTGATCTAATCATATAATAACTTAATTTTAATGCAGATGAGAAGTATGGAGCGTGCTCGAGACATAAAAATGCAGTTGGAGGGGCTATTGAAAAGATTTGAAATTGATTTAACATCAAGCAATGGTGAATTGGTAGCAATTAAGCAGGCCATTATCTCAGGTTGTACACAACCCGATTAGTTTGTAAGATACGTTATAACCACCATGGTGTATTATCTTTTTCTACACAATAAAGTAACTGTAATTTTCGTACGTTTATTTTCAACATTATATTCTTTAACGTTATTGTATTATGCATTTTATAATTTCGTTTATCTTATAAACAAATCCTAAAAGCTAGCCGCCCATCGGGCAGGCCTTGAGGCTAGTCTAAAATAAAGTCGACATAGAGTTTAGGGGTAAAACCTGCCAATTTTGAAAGATAGAGTTTTATTGGGCCTAAAATGTAAATATCTTAAAGTTATTAAACCAAGGACTATTTTTGCCAACGACCTAAAGTTGAGGGTATAAAGTATCATTTTCGAATTTATCATTTCACCAAAGTTGAGGGGTCAAAATTGTCATTTTACGAAAGTTCAGGAGTAAAAATTGTCATTTTATGCAAGTTCAAGGGTATAAACTGTCAATATATGAAACTATAAGGGTAAAAAGCGTAACATTATATAATTATTATTAGAAATATATTTTGAATATATATTTATAATAAAAACTAGTAAACGAAATACATTTATCCCGATAACAAACAAACGGAAACATAAAAATGAGAAATAAGATAAAATCTTATCCAACTTTTGAAGATACTTCATGTTGTCTCATTTTAACATTTAACTATCAACAAAAACGATACGAAACGAATATTAAAACTTATATTGGAATACAATTACTGAAACTTGGCATAACAAACCAGGTTGCGTGCCGGAGACGTTTATCAACTCTATTTAACTTTGTTTTCCATCCAGACTGCTAAGGTGAGTTCATAGTCCCACTTTTTATACGTTTTCCAAATTTGTGGGGAGATACATGCTACAAAACTGAACACAAGTATTTTTCTGTATGCTTTCCTGATTAATATTGCCTAGGTTACCTATTTCCTAAAAGACCTCCCATCATGGACCATTAATCACTTTCGGGTGAGCGCGAATATAATGAATAGATCTGTTGGGTTTGACAACCCCTTTGTGTTACCGTAACGTGACCAAATGCATTTTATTTGAGATCAATAAAGAGACCGGCAATCTCCTACTCGGAGGAAAAATTACTTCATTTAATTTTGGAGTAATATGCATCATTAGTTTATAACTATGATTGTAAACAGTTAACGTTTTGCGTGTCATGAGACTTAGGGCAATATATTGAACTGCAATATTACTGATTTACTTTCTACTTAGCTTGTGTTCAAACTAATTATAACTTTAAACGCTATGGATTCACTTAACCTTTGTGTTGACTTTTTAGCATGTTTTATCTCAGGTAATTAGAAGCTTGATTTGGCACGGAGTGGCTGTGGACTTTCTTATAAAAAGAGTGTCCATTTTGTTATCATTCAACAAATAACGTATCTTCATTAATGAATTTTGGAACTTCCCATTGTGACCTGTATAATGTAACTCTAATTTAAATAAATGAATGATAACAATTTTATTTAAAATGTCTCTTTTCGAGTCATTTTCTATTTTCATGACTGTGATGCTTGAAGTAATACCCCAACTTATAGTCCGCTGCGATTATCAAAAACGGGGGTGTTACAAGCACCAAATTTACCCAAACCCTATTCTTTTTTAGAAAATTAGGCGTTTTATAAAAAAAAAACCTTTGGATTTGAAGAAATTAAACCAAGATATATCAATTAAACAAGTTAATTGACAAGAATCCACTCAGAAATTGAAAAACCACTAAAAATTAAGAAAATATACTTTTTAGAAAAATCATATACAAAGTAAGATCGTAAAATCTGCTCTGATACCATGAACAAATTTTGAAACACACACACTCTAACTGTTGAATCTTAATTCAACAAACAATCTATTGATCTCAATCAACCAAACTATTAAAATAAAAAACAATCTCAACCAAACAATGAATCAACCAATGGTACCACTGCTACTCAGGTGCATCTCTTTTATCTAAATGATAAAAGTTCTATTACAATCTTGAATATACCAAACTGAATATGAGAGAATGAAATTGTGTGTAGTTTTAGAGAGAATAAGAGAGTCGACTGGATGAATTATGAAAGCATCTAGGACAAGTTCCAGCTTATATACTCGAACTTTGATAGTTTAAGATACTTGACATCTGAGCCCCTTTAACTTTGCACAGCCTGCTACTTGACTCCTAAACTTAAAATATAGAGAAACTACAAAATACAAATTAACACATTAAGTCCCTCTAATATTATTTTCAGACTAAGATAATAAATTTTATCAAGGTGGTAGGGTTTCAGGCTTGGGCGAACCTTCTACGGGGTAATATATTCAGCCTAGCAATTTCATGGCTAGTGAAATCGCAAACAAAATCGTAGGCATCGGTGGATAAACCCATACCGGCGATGACAATTGCCGTAAAATGGTACAGTTGGGTCTTGGCCGAGTCAAGTGCACTAAGCACTTTCATTTGCTCTCCAGGCATATAGCTAATCTATTTTTCGTATACTATCGTGCTGGAAAAAAAAGGACAACAAATTATTGAAACCAAAAAGGCAGAAACCCAAACATCTGTAATCTATACTCCCTTCTTTTCAAAATTATAGTCCATATTTCCTTTTCGGGATGTCTCAAAATAATTGTCCACTTTTCTTTTATAAGTAAAAACTAAAGAATTTAGTAGGGGAATGTTATATTTGAGTGGTTAAAAATTAAAATGGCTTCATTTTTATTAAATTATGTGATTTTTGTCTTCTGACAATAATTTTAAGACGGAGAGAGTATTTATTAGTCATAGTTTTGTTACTTGATTAACTAAAGGCCTGCATACATTTACAAAGATACAATATATTAACGTAAAACAAACCTATTGTTGTTCCATATGGTCAAGTATTAGCACCCAATCTATTCATATTTTACGTATAACAATTTAATAAAACAGATACAGACACACTTGTCTGCATGTTGGTGTTCCTCGTATCAACATTGTAACAAGAAAAAGGTTAATAGCGTCTTTTTAATTTACTTAAGCTACACTAGTGAAACAGATTGAGTTATACGGGTGATCAATAAACTAAGGATAAAATACACAAAAATATAAATAACTTGACACTTTTTGCTTTGTTATGTAATTATTTTTTTATTTTTTCTATTATATATATATATTCTATTTTGGGTAAATGACACAAAAATGTAACTAATTTGCTATTTTTTCTTTGTTATGTGTATATATATATAGAATCTAGATCAAATAAGATCAAACTTAAAGTTGTAAAAATGAGATCTAACTAAAATTGGACAAATGCCACTATCCTTAAAACAGAAATAAATTTTTTATTAGTTACAACTAAAATTGTTAAAGTTCTGATGTTTTTCTTTTTAAAATTGACGAAATCTAGGTGATACACTTTGATTCGACGTGTAATGTGTATCAGGTTTTGGTATGTGTATTCGTTTATTTAGTAGTTGATATATATTAGGTGTATCATTTTATGTATAAGATATCAATTTTTTGAGATTTTGATGTATCGAAATAAAATTTTTAATGGTGTATCAATAACCCAAATTCATGTATCAGTTGGTTATTAGTTGCTAAAATGTTAATTTGTACTAATATTTTATTTTTGGTGTATTATTGCTAAAATAGTTATTTATAAATGTTTTTAATGATTGTTTAGACTAGATCTTAATTTTACAACTTTAAAGTTTGATATCACATTAACCCTCCCCTTTATATATATATATATATATATATATATATATATATATATATATATATATATATATATATATATTATGTTATTTTTATTTATGCACTATTTAGTATGAGTGTGTGTATAATACATATTTTGGTTTGAAAGGATTGGAGTTTTGTTTAGTTTTTTATATAACATTTCCGAATGCATATCATGCATGCATTTACGTAACCGTATCTTTTGATTCAGTATTTAGTTTACATTGAGGGGTTCTTTTATAGCAAATGGATAAATGAGGGGTTTATGTTGCACTACCAAACATTTTGTTAAATACTGATTTGTTATTTCTGCATGGGAGAAGGTGCAAAGGCTGAATTAACACCGGAGTTAAGTCTTGCAATCATGCCTCTTGAGTGTCTTCTTTTGATTATTTATACAACAATTCAATTGCCACAATCCACAAAACACTCTTAACTAATAAAAATATTTTTCTTAATCCCTTATCATCACAACCACATAAATTTGGTTATTTATACCATTGCATTATCGCAGTTTAGGGCATAAATTTTGATAACCCTATTTCTAATTTCCAAACATCAAATCTTTGATCAATGGCAGCTACACCAAACATCAATGAGTTGAAAGAAGCATGTGGCTCAGACAATCTAGCCGATGCATTTAAGTTTTTGTTCTCTCCAGACATAACAGAAGAGGAAGGATTTCTCATCTGGATGGGGGATGAATGCACCCAGCTGAGGGCCAAGATCGAAAAACATGAGCAAACCTTGAATGAGGCTGATTCATTTGGCCCTTTTCATGAGGTTGCTACAACTGGACATGATTGCTTGTTTGAAACTCAAATGAGGGACCGTCGAAAACTTGATTTAATGTCTCAACTCCTAGTGTTGGCTCGCGAAGGAATTGATGAGAAGGAAGCTCATGTGGAGCAGATGGAGAATGATGAAGGCCCCGAAGATGTTTAAGATGTATTTAAGGTTTTCTTTTGTGTTTCGATGTGATTATGTCTTTAGTTTATGAACATTGTTATGGAACTTTGTTGTAAATACTATGATGCTATCTAATGGAAGTAACTGATCAATGATCTGACTTTTTAGTTTTAATCAAGGTTTTATTACGTTTATAATTTACATTTACTTTTTTACTTTATGATAAAAGGGTAATATATGTATTATTTAGTGTATGTTTGACCTTTTATCTCAGGCAAAATGAATCAAATCAAATATTAAACAATCAAATGTTGATGAGGGATATGTTAAAGGATTTGATGGTTTGATCATTGACTTAAAATTTTCTAGTATTGTTTCTTGATTTAGGTGTTCATTGTGCTTTTAATGTAATATTTGGATTTCAAACTGATTAGATTTATGGGTGTTTGATCAAATGTTTTAATTCCCTTAAAGTTTCTTAGTTTATCATGGTTCATGATTTAGAGGAATTATTGAATTATGGTTGTTAAATTGCTATTGCAATTTGAAAGTGATTATTTGCTTAGCGTATAGGCGTAGTCAAGTTTATTTAGATCACAGTTTGAATGCAATGGTTGCTACTTGGATATGATTGAGCACAAACCTTGAACCATGTGTTTGTATTCCATCTATTTTTGTATTTTGGATATTGATACTTTGTTCTGTGTCATGTGTGCAGACGCGGGTAAAAATGGTTTACTTCACTTAATCACGGGACGTCTGTTGGTTATTTCTGTATGGAAGAAGATTGTGGTTTTATGAGTACTTAAACCATTAACTGCATCTCAAATGTTTAGTCAGTTAGTTCCATTGACCCAGGATGTGTCTGCCAACACAGGTTATACACTCCTTCCTAAAGGATCTATATAAATACATGATGCCCCACATAGATAGCTTTTAGAGTGCTTATTCAGTTCCTTACAAATTTTAGCAGTACTAAGTGTAAAAGAGCAGTACTAACTTGAAAGTTAGTACTGCTCGATTATTTTTGTTGGGTCCTTCAGTACCCAAGGATCCTTAAAACAGGATTTGAATACAAATTACGCGAAGTGTTAATCAACCAAAAACACAATTAAGTCACTGAGTGAACAGTTACTCAGTGAGTTACCTTCAAGATGCTCAGGACGAATCTAAAGAAGAAAGATTCACCACACAGTGAGGCGGTACTCCCTGAAGTGTTACTCGAGCCAAAGAAGAAGGTAATGGGTTCAGTGAGTGTTGGACAAGAACTCACTGAACCCCAGTCTCCTCAACAACAATAACTGAAGACTGAAGGCGAATGACTGAAGAAACTGAAGCCTGAATAAAAGGCGGGATTAAGCGGGAAGGTTTTGAAGAGATAAGAACAAGTCTTATCGGGGTCAGAAACAAACCATCCCTAAAGCCGCTAAAAGTCAAGAAGTGTCAGGACTAACACTCGAAGACTTTTTGGCGCAATCCTATTGGTTCTTGGAAATAACAATTACTGTTGTAGTTGTCAGACACGCCTTCCATTGTTTATGTATTTTATATCTTTAGTACTCTTAACATGTTTGCCTACAAATATAAAACAGATGGAGAAAAGTGGGTTAGGTATTTTGTGCAATTAAAGCTTAGAATTTCACAATACTCCTTTTCTCCTACAAAGAGTAACCAATCCCTGAGATAGCTCAGTGGGTCGAAATTGTTACCACTTAAGCATAGCTTAAGTTTAGATAGGAGACACCATACCTTGTCTATTCAATCCCAAGTGTTTGTTCCGCAAAACACTTGGGTAATAGATTCTTTGATTCATTTCTAATAAGAATTTAAACGTTGAAAAACCTTTTGTTTTATATTTCGTTTTACTCATTAGTTATAATTAAACAAATACATTGTATCAGTCATAAACACAAATAGATTAACTTTATAGTTAACTATAAGCGTGTAAAGGGAACAAAAAGTGGTATCAGAGCCTCTGGTTTATAAAATCTTTCAAAAATAACCAAGAGTGCTCAAGGTTTTTAAAACCAAGATCCTACTATGGCTGATATTAATGTGCCCCAGCTAGTCGACAAAAAGGGTGGAAGCTTTTCAGCTGTTGCATCCAGACTTGAAGCTGGTAAATTTAGCAAGTGGAAAAAGCGAATGCTTTGCTACTTGACTGCCATGGAACCATACTACATCACTTGTGTCAAAGATGGTCCCTATGTCCCAAAGACTACTGAAGGGCTAAACAAGCCAGAAGCTCAATGGACCATTGATGAGAGGAGGGTGGTCAATCAAGACCAATGCCTGAAAAGCATCATTATACCTTGTCTTCCTGACGATATAATGGAATCAGTCATCAACTGTTCAACAACCAAGCAAACTTGGGATGACTTGGTCAATAGCTTTGAGGGTCCCTCAGATACCAAGGAAAACAGGGTCATGGACCTGAAACTTGAGTACAATACTTTCAGGGCAAAAGACTCTGAAAGTCTCTCTCAGACTTATACCAGATACAAGACTTTGATAAACGAGCTATCGAATGATGGTGTAGTGTTGTCTAAGCATGAGACAAATGTTGGCTTTGTCAATAGTCTCCCTGAGAAGTGGCTAAACTTCTCACAAGGCCTCAGGAATGTGATGCGTGGTTTTGCGACCTTACAACAGGTTTTACCTCTCGAGGGATCTCAAGAGGCTTGCAACCCCACCAGGCAGTGTACCTGACCGATGTAGTATAGTGAAGTGGCAAGTACGGGGATTGATCGTTCTCCACAGGGAATAGTGTTCGTTAGGATTGAAAAACTACTCTAATTAGGTCTAAGGGTGAAGGAAGATTCTTTTTGTGTTTTTATAGTTTTTATGAAAGCAAGTAAAATCTCGGGTTTGAAAGAGTGGGCGGAATTAGTTGCTAGTCAACTAACCCAAATTACTACGAATGCAATAAAATTAAATAACTGAAAATAAAATGTGGTGAGAAACTTATGTGTAGAGAAATGTGTTTACTTAGATTTCCTTACTCCCTAACTATCTTTTACCGGTTAATTAGTGTGTATTAGTTGCGTGGATGACGGGTGTATTCCTTAATACCATTCGTGGGTGGCGTACTTACTTCCCCAACTCTACAAGCTCCTACTTCACTCCTATGTCGAGCCGGCTAGGAAGCTCCTAACATGGGATCACTAGAATTCGCTTGTGCATTAAATACAACCATAAAAACCTTTAGTACGCATTTGGTTCATGTTTCTTAAGACGTTCAAGCAAGTTACCGAATAGGAAGTTAGCCAGTTTTCTTAAGCCTAACATAGATAAACAATCATCCAATACAACTAATAACACATTAACAACCAATAATCAATAGCTAGGTTTCATTAGATCTAAGCAAACACAAGATAAATTTAGCCTAACATGTTAAACAAAAGACAAGAATAAGATAGAATCAAACAACACATAGACATATTGAATGATTAATTGATAACTTATCTTTCAATGAAACATGGAAGATCTCAAGGCAAAAAGCCCTGAAAAAGTAGCTAAAATCGTCTTAGGGTTTTCTCCCAAAATTCCACACACTAAGCTCTCCCTAATGACAAAAAATTAGAAAACTATATATAGATTTTTGGATCTGACGGCGTCACCTTATGGAGTGTGACGCCGTCACCTCGCCGCTTTTAGGGTTCTCGGATGACCTTCTTGACGCCGTCCCTCTTTAGCTCTTCAAAAATCCATTCTGGCTTATCAAGGCTTGACGCCGTCAAACCATGAACGTGACGCCGTCCCCTTATGATTTAAGCCGTGACGCCCTCGATCAAGTTAAATCGTGACGCCGTCAGAATTCACATGCTATTTTCACTGGCCCGTCATGAGTAAATTTCACGTCCAACTTTTCTTGCCAAGGCATGACGCCGTCCAGAGTAAAGTCTGACGCCGTCAAGAGTAACTTTCAGCCGATTTTTGAGACTTTGCCGTTTTCTTCACTTTAATGCTCCAAAAACGTCCAAAATGCCTCCTTTTCCAGATTTCTCCTCAAAAGTACCTAAAATGACAAAAGGAACGATTTAGGGCAATATTTGATCAAATAAATACGATTTAAGGCTTAAATGACCCCTTAAAAGCGGTACACTTTTCGCTTCATCAAATACCCTTACACTTGAGATTTGCTTGTCCTCAAGCAAATGCGCTTTTATTCTAATCAAAATACAAGTTAGGGTCATTTAATGCAAACATAAAAGTAATTACAACAAATAATCGTTCCACTTCAATCATAATAAGCACGGAGATTATAAACTAGCACCTCACAAGTAGTGTTTAGATACTCACATCTCTCAAGTGTCATCAAAATAAATCTCATAAATGAAAACGGATAATATCTCTCACTACCTGTCATAGCAAATAGATTACCATAGGCTTGGGAAAGGATCGAAAACCTCCTCCACTAGGCGTAAGCACCTAAGATAAACTATCAAAGAGGGCTTTTACATGGGTTATAACGTTAGGTGTAGGGAAAAGGAAAACACGGTTTCGTTGGATAAAGGATATTTTACTGGTGGCGAGTTAAAGATCTTGATTAATTACATGTACTATACAATGTTGCTAAGCCAAGACTAGACTCGATTTAAGCTAATGAAAGAAAATAACAAAAACATAAAACAAACATAAAATAAACATAAAATGAAACGGGATGGTAGTCCGTATATTTTTTCTCTTTTTCTTTTTCTCATTTTTTTGTATTTTTCTTGATTTTTTTCGATTTTTTTTTTTTTTTTTTTTTTTTTTTTTTTTTTTTTTTTTTTGCATACACTTTTGCCCTACCATCCAAAATAATACATCATAGGGGCATTGCATCCCCCTTACACTTGAACTTTTACATAACTTTACAAATACTAATCTAATGACTCGAATTAAGATAATTGAAAAACTTGGAGTACTTTTAAAACATTTAGCACATATGGGGGTAATAAATGATGTTCTTCCCCATTACTCCATTACACTAGTACTTTACCCATGAGTCCCAATCGTCCCAAAACAATATGTACAAGGATATGACTCGACTTAGCAACCATGTAATCAACTAGATAATTAACTTGGGTTTAAACAAATGTTGTAACAATAATGCACTAAAAATGAGTGCATACAAGGTAGGCTAAGGCGATTTGGGTGTACATTTTAGTGGGGTGTAACAAATTCTTCCTTTAAGTAAAATGCTTAAAGGTCGAAACGAAAAGATAGGCTCTGAGGGGTGTACTAGGGGTATCGTGTACTAAAAATGAGTACAACGCAAAGGGTGTGGGAGAATTACTTGACCAATGTAGCCAAAGTAATTATAACAAAAACACAGGTGTAAAACAATGGGTTAATCCTAATGCCTCTTATCATGTAGTAAATCTAACTACACGAATGTAGTCTCACTTGTGGCCTTGGAATGGTCCTAACGCAAGTTCTAGAATCTAAGTGCTACCGGTACACACATCATAGCATAAATGCTTTTCCTACCAATTCTAGGGGCGAACCTCACATATTTGGGGGTGGAAAATTTTTTAGTGGTACGGTTTTTGTGCTAGTCATATAACTCCTATCCGTGAGACGCTCATTAAGATCAAAGTTTCACTCCTATATGTTGTAAAAAATTTTAAATTTGGCACTAAAATTGCCTTAACAAGTATTTCTCTCAGTTTTATTACACATCTACTATTAAACAAACAAAAATCAAGCGCAATTGTATTTTCTAAAATCGTACTTTTACCCCCCCCCCTTACACTTAAGATGAACATTGTCCCCAATGTTCAAATAACAAGATGTAAAAGAAAAAAGTAAAAGAATGAAATCAAATACTCCCCTGATTCGCTCGGTGGATAATGAAATTACACGGTTAAATTTTCCTCCAAAGAGAATGTTGAAACTCCATGACTAATGCATCGCCATAAGCTTGATTCCATAAACATCTCCTTGTCCAAAATAACCTGTTAAACCTGAGAAAACAAACACGAAAACCTGCATAACATCGGCGGGAAAAATCTATATATAAGGATATAATGCTTGTGGACTGATAATTTTGCAGATTCCTGGAGATTATAAGTTGGAGATTTAATAAAAACTTTTTATGAAAACAAAACTTTCAAAAATTTCTGAAAATTAAATCTGACGCCGTCAGGTTATAACCCCTGACGCCGTCAGAAATGACCTGACAAAAATTTTTATTTTTAGTTTCCGGAAAATTTCTGGAAAAACCTTTACCTTACTTCCTGGAAATCCTGCAAAACATCATTATGACTCGATACAAGCATTTGACTCAAACACACACTAATATGTATGTTAATTTAATATTATTATGATTCATGTTCATTTGTTCTAATAAACCGATTTGACTTTCCCTTACACTTATCTTTTGCAAAATACCTTATATGTAGTTAAGACGAAGTTAAAAACAAAATAAAGCATTTTCACAATTTTAGTTTTGAACATGAATCAATAATAATAAAAATTAAACATACATACGGAAGCAAATAAAATCAAACAAACAAATAAATAAACACACAAAGCAAATAAAGCTTGGGTTGCCTCCCAAGAAGCGCTTGTTTTTGTTCGAGTCACGAGCCTGACTCTACCCTTATTTAACAAAAATAGGGGAGGTTTTCCCTACACTTAGGATTAAGTGCGGGTGAAAGTAGCGATACACACCCTTAGGGTGTGAATATGCCACGTGAGGTGAAGGGGGTGAGTGAATGGCTTCCTTCATCCTAAAACTACCCGGATAATATTGGTTGATGGGTGGGTCGGTTCCTCTTTTTTCTCCTAGATGTAAATCTAAGGATGAAAAGTTGTGTAAAGGTTGAGGTTCCAATTCACCAACACTAGAAAATTCCCTAGAACTATGAGTAAGGTCATCACTAAAAGTGTGCAAACCTATATCCTCTAGTTGTGCTTGGTCCAAGGGTTCTACCTCCATCGGGATTCCTAAAGTCTCTTCTACTTCTTCCGGGTAAGTCACGGGCGGTGTGGGTGCCTCAAATGATGGTTGAGTATTTTGTGGGCTTATGGTGTTTACCTCATTATTCTACGTGTCAAGATCACCTATATCCTCGTCAATTGTTTTCTTAGGTAGTGATAATAACAAACCTAGTGCTTCATCCAACTTATGATTTATTGATACGGCTCTATCCACAATTCCTTGGCAAACTAGGTCGCTTTTCCTATTAGCCTCACTAAAACAAGATCCTAAACATGGAGGTTGTTCATAAGAATCTATCCTAGGTGAAGGCTCATATGATTCATAAGTGTCTCTAAATGAGGTATTTTGAACTTCTTGGTGTTCTAGCCACTCAACCATATCTTGCAATCTTAGAAATTTAAGTGAAAGGTCCATTTGAAGCAAATTACAAACAAAATCACAAAGAAAAGATAGACTACGAGAAAGCTACAAAATAAAAAGAAAATATCTCACTTGATAGGAATCTTGTGAGTAGACCTAATAAAAATAAATTTCAACCTAAGCAATAACTACTCCCCGGCAACGGCGCCAAAAACTTGATGCGTGGTTTTGCGACCTTACAACAGGTTTTACCTCTCGAGGGATCTCAAGAGGCTTACAACCCCACCAGGCAGTGTACCTGACCGATGTAGTATAGTGTAGTGGTAAGTACGGGGGATTGATCGTTCTCCACAGGGAATAGTGTTCGTTAGGTATGAAAAACTACTCTAATTAGGTCTAAGGGTGAAGGAAGATTCTTTTTGTGTTTTTATAGTTTTTATGAAAGCAAGTAAAATCTCGGGTTTGAAAGAGTGGGCGGAATTAGTTGCTAGTCAACTAACCCAAATTACTACGAATGCAATAAAATTAAATAACTGAAAATAAAATGTGGTGAGAAACTTATGTGTAGAGAAATGTGTTTACTTAGATTTCCTTACTCCCTAACTATCTTTTACCGGTTAATTAGTGTGTATTAGTTGCGTGGATGATGGGTGTATTCCTTAATACCATTCGTGGGGTGGCGTACTTACTTCCCCAACTCTACAAGCTCCTACTTCACTCCTATGTCGAGCCGGCTAGGAAGCTCCTAACATGGGATCACTAGAATTCGCTTGTGCATTAAATACAACCATAAAAACCTTTAGTACGCATTTGGTTCATGTTTCTTAAGACGTTCAAGCAAATTACCGAATAGGAAGTTAGCCAGTTTTCTTAAGCCTAACATAGATAAACAATCATCCAATACAACTAATAACACATTAACAACCAATAATCAATAGCTAGGTTTCATTAGATCTAAGCAAACACAAGATAAATTTAGCCTAACATGTTAAACAAAAGACAAGAATAAGATAGAATCAAACAACACATAGACATATTGAATGATTAATTGATAACTTATCTTTCAATGAAACATGGAAGATCTCAAGGCAAAAAGCCCTGAAAAAGTAGCTAAAATCGTCTTAGGGTTTTCTCCCAAAATTCCACACACTAAGCTCTCCCTAATGACAAAAAATTAGAAAACTATATATAGATTTTTGGATCTGACAGCGTCACCTTATGGAGTGTGACGCCGTCACCTCGCCGCTTTTAGGGTTCTCGGATGACCTTCTTGACGCCGTCCCTCTTTAGCTCTTCAAAAATCCATTCTGGCTTATCAAGGCTTGACGCCGTCGAACCATGAATTGGACGCCGTCCCCTTATGATTTAAGCCGTGACGCCCTCGATCAAGTTAAAGCATGACGCCGTCAGAATTCACATGCTATTTTCACTGGCCCGTCATGAGTAAATTTCACGTCCAACTTTTCTTGCCAAGGCATGACGCCGTCCAGAGTAAAGTCTGACGCCGTCAAGAGTAACTTTCAGCCGATTTTTGAGACTTTGCCGTTTTCTTCACTTTAATGCTCCAAAAACGTCCAAAATGCCTCCTTTTCCAGATTTCTCCTCAAAAGTACCTAAAATGACAAAAGGAACGATTTAGGGCAATATTTGATCAAATAAATACGATTTAAGGCTTAAATGACCCCTTAAAAGCGGTACACTTTTCGCTTCATCAGAATGCTAATCACATTCAGAAACTTGAGCTCCCTGAGATCTATGGGAAGTTTGTCTATGAAGACAATTTAATCTCAAGGAGATACCCAGACTCAAAGGCTCTTGAGACCAAGAAGGCCTTGACCTCCACACCCATATCAACTGCCTTTTATACTAATGGTGTTGTGCAGGATTTTCAAGAGGATTCTGAAGATGAAATTGATGAAAGAACTAGTGATGAGTACCTAAATGATTTAAACTTGGAATTCCAAGAAAGGGCACTCCTTGCTAGTTCAAAACGTTTTATCAAAAGAAATCAGTCCAACTTTTCAAAAGCAAAAGCAAATGAAACCACTGAATGCTTTAATTGTGGTAAAAAGGGTCATTTTGCTAGAGACTGTTATTCTAAAACCATCTTAGAACCCTCTTACAAATTTTCAGGAAACAGTTCCTCAGGGACTCGCAAGTTTCAACCTAGAATGCTTCAGTCGACCCAACAATTTCAAAACAATAAGGGTAAAAAAGACTTTGAAGCAAAATATAGGAAAGCTAAGGCTAAACTTTCACTTCTTGAAACTAATCCCTCAATGCCTCAGGCTGCTCAAACATCCAAACCTGTTCAGACAAAGAACAAGGTTCTTGTAGCAGAAGCTTATGACTGGGATGAAGAAGAGGTCTCCTCAGAAGATGAGGAAATTAGAGTGAGTGCATTGATGGCACTTTCTGAAGGTGATCAGGTGGCTGTTGGAAAAAGCCATGCTAGGAATGGAGAGTGGGTGAACATAACCATGAAGAAGGTAAACACTTTACTTTCTATGGATGATAATTCTGATTGGCAGTCCTATATGAATTATATTTGTGTAGATCTTAAGTTTGTTGTAGAACAAAGGCTTAACTTGTTTTCAAAATATAACAATCTTGTGTCAGAATTGAATAAGTGTAGAGATGAATTGCTTGTACTGAAACAAGCCAAGTTAGAAACTATTACTCTACAAATTCAAAACACTGAAATTTTGAAACAAAACCAAGCCCTACAACATGAACTTAACAAATGAAAGGCTGTCATACAAGGCTGGACTAAAAAGAACCCCAAGGTCTTTGATACTGTGGGTTTAATTCCTAAGAAAACAATAGGAATTGACCATCTCACTGAAACCCCCAGTGAGAGTCACAGTGAAATGACCTTTATTCCAGCTGGCATATCATTTGAGCAAGAAATGCAAACCGAGTCAAATGACTGGATTGTCAGGGACAACCCAGTCAGTAAGTTACCAAACTTTGAGACTGAAAAAATCTTGCTTCCTGAAAGTCAGGCTCTGAAAAATATGCTTGGACTATCTGACCAACCCAGTAATATTGAGTCAGTAAATGAGTCCGAATCAGAATCATATCCACCACTCCCACCACTAAATCTCCTTCAGGGTGCTGCACCAAGCTCAGACCTCCCACCATTGGTCTACTCTCAGTATTCTCCAAAGGAGAATCCAGGATTGGGAAAAACCATCCTAAAAAGGCAAACCCTTGAAGTCTCAGGAAATACTGATGACTCATCAACTTCAGTCCCTTCTGAAGTAAAAGCTGAAAGCCCTGATTCAAAAGTTGATCAGTTAGCTGAAATGGTCAGGAAGCTGAGTGAGAATATTGAATCTTCTGAGAAACCTTCTCAATCCAAGAAGGAACCCAAATCAGCTTCCTCAAGTACCACCAAACCCAAACCTAAACCCTCAAAACCTCTGATAAAGTGTGAGCTGTGTCACCATACCAATCATTCCTCTGATGATTGTTTTAGAATCCTTTACTGCAAGAAATGCAAAAAGGAAGATCACAGGACCTCTGATCACCTATCATACACAGCCACACCTAAGATGGCAAACTTTAAAGCTCAAGCTCTTAAGTATCCATCTGATTCAAAGCAGAAACTGAAACAAAAGGCAAAGCCTTTTGCACCTTGCCCTCACTGTGGCTTTAATGACCATCTTCCTTAGGATTGTCTAATAGACAATTGTTGTGAAATATGTGGAGATCCCACTCATGACACCTCAGGACATGAGAAGGTCATTCAAAATAGAAGAAGAGTCCCCAAACCATCCTCTCAGTCCACTGAGTCCACCTCTGCAATGAAATGCAAAATTTGTAGTAGCTCAGCCCATTCAACCACTAACCATGCATCAATCATTAAGGCTAATCAAGTCAAACCCACCAAAAGGTGGTATCCTAGAAGAACTAATTCAGTTTACTGTTTTTGCAGAAACATACCAGGGAACCTGTTTGGCATCTAGATAGTGGATGTTCAAGGAGCATGACTGGTGTGAAAGAATATCTGCACAAATTTGTAAAAGAATCAGGACCCAAGGTGATATTTGCTGATAACTCATCATGTCTCACTGAAGGTTATGGTTCAGTAAACTGTAATGGTATAGTCTTTACTAGGACAGCTTATGTAAATGGCCTTAAGTACAATTTGATCAGTGTTAGTCAACTATGTGATGAAAGGTTTCAGTGGCCTTAGTAAAGAGACAAGTTCCATTCTGAGTTAAACTGGACATGTCCAACACATAAACATCATGTCTTCTTGGTGCAATAAGGACAACTTCCTTATTAGCATTGAAGATGATTCCTTGCTTATCATCAAACTGAACTTCAAAAACATAAACAACCTTGTAAAACAAAACAAGGTCCTTGGCCTACCATCACTTGTGTTTTCAAAGGATAAACCATGCTCTGCCTGTGAAAAAGGTAAACATCATAGAGCATCCTTTAAAACCAAAACAAACTTTTCCATCAGGAACTGCCTTCATCTTCTCCATATGGATCTCTTTGGACCCATAAGTCCTAGATCCATTAACCATGAGAAGTATACTCTGGTCATTGTGGATGAGTACTCAAGATACACTTGGGTATACTTCCTGATCAAAAAGAGTCAGGCAGCTGAAACAATCATGCCCTTTGTCAGGAGCATTGAAAATCAAAATGACATCAAGGTCAAACAGATTAGGACTGACAATGGAACAGAGTTCAAAAACTATAAACTTGAATGTTTCTGTGATGAGAAAGGAATTTCCTAAAATTTTTCCTCTCTTTACACACCTGAACAAAATGGTGTGGCTGAAAGGAAAAATAGAACACTCATTGAAGCAGCCAGGACAATGCTAAATGGATCAGTCCTTTCCAAACACTTTTGGACTGAAGCAGTCAAAACTGCCTGTTATACACAAAACAGATCCATCATTGTCAAGAGACATAGCAAAACTCCTTATGAGTTATTTAAGGGAAGGATCCCTGACATCAGCTACTTTCATGTCTTTAGGTGTACTGTGTTTATTCATAATCACAAGGATCACTTAGGAAAATTTGATGCCAAAGCTGATGATGGATACTTCCTAGGATACTTACTTGTCTCAAAGGCCTTCAGGGTGTTCAACACTAGGAGACAGCATACTGAGGAAACATTCCATGTTACCTTTGATGAGAGCACTGATGCAATCAGTATCTCTAACTGTTGGTCCGTGAAATTGAGTAAAACAAGAACATATTCATTGATAATGAACAAATGTAACAAAGATTACTCAAAACCCACTAGACTACATGATAACATCTTCAACTTTTTAAAGGGGATACTTTCGTTAAATATCCCCTTTGGGTGACAAATAAACTCTCATTGATCCAAGCTATGCTTGATGATTCAATGAGAGGATGATCCTATCAATTAATACACTTTGTGCATTCTTTTGTTTGTTTAGGAAAACATACTATCTCTATTACAAATCATTCAATATATACATGTAACTAAACAAAGTCATGTGGGGTAGGTGTGAGTTGACATCCACTTGGTGTGAGTTGTCATCCACTTGGTGTGCGTTGTCATCCACCAAGTGGTCCCTTTTTATCCTCCTCTTTTATACTTTGTCTGACTTCAATCTTTTCTTGAAGAAGTTCGTGCCCATATATATCAGTCTGCTTGTAGAGATAGCATCTTCAGGGTCACTGAGACATTTGTCAATTCTCAGTGATACTGGAGTTGTTTGTAGCTCGTATACTTTACTCACTGACACCGTATCAGTAAGTAAAGTGTTTCTTCAACAACAAGCTTTATACAACACTCACTGATTTCTTTATCAGTGAGTAACCCACTATTTTATCAGTGAGTTAGGCTATTTTATGTTCAAATCTTGTCAGGGTAATTGGGTTAAATTCTTGACCCAACAATCTCCCCCTATTTGAATATACAAATAGCCTGGGTTCAAACCTGCTTGTTCAGGGACTTGGGTTTAGTTCCTGAGGTTCAGGGGTTCAGTAACTGAGGGGGTTCAGGCACCTGATGGTTCAGGTTTCAGTGACTGAGGGTTTACTGAGTAGGGTTCAGTTTGGGAGTTCAGTGACTTGGGTTTTAGTCACGGGTTCAGGGACCTGGTTCAATTTACCAAAGCTTCAAGTTGTGTTTTATCGACTGATGCATCAGTGTCCACCCTCTCCTTTTGTTACTCCCTGATAGCAGCCCAAACTATGCCTGAGTTATACTCATCCCTGATCCTTTCACTCCCTGCAACATAACTGACTACCTGACCTTCCCACCCTCTGATAACATTCCCTGATTGACAATATGAACAGCCTATGCATCCATATTAGTCTTCATTCACTTTATTTTTCAGGCTTAGCCCAAAAAATTCATACAAACACCCCCTGATACACTACACTGCCCAAAATCACATTAACACACCCTGACTTTTTCAGGGACTTGGGTTGAGGTTCAGTGACCTGGGTTTTAGTCACTGAGTTCAGGGACTTGGGTTAACTTCAGTGACCTGATTTACTGATATTCACCCCTAGTATTCTCAAACTCTATAACACCCTGAGGCATATTCCAGTTCCCTGATGAGAACTTTTTCTTTACCACCTCCTGAGTTACAAATAACACCCCCTGATGTTGCCACCTCTCAGCCTGAGAACTAACACTCTGAACTGATTCTGTCACTATTATCAGTGACTATCAACTCCTGGTTATATGTTTCTCAGTCCCTGATTGTTTTTCAGGGTTTCTGATTCTACCCCGATTCACACAACTCCCAGCTTCACCATACTACCTACACAATCATCACACTTCCTGAGTTGCACTTCACTCACCTGAAAGACACATTCTCAGTTCCCTTGGGTTTTACCACAGCCTCGATTCTGGTTCAACCCGCAATACACCTTAACACCCTTTTTATCAGGACAACCTCCTGATAAACCCACACCATGAGTCTTTGACTCAGTTTTTAACAGACCTTCCTAACTTCCATACCAGTAAGTCATCATCATATTATGATATTTGATAATCATATCTTTATCATAACATCACAAGACCACAAGATACCTCAGTATTACAAACACATTTATAATCCCAAACACATCCGAATCAAACCCTTTTACCATCTTCGATGCTTCACACAAAAAGATTTGATGGTGTCAATAACCACCGCCGCCACAGCAACTGCATTCGTCGGTATTAATTTTTGGATGAAGTGTTGTATTTTTGTTTTATATTTTGCGATGGTTAGATCGGGATTTGGTGGGGATTGTGTTTAAGATTATCGATCAACTGGATTTGTTGACAACTATCTTGGTTTTGATGGATTTTGTTAACTGCTATCTTGATTTGATGGTGATGATGATCGATTCTTGAGGTGTATGTGTGTTGGGTTTTGAGATTCTTGAGGTGTTTATGTGGTGTTAGTGTGTCGAGTTTTTTTGGAAGGGATAATAACTGATTTTCGTAATCAGTAGGTTTTTTGTTTGGTGTTTAATCTTATTTGGATAAGATTTTGTGTTTTAGGATTTTTGGATCTGGGTTTTTTTGTGTGTGGTGGGGTTTTTGCGTGTTTTTTTTTGTTAAGAGAGAAGTTTGGTGATAGATCGAATGATAGATCTGTTTTTTTTTGTTAATCTTATTTATGTGGATAAGATTTTTGTGTGGTGTGGGGTGTGTTGGGTTTTGTGTGGGGATAAGATTTGTGTGGTGGGTGTGTGTTTTGTGGGGTTCAGGGAGGGTTTTGGTGTTTGTCAGTCACCAATAAATGTGTTTCTCCCCCTCAAAAATTGCTATATCAGTAGAAGTTTTTGAAGATCACATTTATTTATTTTTTGAAGAATGTTATCAGCAGTCATGAACGGATCTGGATCATAAGAATAATCCACCCACTCTGATACCACTTGTTGGTCCATGAAATTGAGTAAAACAAGAACAGATTCATTGATAATGAACAAATGTTACAAAGATTACTAAAAACCCACTAGACTACATGATAACATCTTCAACTTCTTAAAGGGGATACTTTCGGTAAATATCCCCTTTGGGTGACAAATAAACTCTCATTGATCCAAGCTATGCTTGATGATTCAATGATAGGATGATCCTATCAACTAATACACATTGTGTATTCTTTTGTTTGTTTAGGAAAACATACTATCTCTATTACAAATAATTCAATATATACAGGTAACTAAACAAAGTCATGTGGGGTAGGTGTGAGTTGACATCCACTTGGTGTGAGTTGTCATCCACTTGGTGTGAGTTGTCATCCACCAAGTGGTCCCTCTTTATCCTCCTCTTTTGTAATTTGTGTGACTTCAATCTATTCTTGAAGAAGTTCGCGCCCATATATATCAGTCTACTTGTAGAGATAGCATCTTCAGGGTCACTGAGACATTTGTCAATTCTCAGTGATACTGGAGTTGTTTGTAGCTCGTATACTTTACTCACTGACACCATATCAGTAAGTAAAGTGTTTCTTCAACAACAAGCTTTATACAACACTCACTAATTTCTTTATCAGTGAATAACCCACTATTTTATCAGTGAGTTAGGCTATTTTATGTTCAAATCTTGTCAGGGTAATTGGGTCAAATTCTTGACCCAACACTAACACCTCAGTGGAAGAGATAGGCATTGATGATTCATCAAGATACCCTCCTGATGAACATCATCCTGAAAATGGTCCTTCCACTCAGTACCAAGCAAATGCTGACATCTCCTATTACATCATCCCTCACAACCTTTCTTACCCAACCATCACTGAGTTTGTTGAAGCACAAAGAAGTACTGATGCAATCATTTAGTCTATACAAAGTGCTCAGGAACCAAACAATCACAGTGATGAGTCAACCCACTCAGACACTCATGATACTGAAGATCATCATGTGTCTGATCCTGACCCTACCCATCAAGCCTCTGCAAGTTCTAATCAGTTTCCAAGACCTCAGGACAGTTGGACTAGGTCTCAGGATATAGAACTTGTCAATATAATTGGTGAGCCTACTGAAGGCATGCTCACTAGAAGCATGGCTGCACAACTGAGAGCAGCCTCAGCCAATGAATGCCTATTTGTGGACTTCATCTCCACAATTGAACCCAAAAGTGTCAAGGAAGCACTTAATCATCCAATTTGGGTTCAGGCCATGCATGATGAACTGGAACAATTTGACAGAAACAAGGTAATGACCTTGGTCAAGTGTCCTGAAGATGTTTCAGTCATTGGCATGAAATGGGTATTCAAAAACAAATCTGATGAAAATGAAATAGTCATTAAAAACAAAGCCAGACTTGTAGCTAAAGGCTATAATCAACAAGAAGGCATTGACTATGAAGAAACATTTGCACCAGTAGCAAGGATGGAAGCCATCAGGATCTTCCTTGCTTTTGCAACCTACATGAACTTCAAGGTGTACCAAATGGATGTTAAAAGTGCATTCTTAAATGGGTCACTGAAAGAAGAAGTTTATGTTCAGCAACCTCCTGGATTTGAAAGCCATGAGTTTCCTGACTATGTCTGCAAGCTTAATAAAGCCCTTTATGGACTGAAACAAGCTCCCAGGGCATGGTATAAAACTCTCTCAGCCTTTCTAATCCAAAACAAATTTGTCAGAGGCAAGATAGACAACACATTGTTTATCTACAGCACAAATAATGATGTCATACTTGTACAAGTGTATGTTGATGACATCATCTTTGGCTCAACAAGTTATAAACTTTGTAAACAATTTGAAAAACTGATGGCAAAGAAATTTGAAATGAGCATGATGGGAGAACTGACTTACTTCCTTGGTCTGCAAATCAAGCAAACTGACAAAGGAACCTCTATCAGTCAAGAGAAGTATGTCAATAGCCTACTGAAGAAGCATGAGCTCAGTGACTGTGCCTCAGTCAAAACTCCCATGGTACCACCAAACAACCTTGGTCCTGACCTTACTGGTAAACCAGTAAATCAAACTCTCTTTAGAGGAATGATAGGATCACTAATGTATCTACTTGCATCAAGGTCTGACATCCAATTCTCAGTCTGTTTATGTGCCAGATATCAATCTGACACAAGAGAATCTCACATCACTGCTGTGAAAAGGATATTCAGGTACCTGAAAGGTACTCCAAACCTTGGATTATACTATCCAAAATGTTCAGGCTTTGATCTTAAAGGATACTCAGACTCTGACTATGCTGGATGCAACATTGACAGGAAAAGCACCTCAGGCTTCTGCCAAATCCTTGGTGAAAAACTAGTCTGTTGGAATGCTAAGAAGCAACAATCAGTTGCCATGTCCTCAGCTGAAGCTGAATATGTTGCAGCAGCAAGTTGTTGTGTAAATGTACTCTGGATGAAAAGTCAACTCAGTGACTATGGAATTCAGTACAAGATGGTTTCCATCTTTTGTGATAACACAAGTGCAATTGCCATCTCAAACAACCATGTTCTTCATCAGAGAACAAAACACATTGATATTAGATATCATTTCATCAGGGACCATGTCATGAATGGTGACATTGAATTACACTTCATTCCTACGGAATATCAGCTAGCTGATATATTCACTAAACCATTGGATGAACCAATTTTCACAAGACTGAAAGCTGAATTAGGAATGTTGGATAGTGAGATTCAGTCCACTGATTGAGTCCATCCAACTAAGTGTAAATTCTGAAAAACCTCAGGTCTCTGACTCAATGTGTTCCTCAGTGAAAAAGATTACTGAATCACCTTCCCTGAACTTCAGGAACTAAACCCAAATCCCTGAACCCTTGTACCTCAGGAACTAAACCCAAGTCCCTGAACAAGCAGGATAACCTACCCTGAACCCTTGTACCTCAGGAACTAAACCCAAGTCCTGAACAATCAGGTTCACTAAATGAAGAGTCATTCAGGGCCCTCAAGTGACATTCAATGCTAACTTAAATGCTCTAAGTATCTAGTTAGTAAATGTCCAAGGTTGGTAACTAAATTCTTATTTAATATAAGAATATTTGTTATTTTGCCTTTCTGGCATGTACCTCATGGGCCACCACATTCCCACTTGGCATTTAATGCCTCTCCAATCACATAACAGATATGTGATGACTCAACTCTGCAAGTTTTACTTTTTGCAGACGGCACAACTGTTTGCCTTGACAGTTGCGCAAAACAGGGATAATGGAGTAGTTAAGCATTTAATGCGGATCCCAAAAGTATTATTTAAAACGGTTTTCAAAAAATATCTTTTAAGATATTAAACCGCTAAATGCCTAAAATACCCTCCACTTCACTTCCCTATAAATACCCCCCAAACAAAAAACACACACATGTTTTTCAGAAAATTCTAAGCAAATTCTTGCCCTTTTTCTTTCAAAACAAAATTTTGTGTGTGTTCTTAGCTTTTAGAAACCCCAACCATCTTTGTTACCCAGACTTACCCAACAAAAATGGCTTCTTCTAATGCTATTACATTCGCCCCTAATGTGGAATTCCTCATTGAGGGCGTAGACATGACCAAGAATAATGTGGTAGGTAATTTTGCCTATCCCCAAAAGTTTTGGGCGTACAAGAATGTAGTTAAGTATCTACAAAACTGCTTTCTTGCTACGGCATTTACAAAGACCCCTTCAGTCATATACCATGACTACTTGAGGGAATTTTGGTGTACAGCAGTGGCAACTAGCCCTGAGGACACCAAAGACTCTATTATCACTTTCTCAGTGATGAATGGGAGAAGGACCCTCTCCCTTGATTACTCAACCTTCATCAAGGCCACTGGTCTTGATTTCGCTGAAAATTTTGCGCCCAACCCCACTGACCAAGAAGTTAAAGCAGAATTACTTTTTCTAGGGCCACATGACCCCAAACAACCTGAAGTGGCCCCAGGTTCATTATTGGCAAAGGCACCAATAATTAAAACTTGGCTCCCACCTATCTAGAGGATCCAGATGACTTTTGTCATTTAGGTCCTTGGAGGTAATAAATCCTCCACGGAGCAGTTGAACTCATCACAACAATTGATGGTGTTCAGTCTCCTGGAGGGTAGAAAAATTGACATCGGAGGAATAATCTTCCGTGACCTCGTTGCCAAGCTCTCAGGGAAATCTAGGAAAAGACACATGTCTTACCCTAGGTTCATTTCTTGTGTGCTTCAGGACTTACTTGGCCCTGACTATATTAGGCCTGACGCTCAAGGTTCTAAACCTGACGTCCTACACAAGGCCAATTATTCCAGTGGCATAACAGAGGTACAACCAGTCGCCCTGACCAACTACATGCTGGTAGTCATTCAGGGTGACAAAGCTGTCTCACCCATTCCTTCTCCTAAAAAGCAGGAGAAGAAGAAAAAGAAGGCAGGGACCAAGAAGGTGGTTAAACCCAAATCACTCGCCCTTGGATCTTCTGCCTCAGAACCCTCAGAAGGGGAAACAATGGCCAAGACCTCAGAGACACCCATCATTGAGACCCTCTTGACCCTAAAACAAACGCTAACGGAGGTCACTGATAAATCATCCTCAGTGTCCTCGGGCAAACCCCAGTTTCCTCATGGCTCTACTGACATACACAAGTCACTAGGGTCAGGAACCTCCACCCAATCACATCCCGATGAAGGCACTGAAAAATCACAATCAGTGCCTGAGGGAGAAAAGGGTCCTGAATCCTCGGTAGAGCAGCACTACTCTACTGATAAGGGGACCCACACCCAATCACATCCTGCTTACGGCCCTGAGAAATCACACTCAGGGTCTCAGGGAGTCAAGGACCCTAAATCCCCAAAAAGGCAGTACAACCCTAATGGGAAGGGGGTCCACCAACCATCACAAAGTGTGCCTAGTGATAGTACTAAAAAACACCCATCAGTGCTTGAAGGCGCACATGGGGACAAAGACTCAGGGGGCATGCAACCACCCGCTGATATGGAACCACAACCCCCTCAACCCGGATCCATTCCCTCAGGAACTGACCCCAAACGCCAGGCTGAGCAAACCCACTCAGTTATTATGGCAGGGTCAGGACCTGGCCAAACCAAGTTGCAGATTCAGTCCATGGCGGATATTTAGGCTGTTCTCATGCCTGAAGAAGAGCTCAGTATTGACAGTGAGGAAGAAGAGTTTGAGGCAGGTGATGATATGGATACTGATGCACAACCCACTGAACAATCGCATCAGTCTTCTCCACCACAAAGTGAAGAATCAGCTTCTCAGGCTGATCATTCTTCAGACTCTGAATCATCCTGTCCAGCCAAACTCAGGAAGTATGACAACATTCTTCCTCTCTGTTGAATCTAACACACCTACTAGATCTTTAAGCCTATGTGGATCGGTAGGATGCCTATGTAATCACAAGCACACTAAGAGAATCTCTGAATATGAATGAGAAAATAAAAGAACTAAAACTATGATCCTCTATGGATCGAATGATGAACTAAAAGATAATTTTATTGAAGATTGTTAACTTAAAAATATGTGTCAAACTCATAGACGGGGTGTTTCTTTTATAATGATAAGAAACCCTAACCCTAACCCGTCATACAAGAAAACGTGTAAAGAGATAAACATGATCTCTTCTAAAAATAACTCTAACAAACATACTAAACATACGAGATAACAACTAACAATACCCGCAGAAACAACTACTATCAGCAGAAACAAGATAGAACTATCAGCAGTAATGAGCTTCAGCAGGAACCACAACTATCGGCAGGAACCAGCTTTCACTATTGGCAGCAACAAGAAATATCTTATTTCCGAAATTCCTAACAATCCTCCCCTAATCTTGAGGTTGACTAGGTTAACCGACAAGATTCCCTAAGCGTTCACTCTACTATGAAAGTACTTTGAAGTTCATAGGGAGAGGATTAATCCAGCAGCAGCATCAGTAAGTAACCAGCAGGAACACTTGAAACTTCCAGCAGCAACTTCAATAGTTCAGCAGCAATAGGAAATTATCTTCAAAAGAAAATCTAAGCTGGTCACCATGTCATTCTTGATCTTGACTGCTACTATGACAATATGTACATCAAATCACTTAAGTTTCAGACTATTCTCATCACATCCAGGTGTGTTAACTCCTGTGAGAGGTGAATCATTGAAAATTAATGGATTTGGTGTCTCTTTACCAATAGCCATCACTATTGGAGTAGCCAATGTTTAGGTGTGTAAGACCATGGTACATTAATAACCATCTGATTTTTAGTAAACCAGCAACTTTAAACGGATTTGAGTTGTCTTTACCTTTAGCCGTTTGCTCAGGACTAGCCAATTCTTTAGTGCAACTGAACCTTGGTGAATTGAAGACCAAATATGGATACCAAATGTCTTTACCACAAACCATACTTTTGTGGACTAGCCAATTCTTTGGATCCCTTAAAGGGTTACATCCATGGTGAATTGAGAACCATTTCAACTCTCAGGAATGAACCATGGGTGAGTTGAAGTACCCTATAGCTTTGAGCAAGCTATTACAGCTATCAACGGATTTGATTATCACACCAGAGCCGTACCCTCAAGGCGAGTCAACTCTTTCTTGTCTGTGAGACATGGTAAGTTGAATACCATTTGTTGTGTAGGTGTAAACACCAACACTGTACCTGCAAGGTGTTGCTCAAAACCAACTTATTAGCACACAATATACAAGAAATTTTTTTTTTTTTTTTTGAACTAAAAGATACAAGAAACAAGAAACAAACCAAAAGAAAGAAAATAAGAAAAATCAAGAAAGAAAGATATACAACAACAAGAAGCCTGATCAAGTAGAAGAACCTTTAGCAGCTGCAAGTTGATCTCTGATGAATTTGACCAATTGTTCAGCTGTGGTTAAATCATTTCCAATAGTATGTTTGGGAACTCGGACCTTCTGTGTGAGCATTCTCTTCATAAGTCCCTCAGATAAAGGATAAGTGACATCCACAAACATAGACAGGATCTTGCCAGAAATGAGCTCCACTACATGAACATTGGAAGAAGGATATAACCTCCAAGTAAATACTCTCCAGGATGATTGATTACCCCACACCAATTGAGCCTTTTCTCCTTCCAATGAATTCATTAAAACTTGTAAATCTCCCCAAAGCATTAGGCCAATCCCAATAGGAGTATGAGTTTGATAGTAATTATCCAATATCTTATAAAGCTTCTCCAAATCTTTCCTCTCTACCTTATTCAAGAGCTCCCTCAGAAAGGTAAAGAATTTGACTGTCCCATCAAGGGAAAACCAAACATTGACTTCACCTTCAGGAGTAGACCTAATCTCCCAGTGAGCAATATGACCCCAAGAATGAATGGAATTACCTTCTGAATCACTGTCTGAGTCAACCCTAACCAATTCTTGATCATCCACTTCAGAAATATCCCTAGAAGGAGGGTGGTTAGAGTGACTCTTCTACCTTGTCCTTAGACCATATTGTTGAATAGGAACTGAGGAAGATGGTTCAACCTTATCAACACGAATGGAATCAGTTTTATGAGCAACAGGAATACCATCAGGAATAGGAACTTCTTGTGGTGCACCAGATGCATCTACAGAAGGAATTGGAGAAATGGATGTGGTATCCTGAGAACCTTCAGAAGGAATAAAGGAAGATGCACCAGTCAATGTCTCTCCAGACTTCAGTTTCTTTGTAACATCAGACTCTAAAGATGAAGACTCTCTTTTCTTGCTTTGTTGAATATCTGTCTTGACCGAAGAATTTATCCTTGCATAGTTATCAAGGAACAGCTTTTGAATTGCAGCATCACTCCAACTTTTTAAGTCACTGAGCTTGTAGTTAGCTTGATTCTTCAGATAATCCTTCATAAAATTGACATTATCTTTGTTTGTAGGCATCTTATAACCTGACTTTTGCCTTTCACTGATCCTATGCATCAAGTCATTCCAAGTGGATGCTCTATGAGTCTTTAAGATAAATGCCTTGAGCTGATCTGACTTTTCTTCCATATCCAACTCTGAATCTTGAAGAATCATAAACCCATGAGCTCTAATAATCATGTCAGAAGCCAATAAGTATTCAACTTTCTCACTAAACTCTTCTGAAGTAAGATCTTCTGAGCTTGTGCAATTCATAATCCCAGCTATGTTCCTCTCATCAGCAGACATTTTCCTTGCAAACTCCTCATCTTGAGCAACCTGAGCTAGTCTAGCTTGTTCAGCAGCAGTGCATGCACCTGTCTGGCTATCTCAGAATCATTTTGTGTTGCAGCAGGGGGAATGGTATCACTACCAGCAGCAATGGATGAGCTACCAGCAGAATTACCAGGAACCTTAGGATCAGAAGAAACATTACCAACCCCAGCAGGAACATCAGACACAACACCAGAGACATCAGCAGCAATGGTGGATTGAAACTTCTCAAAAGCTGACACTCTTGAGGGCTGCCTGGTCCTTGGTCTTGAGAAAGCCTGAGGTTTAGAAGTTGTAGTGGGCTCAGAAGAGGTAGGTATTTTAGTGTGTGTACTATCAAGAGATACAGAAGCCAGCACATTTAGCCCATCAAATGACATATCATCCTGATCATCCTCAAACTCAGAAAGCACAACCCTTCTTTTCTTTTGCAGATGTTGAGCTTCTAAAGAGCTGATCCTTTCATTTAGCTTTTGGATGATCTTACTAAAAGTTTCTTTAGTGTCCTTGAGCTCCTTTTCCAAATTCTCCACCTTCCCACTAAAACTCCTTTTGGTCTCTTTAAGCTCTGACTCCAATGCTTCAATTTTCTGCATAGACCTGTCAAGTAACTGGGACATAGAAGTGAGATCAGCAGCATCCTCAGCTCCACCAGCAGGAATGCCTGAGGTGTTAGGAGCTTCATTGGATCTAGGTGGAGAAACATGAAATTCTCCCCCTGTATGGGTGTCATCACTAAAAGGCTGCCTAGTAGGACTAGGAGATGAAAGCCTTGAAACAGAAGGCATATCCATTGAGGGTGTGGGTTGGACAACAGGTGGGACAACTGTGGTGGTCTGGACAATGGGCTCATCAGGGACAATAGTCTCAGGTCTAGGTGTGGCTAGTCTAGGTGATGGTGGTAATGGGTCATCAGCAGCAACAGATGCAGATGCATCAGCAGCAACTGAAGTCCCTTCACCAGCAGCATTGGATGCACCAGCATCAGCTGCATTGGGTGATGGTGGGACACTGTCATTGTCAGCAGGATCTGGGTTGACAGCAGGATTGGCATTGTGTAACATGGCAGGTAATAATGGCAAATGATGGCCTACAAAATTCATCTTCATCATTGCAAACATTTTAGCAGTCATCCGATTCACTATCTTAGGGGATGGGTCATTGGTCTGAACACCTAAGATAATTTGAAGAAATCTAGGATACATTAAAAATCTGTTTTTATCACCAGTGATATTTTCAATCATCCCTTCAAAAATATATTTGGCCCAATTATATATCCTACCCTGTGACAGACAAATAAGACCAGACGCAATGGGACTAGGACATTGGTCCCAACCATCGGTCTTTATACTCATACACTAGAGTAAAGTATGAACAAGAAATCTCCATTGAGGAGACAACTTATTTTTATAAAATGTACAACTACCAGTGACAGGATAACCTATAGAAGCCATACCATCATTAATTTCTTGCCTGGAAAGATCATATTCCCCATGCTCCTCAGGAAATCGGAGCTGTACCCGAATCAACCCCTCAGTAATGATGACTTCGTGCTCATCAATAGTGGCAACGATGTCGTCCTCCCTTCCCACAATGTGTCTAACCCTAGCGGTTGCCCAAAACTGCTTAATAATCGAATCATACACCATTACAGGACAATGAGTGAGTGCATAGTGAATAGATGACCCACGAAGAAAAGCTAACACCTCATCATAACCATCACTTCTAGAAGAAGACTCTAAGTATGCAACCTTGTTGTGATCATCCTTGTAGCGAAGTGTTGTCATTGTATTGGATGAATGAACTAGGGTTCGAAATGAGAAAAATAATGAATTAGGGTTTGAAAGAATTTTGAGAAATTGAGATGAAAAAAGTGCAATTTTAGGTTAGGTTGCCAAATATAGCAATTTAAATTACTACAATTCCGCGCACGTATCATTGACTAATTGACTTGGCGAACTTCCCCAAATTTAACATAGTCAGCAGGAACCATTAGTCAAACGGTAGTAACACTTGGTCAAACGGCAGCAATGAAGTGGTTTGACCAAATTCAACCTTCCAAATCCAGTCATTAGGAATAACCCGCCTGAATTAAATCTCAACACCAACCAATAATAAATTCGCACTACTCATCTTCTCATTATATAAGCCTCAAATCAAATAACTTCATTATCACAAACCTAACCAATAATCTTCAAATCAATTATGAGTTCCTCAAAAATTCCAATCATCGAAATCTCATCAGACTCCTCCTCCTCCAACGAATCAGGATGGGAAAATTACTTTCCTCCGACTGCATCATCTTCTCAAAACAAAGGTAAGGCAAAGGTTGAGGAGGATTCATCTGATCCTCTTCCATCTACTCCTTCGTCATTTGAGTACTCTAGCTCTGATGATGAAGGATCATCACAGCTGAAGTCCTTGACTTATTATCAGGGTGAATGGGAGACATATCCTCCCAATTTTCCCATCACAGATAAGCTAAGGGAAGAGATGAAGAAAACTGTGGCTCTGCTTAGTGAAGAGATGGAAAGGACCACTGCTACCTTCTACAAAGTACCGGTACCAAAAGGAGATGCAGATTCTCATGAAAATCCTAAACGGAACAACCGAAACCTTCGAAGTCGAATCCTCGGACACAATCGACAACGTGAAAGCCAAGATCCAAGACAAAGAAGGCATCCCATCAGACCAACTTCTCAGCCAAGCCAGCCAACTCCACAGCCAAGCCAGCCAACTCCACAGCCAAGCCAACCAACTCCACAGCCAAGCCAACCAACTGCAAGGTTACGCCCCAGATCATACCAGAGGCAAACTACCCCAAGCTCTTCAACTCCAATGAGAGATCATCCAGCCCTTGAACCAAGACAGCCACTCCCAGTGGTGTTGGCCCTTCCAGCCCCCCATGTGTATGAATAAATTAGTCATCAGAGGGGTAGGAGGTTCATTCCTGATTGTATGGGTAAGGGAAAAGGGAAGGTGGAATAGGTAGTGGGGTTGAGAAGCTTGTGTCTGTAGACTTTTGTATGGTTTGTATTATGAAGCTATAATCTTTTGGTTTTGGATGTAATTACCTCAAGAAGATGAATGGAAGTTTTTATTTTATGTTTTATTTCAAGCATTGAAAAAATTATAGCTCCAAAACAAAGTTAGTAGAACAAAACACACTAAAACCTGTAAAACAAAGTTAGTAAATCACAAAACATAAAACATAAAAGAATGAGAAACAAGACAAAATTACAAGCATTAGCCTCCCCTTAGGCTAATGCCTCCCCTCAAAACCAGCAGAGAAGTATACAACAACATGATCAGTCAAATAGGACAATTACCAAGGAAACCATGAAGAGTAAGCCATTCCCCCTCCAAAGATTGGATTATAATAAGTAGGCCTAAAATCTCTCTGAAAGGATGAGGAAGCACCAGCAGGAATAAGCAACAAGCTTAACTGCAGGAACATGTCTATTAGCAGGAAAGGGAGCTCTATAAGGGTTCATTCCTGCTGCTTGTGGAACATATGGTGGTATTTGTTTTACATTTTTCCACAATGATCTGGTCTGTTGTTGCCCACCATTCATCTTCATTCTCTTCTCATGATAGTCACAATCTTTAATGAGATGATATTGACTACCACACACAAAACATGTCTTCTTCCTAACAGCCTTGATCTTATCATAACTTTTCTTATTACAGACAAAATTATCACTATTGGAACTAGAGACAATGTTGTTTTTAAGGGAGCTGTTGACAGGGGAAGCTATTTTTGAAATAGATTCATCATTAGTTGCTCCAGAAGTGAAGTCATAAGACTTGGGTGAGGTTGACTTGTCATTTGAATCACATGAGGTATATCCTGTGGACTTAGATTCATAGGACTTGTTGCTTTTGGAACAAGAGACAAAGTCATCAGACTCGCATTCAGAATCAGATGAGTCATTTGACTTTTTCCCATATGTCATGTGTGATTCATCTGAGTCAAGATCAAGGGCTGAATGGATAGGGACAGGCTTGAAAACACCTCTTATGGGTGGAGGGACTGCATTCATCCCTCCTTCCTTAACAAACTTGACAGGAATTTGATAATCAACTTCCTTAGGTGTAGGGTCAAATATTATAGGGTTATAATCCCCAACATCATATCCCAACCCTTTCTTATGCCAACCTGACTGATTACCATTATAATTAACAAGATATTTTTCTGATTGTTGCCATGAATTTATCCTAGCCACTTCACTATCCAGTTTAGCCTGTAATTCCTTATTTTCTAATTTCACCTTAGCATGTTCTCTCTGAGAATGTTTTAGACAGTTATTGGAGTTCTCTAAGTCTCTTTCAAAAACCCTTATCTTTTGTTCATATGCTAGCTGATTAGCTTCATGCCAAGCCTTTTATTTTTTCACAGTTTTAAGAGTCTTTTTATAAGCTTGAATTTCTACAAACAATTTATTATATTCAGGCTCCATTTCATCAAACTCTTTCCTAAGGTTCAAGTACAATTCATGACACCCAAATTGACAATGTTGTACCTGATGAGAGGCATCCACAAAAGCAAATTCTTCCACTTTCTCCTTTGCATTATGAAGCAAGTTGTGAGTTTGGTTGAGACTATCAGCATCAGCAAGTTCTGTCCATTTTCCCCTTGAGTTAAAAGATAGCAGGGTTCTGAATTTCATGGTCCACCTTTCGAATTTATCAGCTGATCCAGACATAGTGTAATGGTTTAGAGTAATAGTTTTGTGAACTTTTGCTTCTTGATCAGAGATCCTCACGAGGCTCTAATACCACTTGTTGAATCTAACACACCTGCTAGATCTTTAAGCCTATGTGGATCGGTAGGATGCCTATGTAATCACAAGCACACTACAAGAGAATCTCTGAATATGAATGAGAAAAGAAAAGAACTAAAACTATGATCCTCTATGGATCGAATGATGAACTAAAAGATAATTTTATTGAAGATTGTTAACTTACAAAGATGTGTCAAACTCATAGACGGGGTGTTTCTTTTATAATGATAAGAAACCCTAACCCTAACCCGTCATACAAGAAAACGTGTAAAGAGATAAACATGATCTCTTCTAAAAATAACTCTAACAAACATACTAAACATACGGGATAACAACTAACAATACCCGCAGAAACAACTACTATCAGCAGAAACAAGATAGAACTATCAGCAGTAATGAGCTTCAGCAGGAACCATAACTATCGGCAGGAACCAGCTTTCACTATCGGCAGCAACAAGAAATATCTTATTTTTGAAATTCCTAACACTCTCACTGAAAGACAATTGGTCAAGTTCTTGCAAAAGTCCAGCAATGCTCTTTTTCAAGGGCTCACTGAGGAAATCTTTGACCAACATTCTGAAGCTGCAGTTCACTATGTCAACCTGAGGGAATCTGTTGAGGCTTATCGTGAAAAAGTAAATGAGCAACAGTCAGGGATTTCCTACAACTTGACAACTCTTGATCAGAATCTTAAAATGTTCAATGCCTCCCTCTTAAACATCACCAAGAGCGTTGCAACTATTCAAGAGTCAGTGAAAGATGACTTGAGCTCTACAAGAAAATTCTTCAAGCTTCTGAGACTTTTCAGCAATAGTCAACTCAGTTAACTAAGGTTGTTGACATGCTGAACTCCTCTAACCTTCAGGGTCTCAGCTCTTTAGTAGACTCCATCAAGTCTATCCTGGTTCTTCTGGAGGCACATTTGGCATTATGGGCCAAATCTTCAAATTCCTTGGCCTGGAATCTTGGGCCTAGGATGACTGCTATCGAGGCTTCTCAGGCATCTCTTGAAGCCAAGGTCTCCACACTTCAGCAAGACACCTCAGACATCAAATCAATGATGATTGAGATCTATCAGGCTTTCAAAAGTCAGGCTGCTCCCTCAACTTCAGTGAGCACTCCAACTCCTGCTCTTACAATAGCTCAAGCAATAGTTGAGGGGGAGAAAGTCACTGAAGCTTCTTCCAGCCAACAACCTCCTTCTCACACTGAGGGGGAGATTCCTGAAACAACCCCATCATCAGCTCAAGATAAAGGCAAAGGCATTCTCACTACTACTGAGCCTGAGCCTACAATATTGGTGCCTGCTTCCTCAGAAAGAAGGCCTGACCCTGATGAACCAATCAAGGTCCCTTATGAAATCAACGGAGTGATGCACCTTCTCACTGAGGCTGAAATTTAGGCTCATATGGAGAAGGAAGAAGGGTTAAAGAAAGTAGCTGAGGAAGAAAGGAAGAACAAGTCTGCCCTCATCCAGGTGGTCAGAGAAGAGGCTGAGAAGATTGGACTTGAGCCAAAAGAACTTGCTGGAAGGAAAGGTGGTCAGAGCTTTGTGAAAGCTCAGGATGCTGAGATGACTGCCCTCAGGAAGAAAAGAGAAGAAAGGTTGAAAAGGAATGAGGAGATAAGGCAAAAGAGGATTGAGAAATACCAATGGGTTATGACAAGCAGACTGAGACCTGAACCCATCACCGATGTAAAGATTCATCAGAACACCAAGCCTGCTGTCATCAGTGTATTTAGAGGGCCTGACAAGAGGAACTTTGAGATTCATGAGCCCTTTAGATTCGCTGACTTTGGGATCACTGAATTGGATGAATTAGGTCCAATCATATTCAAGAAGTCAAACGTTGTTGTCAAAGAACTGATGAAGTCCCTGAAGCAAAGATATGAAAAACTGGCAGCAACACCTCAAGAACTTGGTATTCCCTCACTTCTCCCAGCTCCAGCCAGTCAGCCTGCTCCTACTCAGTCCTCTAGAAGAAAGAGGAAGCAAATTGAGTCTGAGCCTAAGATCAGAGTTCCTGGCCTTAAATGCAATAGAGCTCTCCCTGAAAGAGTTTAATTTGTGAAAAACCAGGTCATTGAACTGCCTGAAAGGGGTCTCTTCTTCACTGATGAGTTTGGAGACCCATCCTTCCAAAGATGGAGTGATATTGATCAGGTTGGAATCAAAGCCATACTTGGTTTCCTCATGATGGCCTCCCCAATCCAGAGTCCTACCAATGTGAGGTTCTGCAATGACCTGAGAACCAAGATTCAAGAACATCCTGATCAACATAAGCTAGAATCCAAAAGACCAAAGCTTGAAGCCCTTGGTTATAAATTGGACTGAATGAATCTACAACACCACTATCCTGTACATTGTTTAGTAGTTAGGACTCTTGTAATGAAATTAATAAAATGATGTTCCTTTGTTTTGTTATTTCAGTGTCCTTATTTACTTTCTAGTACATTCAGTATGAGCAGAAGTCATTAGCTCAGTCATAACTGATCAAAACACTTAAGCATAATTTATATCCAAATAGGGGAAGATTGTTGGTTCCTTCAGTACCCAAGGATCCTTAAAACAGGATTTGAATACAAATTACGCGAAGTGTTAATCAACCGAAAACACAATTAAGTCAATGAGTGAACAGTCACTCAGTGAGTTACCTTCAAGATGCTCAGGACGAATCTAAAGAAGAAAGATTCACCACACAGTGAGGTGGTACTCCCTGAAGTGCTACTCGAGCCAAAGAAGAAGGTAATAGGTTCAGTGAGTGTTGGACAAGAACTCACTGAACCCCAGTCTCCTCAACAACAATAACTGAAGACTGAAGACTGAAGGCGAATGACTGAAGAACCTGAAGCCTGAATAAAAGGCGGGATTAAGCGGGAAGGTTTTGAAGAGATAAGAACAAGTCTTATCGGGGTCAGAAACAAAACCATCCCTAAAGCGGCTAAAAGTCAAGAAGTGTCAGGACTAACACTCGAAGACTTTTTGGCGCAATCCTATTGGTTCTTGGAAATGACAATTACTGTTGTAGTTGTCAGACACGCCTTCCATTGTTTATGTATTTTATATCTTCAGTACTCTTAACATGTTTGCCTATAAATAGCAAACAGATGGAGAAAAGTGGGTTAGGTATTTTGTGCAATTAAAGCTTAGACTTTCACAATACCCCTTTTCTCCTACAAAGAGTAACCAATCCCTGAGATAGCTCAGTGGGTCGAAATTGTTACCACTTAAGCATAGCTTAAGTTTAGATAGGAGACATCATACCTTGTCTATTCAATCCCAAGTGTTTGTTCCGCAAAACACTTGGGTAATAGATTCTTTGATTCATTTCTAATAAGAATTTAAACGTTGAAAAACCTTGTGTTTTATATTTCGTTTTGCTCATTAGTTATAATTAAACAAATACATTGTATCAGTCATAAACACAAATAGATTAACTTTATAGTTAACTCTAAGCGTGTAAAGGGAACAACAGTTTTAGTATATATCAAGTATAGTATTTAATTAAAATGTAGGTGTTTGTGGTAGGTTTAGGATTAGTTTAATGTGTATCTAAGTATAGACAATGATGTTTAGTTTGTTTAGCACTTATTTATAAGGATGTATTCTGGAATTGGTAGCTTATTTTAGTATATATAAAGTATGGTATGTAATTAGGATGTAGATGTTCCGGTACCTTTAGGATTGTCTACAATGGATTTATGCTTTAGAGTGCTTATTCAGTTGCTAAAAAGATTTAGCAGTACTAAGTGTAAAGGAACAGTACTAACTTGAAAGTTAGTACTGCTGTAACTGAAATGTTGCTGAAAAGCTTTAGCAGTATTAAGTTAAAAGGAACGGTACTAACTTGAAAGTTAGTACTGCTGGTTCTGTTTGCGTTATTTTCGGCTTGGTTAAAAAAGTTTAATAGTATGTTTAGTTTTATGATTTGTGTTTGAATTATTAGTGTGTGCTCTGTTTTGTGATAATCAATGTTTAAAAGCATTTTTGGATTTTAAAATTCTTATTGCCTTACTGATTTAAGGTATGTAGATACGATGATATTAATATATTTATGAAACTTAAAGTTGCGTACCTGGATCATTTCTGTGTAGTTGTTCAGCATAGAATATATGAGCAGCCAATACATCCCTTTTGTTTTGGTAAATAAACTATAGTTGAGACATGATATCTGTTTTAATTAGTATGACATGAAATGTGCACAGAAAGTTTTTTGTTTCCCGCTGACTAGTTTTTAACAACCCATGACATCCCATGATTGACAACCTTAAATTATAAACAAAGCTTCTTTATACACAACATTTTTTGTTGATTTCGTGTATTTTCCCTCCTCATCACAGCATAAAATCTTCAATCCCTTTCTATTTTTGACCCTTGACACGGCTACATATAGTTGTCCGTGCGAGAACACCGGCCTTTGTAGAAATAAAACTACTTGTGTTAAAGTTTGACCTTGACTTTTGTTAATTGTCATTGCTAAACACAACGCAATAGGGAATTGTCTACGATTAAATTTAAACGGAATCTTATTATCGGAAGGGCTTAAGACCATTCTTGGTATTGCGCATATAGTACCAACACTTTTACCGGATATAATCTTTGCTTCGATTATATTTATACCCATCCTATGTACTTGAAGCCTGGTTCCATTTCATAACCCTAGTGTTTGGTCAATGTTTCTCATGCACATAACGGGTGATCCTACTTTTAATTTTAAAGAATGTTGTGGAAGGCCAGCAACGCGAATTCTATTAAGAAAGTCGGTTGTGTAAAGTGTCTTATTAAAATTCGAGTCCATATCAAGTATACCAACCGAGTCTAAACTGTCATACGTCTTTTGTTCCCCGTGGAGAAGTTGTAGCATATGATCATTTATCATATCCACGAGGTCATGTGTTGGTGCAAGAATGGCCCTTTCTTGGAAAAAAGAGGGATTATAAAGGTTCGTTATCAATTGGGGTTATGTTTCTTCAATGATTGAACCAATATGATCGTCTGAATCAGGGATCAACATATCATATGGGAATTCTACCATTGCTTCTCCATCGTTCTTACCTCCAATTGTTCTGTTACCGATGCTTAATATCCAATCTGCAAAGTCTTGTATTTCTTTCTGTTCAGTAGCATTAGAACCCGTTTCTAGCCTCATATTCATAGTCAATCGCATGACGTTGCAGTGTTGCCACAAGTATTAGGAGTTAATTGACGTGTGTACCACATCATGCCTACTGCCATTTGTAATCACCGGAAATATTTATCAGAAATCTCCATCGAATAAAACTACTTTACCTCCAAAAACCTTATTAGAAGTTTCGAGTGGGTTTGTCCGGCATACGTCTCTCAATGTCCTATCAAACGCTTCATAACAATGTTTATGTGTCATCGGAGCCTCATCCCATATGATAAGTTTAGACTTTCTTGACAATTCAGCGAGGTTACTATCTGCTGGAATATGACATATAGAATCCTCAACCACATTGATTGGAATAGCAAATCGAGAATGCACTATCCTTCCACCTTCTAACAAAAGTGCTGCAATACCACTTGATGCAACATTTAACACTATTTCGCCTTTTGACCTTAATGCGGAAGATAATGTTTTGTAAAGGTACGTTTTACTAGTTCCTCTGTATCCATAGACAAAGAACATCCCTCCTTTTTCTTGAGAAAAAGCATCCATTATGGTTTGATGTATGTCTTTTTGCTCGTGTGTCAATGTACGATACATTTTCTTGTGTTGTTTGAGTAATTCCTCTGTATTGTACTTCAACTCATCATACACCAACCTATTGTAGTTTGCCATGGTGAACATTTCATTTGGTTATGGCATGTTTGGTATCTGTTTCAAGCTTTTGTTATTGCGAAGGAGCATGTGTTCAATATATGTCAGACATATATTATACTTTTGAATGTCTGTAAGCTCTAAATCTGTACATAAAAATAAATTGATAAATTATTTGGAGCATATTATTAAATTTAACAATGTGAAATTATACATGTGATATTATTATGTGTGTGGTTTTAAATTTGATTATGTGTAGACAACTTTTATATAGTGTTGAGATACAATTAATTTTGATTAATACTTAACTGTAAATTTAAATATGGTTATATAAGCAACTCAAATAGATATTCATTGCATTCCTGGGTCATATCTTTTTCGTCTTTCAATATGTTCAACATCTGCGGACAATACTTCCCAGGTTTTGTTGTAAACAATCTCTGGCCTTGACATGCTATCTATTGTAATTAGTATGACAAAAAAAGTCCGTAAATAATTCCTTGATCCCCATAGACTGGCTTCCATCAAACCATCTATATATTCTTTATCATCTTCCAATAGGCCGCGTGCTTGACATGCTTCTTTATATGTTGGGTAAATAACACCTTCAAGTTTCTTGAAATCAATCCAATCTTGTGCTCCTCTTACCTTGTTTAGTAATACTCTTAAATAGAACCTTTCACCAGGCGAAGGAGGTACATGATGTACACGGCCAATACATGTACCTTTTTGTCTTTTCACCCACATCCTTTCTTCTTGTTTCCAAACGTAATGTTGGGGAAACTCGTGGTAAAGCAGTTTTTGTGCTTCTGTATCTGTCTTGTTGCATTCCATCCAGGCGACAAATTTTGTTTCATTTACTGATGCTTTTTCTAGTGTAAAATCAATACTTTCAGTTGCATCGAATATGATAGATTGTTCTCCTTCTAAGTGGAACGGTAATCTTTCTATGGGTGGGAACTTGTAATGTATGTCAAAGCCATATATTCTCCACGCTGATTCACATGCCGAAATATATCTACAATCGTAATATTCCTTGATTTCATCAATGTCTTCATCTTCTAGGGCAACTGTTGCTCTATCTGGACCCATGTTAATATACTTGAATAAGTATTTTATAGAACCTACCTGGTTGCACCACTCAACGTTAATATGCGATTGAAAACGTCATAGCCAGCCGGGATTGTAGGGAACAACATAGCCATTGTGCAATTCAACTCCACTTTTGTTTATAGTCGACCTGTCATTCCTTCTTTTATAAATGGCATACCCACTCTCATCAATAAAAGTTTCTTCTTTAAATTGCTTTGGGAATTTTTTGGTACATTTGTTGTTTACAGTGCACGGACAACCTGGCCGTTGTGGTCCACATGGACCATGAATCATGTGATCGGTGACAATTCTGTAAAGTTCAGGATCTTCATTTTTATCTGGTATTTCTGATGAAATAAACCTGTCTATGTGTGCAGGTGTTTTAATTTTATCATCTTCTTCCAAAAAAAGCAAAATGTGTGCATGTGGAAGGCCTCTCTTTTGGAATTCAACAGTGTAAACAGCTGTGCGAAAAACATAACGCAAGTAACTATATAGAATGTAGGATGAACTTTGTAATAATTTTGTACATACAATTAATTGGATAAGTAAATACCTGCTTTAAGGCGGCCAAAGTAATGGTGTTCCTTGAATTCTTTCATAAGAGTGTCAAATTTTTGTTTAAAAACTCTTATGATTACATCGGGTCTGTCGTCAGATTTCAAACCCTTTTCAACCACAAAACGTTCAATCTCTGGCCAATTAAGGTTACACGTAAATGTAATGAACAAATCTGGGTATCCGTAGACCTTGCAAATTGTCATTGCGTCTAAATAATTCTGCATCATATACCTTGGGCTTCCTGTAAATGATGATGGCAATATAACTTTTTTACCTCTTAGTTTCACTCCTGAATCTTCATCATCCGCCAATTTAGCTAATTTTGAGTAGATTTCGCTCCTTAAGTCTTTTTGTTAGTTTTTTATGTATGACATCCTTTCAGATTCAATCATTGTGTATGCGTCCACAATAAACTGTTGACATAGCCTCCTTGCATTCAGTACCGTTGAGAAAACATTTGCTCTTTCTTGTAAGCGATATGCGAAATATTCTCGCATTGTTACTCTCGTCTTCTTGTTGGTGGGTGTTTCATCAGTGACACCAAAATGGTACATATCTGTTCGATAACTATCTTCAGCGTACGTGAGAGGACCTACGACACACGGTTAAGGTGGTTAAACCTTGTATACTTTGTGTGTAATGATATATTGAGTTAATATGATTAAGTACGCGGAATTTACTTAATCACACTTAGAAGGTTATGTATGTTATGGAAATGGAAGAATTATGTTTGTTACTTAACAATGAACAAAGAAAGTTTATCACCAAACGATTCAATATTATTCTAAATAATACGAGTGATCTTGTGTTTATCACTAGGGTTACAAAGACCTTGAATCTTATGTTTCTAGATTTGTGATATATGTTTTTGTTTGTTCTATGTCTTAACAGATATATGAGTTCTTGTATTTTCACATGTATATCTTATATCACTAACTAGTCTAAGATCTCTTTTATAGTCCAAGAGATCTATTACAATATTACTTTAAGTCTAATCAACACTTGTCTTACAAAAGATCAAGTCGAGCTAGCGTATGGAAGTTTATATCTCACAAGTTGTTCAAATGAATTAATGCAAGCACATGCATCAACTTGTTGACTGAGAATATATCTAGATATTATTTTTGCATAAGAGTGACTCATACAAATAATATCTTCTTCGATCTTATCCTTGTAGCAGCTCTATGACTCACTGATCAGCAGTACCATTTTCTACTAGCAGTACCTTCTACTTGAACTAGCAGTACCTTCTTGTTCTAGCAGTACCTTGATCATGATTGGTAGACTGTGAAGCCTAAAATTGAAGCATAAGCTAGAAACAGCCTAATTGCCTCAATCCTTGCTACTGGAGCATAAACTTCATCATAATCTATCAGTTGTACAATATTCAACAACTATAGCATCTCCTTTCTTAACAAAGGACACCTTGTCCTGATAAGATAAAGTTTTATCTAAACTTTTACTTACCTTTTCTATCTTAGAACTCTTAGTGGCCTTAGAACCATATTCCATGATTGGTTCTTGAAACTCAGCTAATCCTGTGTGTGCTAAATCAATACCTGAAGGTGAATGAATACCTCTGTATGGTGGGGGGACAGACTTAAATCCAACACCAGAATTAACTTTATCAATTACTTGAGCTTCCCAAAGTTTATTGAATCCATCTGAGGCATGAGCCAAAACATCCACAGATATCTTAACATTTTCTCTTTCATTATTGTGTTTAGCTAATGAATCATTCAACTCAACAATACACTCATCTCTGATCTTAATGTCATTTTTTAGTATATTGATGTCATTAGTAAAATTAGATTCATTACTTTTAAAATGTAAGACTTGTTTTTCTACAACACCTAGACCTCTTTTGTGATTAGCTAAATTAAAAAGTGTATCAATTAGCTCTGCTCTATGAGCATCAAATCTCTTACTAAGGTCTTCATAAGCTTTAAGATTAGGACATGATTCAGTACAAGTTTGAATAGAATTTACCTCTGAATCAGAATGGGCCATTAGAGCAAATTCATTGGCCACAAGAGCAGCATTTGGTGGTGCTTCCTCTTCAATAGCCATAGAGCTCCAATCATAACCAATACCATCAATAGCCAACATAGCCTTTGGCTCTTCAACAGTAACTTCCTTTCTCCTATCTTGCTTATACCATGTGTTTCTATTCTCTTGCTTCCTTGGGCTTCTACACTCCTTAGCAAAGTGTCCCAACCTATGACAGTTGAAATATTCCACTTTCTTCTTGTCAAACCCAGCAGTGTCATTATCATTTATGGTAATTTGCTTCCCAGTTCTCTGCCAATGCTTCTTGGCCCTCATGCTGAGCAAAGCAACCTGCCATTTGATGTCCATCTCTTCCAAATCATCACCATCAACCTGCTCAAGGTCTTCATGATTTAGAGGAGAACCACTAGACTAACTAGACATGAATACATAGAATGCTGGATCACTAAGTCCTGCAACAGTCTTTTGTGAACTAGTAGAAGGACCACCAAAAGTAGCATTAGAAACACCTTCAACTTCTTCTACCTTTTCAGACTTACCAATACTAGGAGATGACAAAAGTGCCACATTCCCAGAACTAGTACCATAAATTCTAGACTTTCTAAGACTTTGTTCAACAATTTTGAAGTTGTTGTACAAGTCATTAAGCTTCATTGTTTCAATGTCTGGTTTGTTCATCCAGACAATAACATGAGTATGGAACTCATCAGGTAGACTTCTCAAAAACTTCATGTTGAGATCTTCCTTCTCTGTCTCAACACCCAACACAGCCAACTGACTGACAAGCTTGTGTAGTCTTGAGAAAAGCTTATCAAGAGACTCATTACTAAAAGCAGTAAAGTTTTCAAATTGTTGCTTTAGTAGTGTCTTCTGTGTCTTTTTGGTAGTTTCATTACCACCAAAATATGCACAAATCTCTTCAAAAAGAGTTTTTGCATCAAGATACTTGTTAAATGATAGCATCTGCTCACCAGGAATGGTCATAAGCAACAAATTTCTTGCTTTCTGATCATTTCTCTTCAGTATCTTCTCTTCATTTGACACTGGTCCAGTATTTCTTTTCCTAAGTGTTTTACCTTCTAGGACAACATCTGAATAGCTTGGTGAAAAAGAATCACCATATATAATGATATCCCAAAGAGTGTAATCTTGGACTATGAAATATTGCTCAATTCTCATCATTCATAATTCAAACTCATTTGGTTTGATCATGGGCAACTTTGCAGCAACATTTTTTTGAGCATCATGTGCATCCATTTCTGTTTCTTCTAATTCAATTATATCAGCCTGTTTGCTCTGATACCAACTGAGAGTACCTACGACACACGGTTAAGGTGGTTAAACCTTGTATACTTTGTGTGTAATGATATATTGAGTTTATATGATTAAGTACGCGGAATTTACTTAATCACACTTAGAAGGTTATGTATGTTATGGAAATGGAAGAATTATGTTTGTTACTTAACAATGAACAAAGAAAGTTTATCACTAAACGATTCAATATTATTCAAAATAATACGAGTGATCTTGAAATTATCACTAGGGTTACAAAGACCTTGAATCTTATGTTTCTAGATTTGTGATATATGTTTTTGTTTGTTCTATGTCTTAACAGATATATGAGTTCTTGTATTTTCACATGTATATCTTATATCACTAACTAGTCTAAGATCTCTTTTATAGTCCAAGAGATCTATTACAATATTACTTTAAGTCTAATCAACACTTGTCTTACAAAAGATCAAGTCGAGCTAGCGTATGGAAGTTTATATCTCACAAGTTGTTCAAATGAATTAATGCAAGCACATGCATCAACTTGTTGACTGAGAATATATCTAGATATTATTTTTGCATAAGAGTGACTCATACAAATAATATCTTCTTCGATCTTATCCTTGTAGCAGCTCTATGACTCACTGATCAGCAGTACCATTTTCTACTAGCAGTACCTTCTACTTGAACTAGCAGTACCTTCTTGTTCTAGCAGTACCTTGATGTACTAGCAGTACCTTGATCATGAACTAGCAGTACCTTCTTCTTAAAGTATTTTCCAATACTCTAACTTCAGAATATTTAATTCCCAACAGTACGGAAAAAGCAATGGATACTGGAGTGCAAGGTATAAAGGATGCAGCTCGCTGATTCGCTTGAGTCCGCCTTCATGCATACGTAGAATAATGTCCCTTTCATGTTTTTTAGAGTCAAAGTCTGCTACAATTAGTGCTGCAACTTCAGTAGCCATATGAAGATTATAATTTCTTCCATCTCGTTCTCTTGTACCAATAAGTCGTAACTTAAAGTTTTTTCTTCTTTTTCACTGACAAAATGTTCACCAGCCATTCGGAACTAAGTAACTAATGAATTTATGCTATCTAGCATGTATCGTAAATCAACTGTTAGCTGGTGGTCCATAGGATGGTTGTTTGTTGATGCATCTGTTTCTATGCTGTATAAAAAAAATATTAATCTTTAGTAGGATGAATATATTTATTAAGTTATATAATATTGTTATGGTAAACATGATAAGTGTTTTGTTAGAAATTATGTGTAAGAATGTTGTACAATACCTTACACCATTGATCCTATTTTGGGTCTAATTTTGTTGATCATAAATATATAGCTGAGCAAACTTTGGAGGTTTTCCTTGTTGTGGTAGTAACGTACCCATTCTATGGTAATTTTCGCCTTGTATTCTGTAACAATATGGACCACCGCCAATAGTAACAGACATATCTTGTTTTGCGCCTATAGAATTGAATGAAAACATTGCATTATATCGTCTGATATTCTCAATGAATGATTTTCTTTTCGGGTGGTTTCCGTTCATAAGATCCATCAACAATTTTGGTGGATTTTGCACCTCATCTCCTAATTTAATTTTTCCTCTGCCACAACACATAGAGTATAAATCCAAAGTTGTATGTGTGTGTCCTACCATACTCTCAGCATGCCATAACAACGCGCCGCAAGATTCACACGTGAAAACTGGATCTCCATGGTCGATGTAATTTGTCAAAAGACAATTAATCAACACAAAGTTAAAAATTGTTTATTTTAATGTTAATAAAGGAGTGTTTGGAACATTGGTTTGGAAAAAGGATAAAGGCTTCGTACAATTTGATATTCCAACAAATGATTCTCTTTGTTGGCTTTGTTCGTTGGCTTGGTCTGTAACATTACAAAGTGAATGATGTGATGTTTTCTGTCTAACCATTTTCGTTTTTTCTCTCAACCTTTCTGATTTGCGTTTAGAGTATTGTCCTCCGCATGGAGTACATTGAATGTCACCAGGTGTTTTTCTTATTGTAGGAACTGCTTCACCTGCAGGGTTTTTGTTCTTGATAGGGCATCCTCTTGGTCGGCGTGCTATATCCATTGGTTGTCGTGATTCTGTTTCAATGTTGTTTCTATCACTTAATTATTAATGTTATATTATATCAATTTGTTTGAACATTACAAATACATAACTTTGTTGTATGGATTAGAAAAAGTGTATGCTACATACCTATTGTTATATTCGCAGGTCTATCTGATGTCGTTGAAACTGCATTAAATTCCTGATTTATGTTATTGACAGGGCATCCCATTGGTCGACGTGTGGTATCCATTGATTGTTGTGGTGCTGTTCCATGGTCATTTGTAACATATATCAATTTGTTTGTACATTACAAACACATCTCTTTGTTTTATGAATTAGGAAAAGCATATGATACATACCTATTGTTGTATTTACAGTTCTTTCTTTTGTCGTTGAAACTGCATTATATTCATGTTTTTTGTTCTTAACAGGGGGTCCCATTGGTCGACGTGCAGTATCATGTGCTGGAGATTTCAATATATTTTTTTTGGAGGTCTGCCAATACGTCGTGGAAGATAGTCATTAGTTACGGCGTCGGTACCATTATGGATTGTGTTTTGATTGAACAATTCAGCATGTTATCATATAAGATTTTGTCAACAACAATATTCTCAACTTTGCTCATATCATGTATAGTGTTTTATTTTTTTGTTTATTAGAATTACTATATATATATTTTTTAAAAACGTTTGTTATATTTGTTAAAATATCTTTTAAATATAGCTGTGATCATCTCCAAAGTTACAACGTTTCAAATTTGGTATTTATCCCAAACCAAACTTAATATCACATATATAAATTTCATCCGTTTTAAACTTATATGTTTAAAAGGTATTAATTGTTTTTTTTTTTTTTAATTATTATTATTATTATTTTTATTTGAATGCATTGAAATAGCATATTGTTGTGTAAACATACATTAGGGTAGTTGTAGTATATTAGAATTGATTAGTTTGTTAGCTTTCAGAGTGCTTATTTAGTTGCTAAAAAGTTTTAGCAGTTCTAAGTTTAAATGAGCAGTACTAAGCAGTTCTAAGTTTAAGCAGTACTATGAGCAGTACTAACGTGAAAGTTAGTACTGCTCCCGTTTTAAACTTAAGCAGTACTAACAGCAGTATTCTCAACTTTGCTCATATTATGTATGCTGTATTATTTTTTTGTTTATCAGGATTACTATATATATTTTTTTAAAATTCGTTTGGTATATTTGTTAACATATCTTTTAAATATAGTTGTGATCATCTCCAAAGTTACAACGTTTCAAATTTGGTATTTATCCCAAATCAAACTTAATATCACATATGTAAATTCCATCCGTTTTAAACTTATATGTTTAAAAGTTATTAATTTTTTTTTTTTTTTTTTTTTTTTTTTTTTTTTTTTTTTGAATGCATTGAAATAACATATCGTTGTTTAAACATACATTAGGGTAGGTGTAGTATATTAGACTTGATTAGTTTGTTAGCTTTTAGAGTCCTTATTTAGTTGTTAAAAAACTTTAGCAGTACAAAGTTTACATGAGCAGTACTAACTTAAAAGTTAGTACTGCTCCTTTAAACTTAGTACTGCTACCGTTTTCTAGCCACTGAATAAGCACTTTAAAAGCTATCTATGTAGGACATCATATATTTATTTAAATCAAGCTTATGAACCCAATAGAAGTTTCATAATAACACCACATATCATATTCCTTTTTGAAGTATTCAAATAACATGCTGAACCATTAAAAAAACATACAACAACTGAACAAAATGACAAATTAAGAAATATATAAACTATCTTGAATACCCTTGTAAACTCCAATAATTTTCTGTTGGGTATCTTCTATTTCTTATTTTCGAACATCAATTTTCCTCTCGCGCGCCAATATAATCTTCTGATCTTCATTGTTTTGTTCTTCAATCCTTTTGATACGCTTGTTATAAAGTTCAACCATTGTTTTCTCAGTGGCATACTTGCCGGAATGAAATTTGTCCCAAATATCTTGGGGTACATCAAATTTTTTATATTTTGAAGGGATTGGAGGAGGAGAAATATCTCTGCTACGTTTATTCTTCTTTGAATCAGGATTAGAAGATGATGAAGCCATTGAAGTCATATACTAAAGAGTATAATAGAGGATGAAAGTATGCAATATATTGTTGTTTATATGTATGTATTTATACACAGTGGAAGGGTACAACGTTTCATAACTGGTGTGTTAAGTTGCAACTGTTTATATTTTCAAATCTTATACGCTATTAGTCATATAAATGGTCAAATTGTTAGTTAAATCTAATAATCTTTATTATTAGTGTGTATCTTAGATGTTAACATATCTTTTAAAAAAAATAATTTATACGTGCAATACGTGCGTTTTTTATCATGTGTAAACTTAGTATGTGTATATTTCATGTTTTTGAGTTGTAATTATCGTTAAAATACTCATAAATGTTGTATTGATATATTTTGTGGAAAAAAATAATTACCAAAATTAAAACACCAAAATAATCATTAAAAATATATCATAGTAATTGAATAAAAACCATGAATTATAAATCATATAGACCCTAACAAATCTTCCTAATATGATAGTACTTGTCAAAAATTCAGATAAACACAAATTTCACTGTTGGATATCTTTTGTAAATTTAAACGATTTTGGATTTCTTTATTTTTTTAAAAATCAAAACAGAAAACTACTAAATTATGGCAATTGATATTTAAAAACAAAACTTATCCATGTAAATATAAAGTCTATGAGGGAAACATGAATAACATAAGTCATTAACATATAAGGTGTAAATAAAAATAGGAAAACATGAAAAAGATGCACTATTTTTTTTTATTTTTTTTTAAAGATTAAGCATTCATATAAAGTTGCATTATAACTTGTGTAGCTAGATGTATAATAACATTTAACCATCCAAGATATAATAGAACTCCATACTAAGCTAAACCCAACACATACCTCTTATGCACATCACGTTTTATATAGTAGCTTCAATTTTACAGTTTCATCTATGTAGGACATTATGTATTTATTTACATCAAGCTTATAAAACCAATAGAATTTTCATAATAACACCACATATCATATTCCTTTTTTATTGTCTAACAAAAACAGTTCAATAAAAGTAGGTCAAATAAATGAATGGCCGCTTAAAAAGCTGAGATAAGAAAATTTTTATGAATGTACTTTTTCTAAAACTTTTTAACTAAGCCGGAAATAAGCCAAACAGAACCAGTAGTACTAACTTTCAAGTTAGTACTGCTCCTTTAAACTTAATACTGCTAAAGGTTTTTAGCAACAATAAGGTTCCAGCAGTACTAACTTCCACCTTAATACTGCTCCTTTAAACTTACTACTGTTAAAGTTCTATAGCAACTAAATAAGTACTCTAAAAGCTATCTATGTGACACATCATATATAACACCACATATCATATTCCTTTTTGATTGTCTAACAAAAGCAATTCAATAAAACTAAGTCAAATAAATGAATGGCCACTTAAAAATCTGATATAAGTAAATTTTTATGAAGGCACTTTTTCTAAAACGTGAAAGTTAATACTGCTGGAACATCATTGTTGATAAAAACCTTTAGCAGTACTAAGTTTAAAGGAGCAGTACTAACTTGAAAGTTAGTACTGCTCATGTAAATTTAGTAAGCACTCTAAAAGCTAACAAACTAATCAATTCTAATATACTACACCTAAAAACCACTAAGAATCCTCATTAAGCCAAAATGAAATACAACTAAACAAACATTATATGTAATTTGTAATATAAAAAGCCAAATAAAAATCCAATAATAAAATAACTGATAAACGAAAAACAATTGTTCAATGTAAATTAAATAAGGAAGGATAAAAGTAAGTGCATTCTGTTTCATATCACATATCCTTTTCAATGATGCTTGTATTCATTTTTTTATTCTGATGTGTATCCTCCTCTTCATCTTCTGTTTCATAATTTGGTTGCTCAACCATTTTACGGCTTCTTTTTTTATCACATACATAGGGTTCGACCATGGTAGGGACACCATTGTTAACATCTCCTTCCTGTGTTTTATTAAAACATGGTTAATAATATAAAATTTTCATTTTAAACATGTAACGGAGTTAAATGGATTTAAGAATATGAGTAAACATATATTTTTTAAGGTAGTGAATAATACCTCATTCATATCGGTCGACAATGTTGTAGTATCATCCAAGGTACCACATCTAGTTTGATTTAAATTGTTTTCCTATGGTGATTTCAAGAAATGGTGAAAACTAAGTTTCATTTTTTTGCATGTTTTCATGTTGAATGAATTTAACAATTAAATATTATACTACCTCATCGATACCATATGATGTGTTTGTAAAGCCATCTTCAACAACCTACAATGTTTAACAAAAAAAGCAGTAATACAAAAATGTTTTCAAATAAAGATATTGCGTTATTGTCTTTAAAATATGCATATAATACCTCATTCATATATGTAGATAATTTTGCATTGCCATCCTCATCTTCTTATAACTCATTATCAGCATCATTTGGAACATTTTCACCATCTTCAAAATCATCTTCGTCATCTTGTAAGTAATCTTCGGCTTCCTGTTTTATTTGACAACGAAAAGTTCAATTTGTAACAACTTGGGGTATATGGATTAACAAATAATACAATAATGCAGTGTCAAAACCTCGTCCTCTAGGAAGCCGTTCTTAAAGTAGTTGATTGTATCAACATTTTCAGTAACTTTTTCACATCGATATATGTGGCTATTATTGTTGTGGTTAAACTCAGAATACAGAATCTTAAAACGATATTGTTTTCCAATGATTTGATCAAGCTCATCTGGAAAATATTGATCAATATCCATGCCATGTTCTTGCATGATTTCGAACGCGGTCAAGTTAGTCATCTTATGCACATTGTTGTCTAAAAGCACAATCTCTGCAGTACTAGTTTCATCAACTATACGAACAATGATTTGATCAATGACTATTATGAATTGTGCCATTAATGTAATTAGCTAAAAGATTAGATCATTATTTGTAAACTTTCAAGGGTATTATAGGAATTCTTATTTCCAATAAATGTGCCATTAATTAAGAAACTGCTAATGACAATTAGGTAAAAAGAAAAATGAAAAATACACACGTTCTCTCCCCTTCCCTCAATGACGCCTCTTTTTTCTAAACCATCAACAACTGCCGCCTCCATCATCAGATGGTTAAGTTCTTCTATTTGTGCCATGTATATCTTCATGAGTGATGGTACGTTCATATATATCACCCATTTTTCTAAAGGCTCATCAATCACAATTTCATCCATACAAGTTTCTTTTACCTCGATTAGATAGTTGGGCCATTTACAGATTTTTGTTGCCAATTGAAAATTGTCACAACCATGCCCATGTTCTTTTTTGAACTAATTCATGCTCATGTTCATAGATCCACAAACCCTATTTACGTTTCACAGCTGACACCTTTTACTTTTCAAGAGATCCAAATTTGATTATTGATGATTTGAACAATATATATTTGAAATCGATTTCGGCTTCGGTTGACGCATAGAACAGGTAATTGACTATGATTATATTGGGGCCTTTATTGTTTATGCGATCTAATATTTGTAAAAGTTTTTTCTATTTTGGTTCTGAACTTGTTCATGGGATTAAATCTGCTAGGATTCATTAAATATCAGTCATGTAAATTGGGTTTATGGTTTTAATATTTAGAGTCATGCATATGTTTGTATGTGTTTAGATGTCTACTTTTGCGTTATAATGTTACATTTAAATAAAAAGGTGTATTATATTAATTTTTTTTACAATCATGTTGCTGCTAATATATTTTTTGAGTTTTTACAATCATGTTGTATATTGCTTTTGATTGTATAATGTTGCATATGTGTTTTTCGGCTTGTACAAAATCAATAAATTTAATTAGTGGGATGTAACTAATGAAAACCATATATGTTTGAGAACAAGATGTTTTTAAACATGTATGTTCAAAACATGTATGTTTTAAAACAGATATGTTTTAAAAAATGATTGCTTATAAACGGAATGCTTAAAACATGTATGTTTTAATAATATTATTGCTGCTAATTTTTGTACTTTTCTTTGTATCAGGTGTAATTACAAGAATGTTCACGGCTATGAGTGTGCATATATGTCCGACTTTTGAAAAAATGTTGACGGCTACACGTGTGCACATATGTCCATTTTGTGTTGAATATTTATTAGTGCTCACGTGTATAGATCGATTAGATTCATATATTTATGCTTTTTAGAAATTTGTATTTTAATTGTATTTCAATCGATATCGAAGTTTGTGTATAACATTTATGTTCTTCGTTTGTTATAAATTTCATTATATTAAAAAAAAAAAAAAAAAAAAAAACTCATATGCACCTAACTATTTCTGGAAACATATATTGTAGCACTAAATCTATAATATGATATCTTAAAAAAATATATATGCATTAAACATGCTTGCTTAAAACCATATGTGCTCTAAATCTGGAAAATAATATTTAAAAAAAAACGTATTTAGTAAAAAAAAAAATTCAAAAATAAAATAAAATAAAAATTATCTTTTACTATTATACCCTTTCGGATTAAATAAAAAAGTTTAATATTTAAAAAATGCCATTTTGCATTGATATGTTGCACATTATGCATTATTAGGAGTACATAAGTGGTTCTCGCAGTTCTCGCAGATAAGGTGGTTCTGAAAATAAAAGGACCCTCTATATATATATATAGGGAGACTTTCTTGCGAGAACCATCTTATCTGCGATAACTGACAGAACCACCAAAAACATACATGCACGCTTTTTAAAATAAAATAAAAATACATGCAAATCATCAATAATCGTAAGTATCCACCTATGTTCTTCAATATCATCATGAACTCATCATCTTTTTTTACAAAAACCTTACACACGGCCGCAATATTGTCATTGCACGCCTTATAAGAACATACATGTACACCTTCAAAGAAAATTTTTGTATTTCCAATTTCTTATCAAATTCCTTAGAACAACCATGTTTTTTTTAAATATATATGTTGTTTTTAGAACATATGTGCAAAAATACAATTATTGAAGGCGTGCATGTATGTTTTTGATGGTTCTGTCAGTTCTCGCAGATAAGATGGTTCTCGCAAGAAAGTCTCACTATATATATATATATATATATAGGGTCCCTATATATATATAAGATGGTTCTCGCAAGAAAGTCTCACTATATATATATATATATATATAGGGTCCCTTTCTTACGAGAACCACTTTATCTGCGAGAACTGCGAAAACCACTTATGTACTCCTAATAAAGGATAGTGTGCAACATATCAATGCAAAATGGCTTTTTTGTAATTAAGGGAAACTATGTTTCCTGGAAACATTAATGAAAATGGTAGAAAAGGTATTCTATGAGATGTTTGGTTGACGCTTTTGAAAGGGAATCAAGAAAAGACAAAATTAAAACCTTCGATTGGTTTATAAAGTTTATGGAATGAAAGTATCTGACATGTACTTTTTGATTCTCACCCTCAGTGGGTGGTATTGAGTGAAACCCGCGGGACCCAGACCATGTTCCTCTCACAATTTCAATTTTTTATTATAATATAATATTTAAATATAATATAAAATTAATAAATTATATATAATAATATATATAATAATATATTTTATCTCTCCTACTTTTTCCCCAAACCTTTCTCAAGTCTTTCAAACCTTTCCCAAATCCAAATCCAATTCCGATCCCACTTGCGAACCAAACGCACCCCTAGTTTATACATTATCTCATTAACTGCGGGCTAAAAAAACGGGATTTCTTCAAAAAATTTCTCAGTGATAAACTTGCTTCTTATAACATAACCGATCTTCATTTTTTTAATATCAAAACACACACTAATTTCACCTACAACCCTAAACCCCCAAATCTCATAAGAGCGGCGATAATCAAAATCAAACAAATCCGTTTTATTTTTATGTTCAAATAAGAATAACATCAATGGAAGGTATGATCATCAATGTTCTTTGTTTGTATTTTTTTTTTTTTTTTTTATTGTTGATGGTTTATGGTGTGATTGGTCATTGTGAAAGCATGCATGTTAATATTTTGTTTTAATTATTTGATTGTTCGATTAATTTTAGTTAACATTTGGTTTTCATTTGATTGTTTAATTCATTCAGACTTTTTTTTGATGTGGATAATGTAAAAAGTTGTAACAGGGGTGTTTGGGTGTGATTATCATATGATATCTGTTATGTGATACCATTATTGTTTAGTTACTGGGTGTTTTGAAACAGGGTATGTATTAGTTATTTTTTTTAGCATGTGTGTAACAGGGGTGTCTAGATTTGTTAAGTTAGTTATGGGGTCATTGAACAAGGGTGTTTGAATGAAAACAGGGGTGTTTGGATTGGATTAGCAGGGGTGATTTGATGCTATAACATGGGTATTTGTATGTGTTTGTTACCCGGTGATTAATAAAGTGTCAATATATAGGCGTTTGGAAGTGGGTTTGAAAGTGTATACGGTATAGTAATAGGGTGTTTGGTTCTGGATAAACAAAAAAGATGTAACAAGGTTGTTTAGATATGTTATGTTAGTAATTTGGTATTTGAACAGGGTTGTTTGGATGTGATTACCAGGGGTGTTAGTTATTTGGTATTTTAGGTTGTACAAGGATGTTGTCAATTAAAAAAGACATGAGATAAACATCCTTTTTATATTTAATGAATATCAGGTTTGAAGGACGATCACTATGATGACCCTATAAACATTGAGGAAGAGGATTTAGATGACGAATTTGTTAATGCAGACTGGAATGATGCAGGTAAGCTGCATACAATGTTGGTTTTGTAAATAGTGTGTTAACTCAGTAGGTTGGAACAGGAATTCATGGTACACGGATGTTATACACTAAAATATATTTGGAACAAGGGTGTTTGTATGGGTAAATTTTACATATAAAAGTAAACTTTCAAAATACATTTGTCGATGATAACACACATGTTTGTTTGGATATGTATTTTGAAAGTTTGTATTTCTACATATCCAAACACACATGGTGCAAGGATGTTTTATACTGAAAATATATTTGGAACATGGGTGTTTGGGTTAGCAGTTTAAAAAAAAAAAGTATGTTAGTAAAATCTTTAAAAATGATGTATACTAAAAATAGGTTTGAAACAGGGGTGTTTGGGCCAGGCTTATAAAAAAAGTTTGTTATTAAATTATTTAGAACAAGGATGTTACGGGGGAGGTTGGACAGGAATGTTTGGTTAAGTATACATTTGTTAATTTTGGGTAATTTAACAATTGTTCAATGTATACGTGTCAGGTGTCAGAAGAAGTGGACGGAAGAAAGGGAAAGTGGAATCTGAATCTGTCCAAGAGAAGACAACGACATCTGGTAGCAATGGTAAGTGTTTGTATTTCGGATATGAAGATATGCCGTGTTTGCATATACGTTACTAGGAATGCATAGATAGAACTGCATAGGCTGAAAAAAAATTTAAACAGGTGTTAATGAAGTATCTATTAAGAACTGCATATATGTTACAGGTGTCGGTCCAAGCAGAATCATCAAGAAGGAAAGAGTTGAAGTAACGAAGAGAAAAAGGTTATGGTGTAGTCAAATGTGAACATGGAATATACATCTGAATTTTGAACATGGAATGGATATATGATGTGTTTTGGGTTACGCTATATGTGTTTATTTTTTTGTGGCGTATATGTTTTGTTTGGGAAAAGTATACTTCAAAAGATTGTAGTTTTAGTGTTATTGTTTATAGGTATGTTGATTGTAACATGGATGGCATATGTTGTTGAAAATTTGATTTTTTGTATTATTGTTTTTATATAATATATCAATAAAAAGGTTCAATAACAAATGTGTGTTTTTTTTTTTTTTTGTAAACAGTTATGTTTGGTTGGAACATGTATGTTCACTTTTAAGAATCAATCATTTTTATAAGTGTATAACATGCATGTTTTGAAAACATTTATGTTTGGTGGTGACATGTATGTTCACTTGTAACATGCATTAAGGTTTTGGGTAAAATCATTTTAACTTGCACAAATTGGCAATGTAAAAAATAATGAGGGTAGAAACATCCATGTTTAAGACCAGAAGACTTTTTTTATTGGATTTTAAAAAACAGATATGTTCTAATAATTGAATAACATGCATGTTATAGTAGAAATTAAACATGACTGTCCTAAAAATGGGTAAAACATACATGTTAGATTTTTTTTTTAAACAACATGCATGTAGGAAAACATACATGTTTTATAAAAACATAATTATTTGGTACACTTGTATTTTAGAAATTTTCAACAAAGATAGCTACGAATGTATTAAATCCAAATTAATTTAACATAAAACACACATAACGTACTAAGAACCAACAAAGAGAGTTACCAAATGTGTAAAGTAAACTTATTTGAAATAAAGCGAATATTAATTCACCATAAAACTACTAGTCGTCTGCCTCTTCATCACTTTCTTCAAAATCTTCTGATTCATGTGATTGGTCAAAAATCTCCTGATTCATGTGATTGGTCATCTTCATCAAGTTCTACAGAATCGCCAGCTTCATCATATTCATCATGAGCATAGTCAAAAGTTACAAATATATCACCCTTTTTACGCTTCTCATTATCAGGAACTTTTGGAACCCAATATTTGTGCCCATTGGGTGTGGGAATAAACTCTAAGCGCACACAAATGTTCGTGTAACATGTAACCTGACACTATAAGCGCACACTAATGAATCAATTAAACATAACTAACAGGTTATGAAATAACATGCACGCAAATGAATTCGGTAAACATTACAAAATAAAAACTAAACGACACTCTGATAACAAAAAAGAAAAAAAAAAAAAAAAAAAAACTATATGATAAACATGTTAAGATGGTAATGAATGTCGAAAAAAGAAAATTGGGGAAGATACCAATGTTCTCGTCGTGATTTCGTTAAATATCTTCAATATCAATCGGTTGCTCAGATAACACAATTACTCGATCATGTTCCACATACTCAGAATCAAATGCTTGGTCAGATAACACGAGTACTCGATCATTCTGGTCAACTAACATGTTAATTTCTTCATCTTGTTCTTGAACAATGTTTTCCATGTTTAATCTTGCGTAATGTATAAATAATTGTGTGTTTGATATGATGTTTAATTTGATTTAGAGTTTGTTTCATACGAATGAAAAAGAGGACTTGGAAAAAAAATATGAAACCGTATTTCTTGATCTATACCAAGTAGGAATCAATTCCATGTTTGTAGGAAAATTTGAATTTGAAAAAGATCATGTTTAATGAAAAACTAATCAGGTTTAATGAAATAAATGTCAAATTACTTTAATGCCCCTACGATATTAACTAAATAAAATAAAATGAAATCAATTTACTAAATTCTGATTGGACTATATTGGTTCTCGCAGTTCTTGCAGTTAAAATGGTTCTCGTTTGAAAGTTACACTATATATATATATATATATATATATATATATATATATATATATATTTGTTTTTTTTTATTATATGCATTATACTTTTGAATTCACCTAACTAATTTGCAAATTCAACTTTGAATTGTAATATTCATTTAAATAATACAAAATAAATTTTCTTAATTACAACTTTATGGAATTCTTACAACTTTATAACAGAATAGCTGAAGCAGAGAAAAGAACAAATAATTAATTACGTGCACTCACAAAAGGTAAATCGCATCTAATCAGATGCAAAGATAATGGGTACATAATAGTTTCCTCTATTTGTATCTTTACAAGATTCTTAAAGCAATCATACGTACGCAACACAAAAACACAAAAGTGACAAACAATACTTTGTTAATCAAGCAGGAGGTCCAGTAGTAGCAAACTCCTTATCATCCCCATCGTTCTCACCAGACAGTTCTTCGAGCGATCGGCCGTTAGGTTCAGGTACCAAAAACGTAAAAGCCATACCTAAGAAATTGATGACACCAAGAACATAGAGCGAGTACCTGATTCCGATACCTGTAGGGTAGCCCTTGTCTGTCTTATGAGGATCGGTGCTTTGAGAAGCATAGAGAAACCCGTATGCACCAACAATGGCACCAGCCTTCCCAGCCGCTGCGGATATACCGTGACAAGTGGAGCGTAGCCTGGCTGGGAAGATTTCGGCAGGGACAACAAAAGTTGTGGCGTTAGGGCCGAAATTTGCGAAGAAAAATGTTAATGAGTACATGACCACAAAACCGAGACGGTTTTCATGCAAGGTCCAGTGGTGGTACGGGATTGCAAGAGCGAACATGAATACGGTCATGAAAAAGAATCCCATGAGCTGGATCGCGAAACGGCCAATGATATCGATGAAAGCGACTGTGAACCAGTAACCAGGGACAGTACTGCAAAGAGCGATTAGGGTTTGAGCTTTTGCAACTTTGTAAACCTCACCCGTAGCGCTCATTTTGGCTGCCGCGGGGATCCATCCGATAGCTGTGAAAACGTCTTTCTGGAAAAGGTTTTGTGAGTAGAAAGCGATATCTAGCAAAAACCAAGTGGAGGTGGTTCCGAGCAAGTGAAGGCCGTGGCGACGAAGAAACGCTTTGGAGAATAACCCAAATGAGTTACTCGTGTCCGCAGTAATTCTCTCTACCTTCTGCTCTTCAGCTGCAATCTCAACTTGTAAAACTCGAGCCATATCTTGTGCAGCTTGTTTCGCGTTTTTTGCAACCAAAGCAGTGTAACGTGCGGTTTCAGGCATCTTCATACGCCAGTAGTATGTCAAGGCTGCTGGAATAGCGCCAAACATGAGAATAATACGCCAAATGTAGTCCGACTGTGGGGCTGTGGACAATACGGGATTCGTTGCATAGGATGGTTCATTAAACGCGTGGTCAAAAGAAGCCGACACGATCAAAGCCACTACTCCACTAGCCAAAATCCCAAACCCTTGCATAGCAAAAACCGCAGCAATAAACGCACCACGGGTTTTCTTGTTAGCATATTCGGACATAATAGTAGCCGAGAGAGGATAATCGCCTCCAATGCCAAACCCTAGCCAAAACCTAAAGAAGCAAAGGGTCGCCATCACACCCTTCGCCTCGTTCCCAAAAGAGAGACCAGAAGCAAAGGAAGATACAACCATGAGAACTAAAGTCATTCCGTAAACTTTCTTTCGGCCCATTTTGTCCCCAAGCCACCCGAAGAAGAGTTGACCGCATAGAGTTCCAACAAGGGCAACACCAGTAACCGACGAGTTCACACTAGGTGGTAGGGTTCCAGGCTTGGGTGAACCTTCTACGTGGTAATATATTCGGCCTAGCAATTTCGTGACTAGCGAAATGGCAAACAAATCGTAGGCATCGGTGAAGAAACCCATACCGGCGATGACAATCGCCGTAAAATGGTACAGTTGGGTCTTGGCCGAATCTAGTGCACTAAGCACTTGCAGTTGCTCTCCAGGCATGGCTACACTCCTCTTTCGAAACTAATGTTGTCTGCAAAAATGAAGTATAAAAATTAATGAAACCCAAAAGCTCATACATGCATGTTTTTTAAAGAAAACTAAACCTTAAATTATTTTATTACATGATATACAAATGGATTTAAAGAAAGAAATGGTTAATGATTCTGTAATTATATGTTTTACACTTTTACTTATACCTGATGTCCAAATTTTGGAAATTTGGAATTAAATAGACTCTGTCGATATCGTATCATAATATATTATTGTTAGTATAAAACAGAGTTAATTTGGAAAAGTATTACATGGAATACCTTATTGTTTGCATACTATCAAAGATTGTGACATAATTGATGGCCTACTAGTACAAATCTCTTTTATTGTTAGTTAACTAAGCAAACAAACAATTTGTACATATATATCATGCATGCATGTACAAAACTAACAAGTATATATGAATAAAACAAATATACCACCATATCGTTGGACTACATCGTCAACTATTGGCTACCTATCTGAATTTAAATCATTTTGATTTGATTTGCTCATACATACATATATGAGTAAAATGACATATTGATATACACTCTTGACAATTATGAAAACACATCATGTTAGCCTAATATAACTGAGTGACACTGTGTTGAGATAAGTGAGCAATAAGGGTTTGGATGATCTTACTTTACTGTCTTTTGCTAAATCTCAAAGGTATGTTATTTTGTATGGATGACAAAATTTTGTCCATTGTTTTAACGAACAGCTAAAAGCAATGAAAATTTAGTGCAGTTACTAAAAAAAAGTAAAGACATTAAAAGAAATGAGAATGAACGTATTCATAAAACTTAGAGAGCAACACTTCAATCTAAACACAGCAAAGCAGTTAACTAATTTTATGTCTATTGTCGAAAAACTACGAAATCATCTATTGCTTAATTTCTTGTGTTCGATTAGTCGACAAAAAACATGCAATGCAAGAGAGATAGATAGACAGACAAGTAGCTTAATTACATTGATAAGAGAGTAGCTATCCAATGGTTTCAGAGACTGATTGAATAAAGGAGATGAGAAGATGATGAGTTGATCGAATTCATTGGTATTTAAGAGGCACAACACTAAGGATCTTTGAAGCATATGCTCTCATCCCAAAATGTCAACACCCCACATTGCTTATCTAATTATCTAATCTCTAAACAGGTCAACGCCCAGCTGGTCTCATTGTTTCGCTAAATAAACCCTCCTTCCACCTCTTAAAGCATCTTTGGTAAAAACTCTTCTAGTTTATTTGGTACATTTCATTCATAACTGGATTAACAATTACAGTACTTAAAGCATTTCTGCGGAAAGAATTGATCAATCACAGCTTTTCTTTCCGCAGAAATGTCTGTACATTTCGCGTATCGTTGTCTCATACGTTCTCTTTTTGCTTTTGCAAGCTGAAATTGATTGATAACGTCGATAATAGCCTTTTGTCGATCAGCATCTTCTTTATCACATTGTTTTTGAACAAACACTTGAATTTCTTTGACGGAATGTGGCAGACGACAAGCCATAAGGGGCGTTTGTGTATTTTTTTTATTAATAGTGTATGGAAAGTGTGTAAAACTGACTTGTAAACGTTGGTATCTATAGAAGCTTTTGAATTCAAATTTAAACTAGCTGTTAAGGTTTTGATTTTTTTATTATTATTATTTTTTTTACAAATCTACCCGTTTATAAAACTTGGAAGGGGCAAAATGTTTATTTTTATTTTTTTTTTGAATTTCAAACGGTCTACTAGCTGTTAGAGGGGTGGATTTTTTTTTTTTTTTTTTTTATTATTATTATTTTTTTTTAATCAAACACCTTAACGCTGCGTTACGTGGCTCCTTAACATGACCCTTAACTCGAGTGGACGGTATGGTAACGCAGCCTTAATGCGGCCTGCGTTAACCTTTAACTCACTTCGTGAGTGATTACACCGAGTGCTCTAAGCCAAAGGATAAGTGTTCAAACTTCAAACCTTTACTCTGCCAATTTTTAAGTAGTGTTTTACCTTAGTGGTAAACTACTTGCAATTAAAATGGAGGGTTATTAGTTCAAACCTTTAAACATTTAACCACTCCGAGGTGATTTAGTGTTACAGTCATCACTAAAATTTAAGATGTCTGAAGTTCAATTTCTGTTAGGTGCAAACAACCTTAAAATGGTCAAGCCAACCTCTTAAAAATGAATAACTTTATCCGATTTGAATCTGTGTGGCGATAGTTTCAAATCCCATGAATTAATCGATCAAAAAACAGAAACCTTGATTAAACAAAAGCAATATGGAGAAATATCAACTGAGACCCACTTATTATCCGCTAATGTCAACGCCTCACATTGCTTCCCTGGTTATCTAAATATCTAATCAGGTCAATGCCCCAGCTTGCCTCATTTTTTCTGTAGAATAAACTCTCTATCCACCTTCAAGTATGAGTCACAAAGATCGGATGTCAAAGTAACTAACTTTGAAAACTAATTGTATCTACACAGAGTTAGGGGGCGTTTCTTTTGTCCCTTAGTAAAGGGATTAGACCCACTTGACATTTAATATTATTACTTTTTTAAGTGGGTCCTTTAAAAATACTTTATTCCCTCTATATCCTCAAGGATAAAAATTGAAACCCTCCTCATTAAGAGGCATTAACAGACGTGGGACTTACTGAACCCTTAGCTAAGGAAAAAAAAAGAAACAGCCGGTACAATTAATCAATCCATGTGGGACCAAAATTTCGAATTCAAGAGTGAGATAACGCAACAGTTTCGTCTCTAAGGCTGCTTGGCAAGGCAGTGGTTCTTACACCTATTTGCCAAATTGACGCGTGAGGCACCTTGCCTCTCACCATAAATCATGCTCACCACACAGAAACCAACACATATTTAGGTGATCAGTTCACCGAAATGAAAAAGAAAGAAATGGGCCCAAAGAAAGAAAGAAGCCTTGAACATGGTGCATATATTAAATAAGGTGGGTCCTTTCTCTTTTGTTTTATTGTTTTTTATTTAGTTTGTGAGTGTGTGTGTGATATTTAGTGGGGTATATTTGTATAAATTAGGTATTTTAATGAAGGGTGGAGTTAAGGTGAAGATGTGTTTCCCTTGACGAGTAAATGGTGAAGTGAGGTGAAGAGGAGTGAGAGGAGAGAGAAAGCTGACGTGGCGTTGAGGTGTATGGTGAAGGTTAGCTTACATTGCCAATCAGCCTAAGGAGTTGTTTGAATCAATGCATCAAAATGGTAACTAACTACTAGTATTAATTACTACCTTCGTCCCATAATAATTGTCCACTTTAACTTTTTTGAGTATTTTTTATTCAATTTTGATCATAAAATTTTTTATTTGTGTAATATAATACTTGATGAAAAATATATGAATAGATTGGGTTTTAAATGTATTTTCATTTGGTATAATTTTCATCAATTATTATATAACACAAATAAAAATATTAATAGTCAAAGTTGAACAAGAAAGATTCAAAAAAATTAAAGTGGACAATTATTATAGGACGGAGGGAGTATTTGCTTTCAGTGTTTTTGATTCCATTAAAATTGTAAAGTATTGACCATCATGCAAAATCTTTGAATTCACATGAGTGAAAGACGGTCTATAAATGAACTAAATAGGCAATGCGTGTATCATTTTCCATGAGCCTGATAACTTATTGCCCATTTGCGACTCTATAACTAATTTGTATTTTTGATGTAGACATATTTTGACTTCGCTTAACCTACTTTCCAATTTGAGATTTAAGATAGAGTAAAATGCAGAAATGGTCCCTGTGGTTTGCCTAAATTGCAGATTTAGTCCCTGAGTTTTCGAAAGTGCAGGCGGCCTCCCTGTGGGGAAACTTTGGTTCCGTTTTGGTCCCCAGCTATTAACGACGTTAAATGAATTCCGTTCAAAGTTACACATTTAGCCCTTGTGGCCCATGACTATTGCAGTGTGCATCCTTTTTTTGCAAAAAACGTCCTTATGGTCTGTTTTTGTTCGTTTTTGCGTGTTTTCGTTCGTTTTTTTACCATTTACTCCGATTTTTTACATTATCGTCTATTTTTTGACGTTTTCGTCTGTTTTTTTTACGTTTACGTCATTTTTTTATGTTTTCGTCCGTATTTTTTGTTTTCGTACATTTTTTTTACGTTTTCGTCTGTTATTTTACGTTTTCGTCTGTTATTTTACGTTTTCGCCCGTTTCTTTACGTTTTCATTTGTTATTTTTATGTTTTCGTCCTTTTTTTGCGATTTCATTTGTTTTTTTTACGTTTTCGTCCGTTTTCGTCACTTTTTTTACGTTTTCATCTATTACTTTACGTTTTAGTTCGGTTTCTTACATTTTCGTCAGTTTTTTTACGATTTTATCCATTTTTTAACGTTTTCATCCTTTTTTTAGGGACGTTTTTCTTCTACTTTTTTACGTTTTCGTCCAATTTTTTTTTCGAAATTAATTTTTTTTTTCTAAATTAATTTTTTTAGAAAAATTAAATTTTTTTTCGAAATTATTTTTTTTAGAAAAATTAAATTTTTTTTCGAAATTAATATTTTTAGAAAAATTAATTTTTTTTCGAAATTAATTTTTTTTAAAAATTAATTTTTTTTCGAAATTAATATTTTTAGAAAAATTAATTTTTTTTCGAAATTAATTTTTATAGAAAATTAATTTTTTTTCGAAATTAATTTGTTTAGAAATTTTTTTGAAATTAATTTTTTTAGAAAATTTATTTTTTTTATTTTCCGAAATTTTTTTTAGATATTTTATTTTTTTATTTTCTGAAATTTTTTTTAGAAATTTTTTATTCTAAAAAAATTTCGGAAAAAATATTTTATTTTTCTAAAAAAATTATTTTCGGAAAAAAAAAGGGGACAAAAACGTAAAAAAAAAAGACGAAAACGTAAATATAACAGATGAAAACGTAAAGAAACGGGCGAAAACGTAAAAAAAGGGATAAAATCGTAAAAAAACCAACGAAAACGTCAAAAAATATACGATAACGTAAAAAATCAGACTAAATCGCAAAAAAAGGACGAAAACATAAAAATAACAAATGAAAACGTAAAGAAACGGGCGAAAACGTAAAATAACAGACGCAAACGTAAGAAAATGGACGAAAACATAAAAAAAATGGACGAAAACAAAAAATACGGACGAAAATGTAAAGAAACGGACGAAAACATAAAAAAAGGACGTAAACGTAAAAAAAACAAACGAAAGCGTCAAAAAATAGACGATAATGTAAAAAATCGGAGTAAATGGTAAAAAAACGGACGAAAACACGCAAAAAGGGACAAAAACGGATCACAAGGACGTTTTTTGCAAAAAAAGGATGCACACTGCAATAGTCATGGGCCACAAGGGCTAAATGTGTAACTTCTAACGGAATTCATTTAACGTCGTTAATAGCTGGGGACCAAAACGGAACCAAGGTTTCCCCACAGGGAGGCCGCCTGCACTTTCGAAAACTCAGGGACTAAATCTGCGTTTTGGTCAAACCACAGGGACCATTTCTGCATTTTACTCTTTAAGATATAGTAGATACATTTACTTTTGTTTAATTTTAGTTTTGAAAGTTGACAATCGATCGAATTTGTTTTCTTTTATTAGGTGAAGGCATTGTTAGTTGATTTAATTATCAGTAATGTCATACTATTATGTTACGGATAACTAAATAAAGGAGCATACGACTTTTTGTTAAGCGAATTGTTTTCTTATTGATTTATCAAAGGATTTGAAAGCTACAGAATGCATATTAAACTTATTGGCTGGTTTTGTCTTCGTCGCTTAGAGTTAAAGGATTACTCTATTCACTTCAAACTATCAGTCCAATTCACATTAACGCTGCATCATCCCTCCTCATATGTAAAAAGAAAATGCATTTGGAACGGATGCCCCGAGCAAGGTGATCTTGAATTGTTGGATCGGTGGTGGGGTTCAAGGGAGCGATGTGGTGTTTCCACACATCACCGTATTGATCACCACTTGCCTCATAAGAAAGTTAAATAGCAATAGAATGATGTAAGGATAAATCTATTAAGGCATTCAAAAAGATTTCTTAAAACTTGAATCCAATGAACATAATAGGATATAATAGATATAATAATTGTATAAAAGTCCTTTACGAAAGAGTTCATTGTTCATAGCCGGGTATCGCAACAATGAAATGGGAAATTTATTATTACTGTAATTGTTATTGTTATAGTAATTTTTCTACTTATGGAAAACTAAGATGAGAAAGCTAAGAACAAGCCGTACCTACTAAATTTACGTTTAGTTTAGTCACTGGTAAATGAAGCCGAAATAATATATTTTAAAAAGGAATATGCCCAGCCGAAAATTACTTAGGCCAACTTGCTAAAAATATCACACCACCATGCGGATATTCAATTAGAACTAATAATTAGCTAGATCTGCCCTTTCTTACATGGGAGGGTCAAGTGGTGATCAACTAAATACATGCGCTGTTGTTATCAGGCAATGAAGAGGAGAGCCTGTGAGCCAGCGGTTGCGCAGGTTTGAATCCGAGCCGGCCCCGGTTTTCATCCGGCTGTTACTCCAGCGAATAATATCGTGTGGAGGCAGTACGGTTTCCGGGCGGAAGCCGTTTAATCCCCACTACTCCAGCGTGGACCCGGTTCAGACAACATAGTCTGGGTATGTGGTGGATGAGGGCCTGCCGTGTGGCGGGTACGACTCTTAACCAAAAAATTGAAAGTCGCTCTTCCAAAAAAAAAAAAACTAAATATATTGAGAGTTGCTATTTCCGCCTACGAGTTTTGCCAACAAACCTTCCTACCCACTTATTATTGCCAACAAAGGTTTTTAAAATTATGAAAGATACGCTTGTTGTAGCAGTTTCAAAACTTGTGAGTGATGGGTACATTTTGAACACTATTTGTGTTTAGTATGAGTGGAAACCGCCGAGATATTCAACTTGGAGATTGTTTGGTCATTCTTTGGAACAATGTCCTAAGACCATTGTTTCCGCTCATGTTTTGGACCAATGTCCAAAGAAAATCGTCTCAGACGGGTTGAAGAAAAATTGGAAGATCTAAAAGCAATTTGTTCATTGAATTCATATTAGTTCGAAGTCTCACATAGTCTATAGACCAATTCAACCTAATAAGAAGACAAAGACAAAACAAGGGAAAACAAAAGGAATGAATGCTAAAAAAGTTGCTAATATTACTACTACATCGAATTCTATTGAAGCTTTGGGCAATATGGTGGACATGGACGAAGAAGGGGGTATTGAACGAAATAAAACCCTTAGTGCTCAAGAGGCGAGTCGTGTAGATGAAAATGGGCAAAAGGATAAACATACGACCGATAAAGAAAAAGGGTGACTTTTGAATTGGCATATATGTCTAGTACTTCAATGGGAGATCAAGAAGGAAATTCAAATAGTGAAGTTGAGAAGGTATAATATGAAATGGCTCGTTTCATGGCTTCCTTAGCGAATCGAGCTGGTGGAGGTGCAAACGATGCAAGTCTTCTTGAGGATGAAGATTATGACATATATGATGGTTACGAGAATGATATTTTTGGATTAACGGAACAACAATTAGGATTGTATTGCGTTCGATGTCACTCTTCGAGGTCAAGTTAGGTGATAGGGTTACTTTTGGTGTCATTGTGAGTCAAATGTAATCTTGTCGTTAGTGTTTGTTTATAGTAGGTTCATAAGTTTGGGTGTCATTCTTATGATAGGTATGGTTTGAAGCACAAAAGGTTCGTTTGTTTTTTGCTTATATAACGGGCTGAGATGTGTGATTCACCCATATTCTATGTACTTAAACGCTTTTTTGGAGTAATACATTTACCGGGACAACCCCTCACCAAAACAAATAAGAATAGTAACACTATTACCCTTTTATACAATAGTGAAACAAACGACCGCGTTTAATGTCCAAACGCTTTAAACGCTGCGTTTTGGCCTTTAAAAAACGACGGTCGTTTAAGGCTTCATTTGGTCGGTTTAAGACATGAATTGGACGAAACGACGCCGTTTTGGGGTCAAAGGCTACCGTTTAGGGATGCCATATTTCCTTTGAAAATATATATAAGTACAACGAATTCGTTTAAGGCTTTATTTTTCCTTTTTCTTTAAATATTGGTATTAAGATTTTTTTTCCATGAAGTTTTATGCACCACACATTTTCAGCTCCACCAAATCGCTTTCTAACCACTTTTCACCGTCATTAGGCAATTAGGAGATGTGATATACAAATTGCGCAGTGCACTCATTGAAGCTTTAATTTACAGGTTGCGGTTTTATTTTGGTCACTATATTTTAGGTTTTGGTTTTCGTTTCTTATATTTTTGTAAGTAAGAGTAATTTCGATCTTTTAATGTTTTTTTGGAAGGAGATAATGTTCAGGTGTTTCCGAAAATTTCAAATTCTACAAATAAAGCTTAGTAATGTGGTTTGCGTGGCTATGTAAAAGATGATATCTCCCGCTAATATTATTCCTAGAATATCTCTAGTATTTATTGTGATTATTATGTAAATTAATTGTATTTATTTCTTTCCTTGTATTGTTGTATCATCATCATTATATAATAATATTTAAATTTCTCTATTACTAAGAGAGAATTCCCTTATTACATGGTATCAGCCACATACCATCAATCCTCTCCTCAAAATTCTTGATCTCCCTTTCTTTTTTCTCTGCCTAAAATGTCGACCACCACCGCCCCTTCTTCTTCCTCCACCACCACCACCGAAACAAAACTACCCATGTCCACCATCCTTCACATGCTCACCATCAAACTTTCCTCCTCCAACTACCTTTATTGGCACAACTAAATCCTTCCTCTTCTTGCTAATCAGGAACTTCTTGGCCATATCGACGGTTCCATTCCTCAGCCCTCCAAAACCATTATTGTTGATGATAACGAATAGCCGAATCCTGCCTTTTCTCCTTGGTTTATTTTGGATCAACAAGCTGTCCTTATTTTGAACTCCTCGCTAACCGAGGAGGCTGTTGCCGAAATCCGCGACCTCTCTACTGCTCGACAAATCTGGACCGCCCTTGAAGTGGCTTATAGCAATACCTCTCTTGAGTGGATGCACCTTCTACGTGATAACCTTCGCCAATTAACCAAAGGTTCCTCCACAGTAGCCGAGTTTGGGCGCAAGTTTAAGGCGATTTGTTACCAATTATCGGCTATTGGCCATCCCGTTAGTGACACGGACAAAACCCATTGGTTCTTGTGTGGTCTTGGTCCCACTTTTGAAAGCCGGTCCACGGCCATACGTACCGCGCGTGACCCATTATCCTTCCGCGACTTGCTCACCAAAGCCGAAAGCCCGGAACAGTTCCTTCACACTCTTCACCCTCCCGCTCCTGCTCCTGTTGCTTTCGTAGCCCATACTTCTCATGCTCGTAACCAGGGTTCCTCCTCAAATCGATCCAGATCTGGATCCGGCTCCTACTCTCGTGGGCAGCCTCAACAAACCTTCTCTAAAGGGCCGCGTAGACAACCGCATTGTCAGTTATGTCGCACTAATGGGCACTATGCTAACAAATGTCCCAAACTCTCATCCTTTGTGACATCCGCTTCCAGTGATGAAGGTCTTGCTCGCGCCTTTCATGCTAAATGCCATGTTTCTGATGACGGCCCCGATTGGGCTGCCGATTCTGGAGCCGATCTTCACATGACTGATGATACTGGTAAACTTCATTCTTTCTCTCCATACACTGGAACTAATTCGGTTATGTTTGGAAATGGTCATTCTTTGCCCATTACTCATTAAAAGATGTCTTAGTCGTTCCTAATTTAACTAAGAATCTTCTTTCCGTTAGCAAGTTGACAAACGATTATCCAGTTGATGTTCTATTCTCAGACTCGTTTTTTGTTATTCAGGACCGGAAAACAAGCCAACCTCTCGCTGAAGGTCGGTGTGAGAACGGTCTCTATGTGCTTTGGAACAAGTCTTTTGCATTTGTTGTTTCTACGTCTTCTAATAAATCCTCTTTTGAACTATGGCATAATCATTTAGGACATGTGGCATTTGATACTGTTTCTATTTTGCAAAAACTTGGTTGTTTGTCATTTACTTCTATTTTACCTAAGCCTAATGTTTGCTCCCCATGTCAACTTGCTAAGGCTCATAAATTACCGTTTGATCTAAATGAGAAACGTGCTTCTCATCCTTTTGATCTTGTGCATTGTGACTTGTGGGGACCTTCACCCGTCCTTAGTAAAGATGGATACAAATATTATGTTGTGTTTGTGGATGATCATTCGAGGTTTTCATGGCTATATCCTCTTAAAACTAAAAATGAATTTTATGCGGTTTTACAAACCTTTTTGCGTTTTGTCCAAACTCAATTTACGCAAAAAGTCAAGGTTTTTCAAAGTGATGGCGGCACGGAAGTTGTTAATCAATATGTGCGCAAGATTTTTGATGAAAATGGCACACTTCATCGTTTTTCTTGACCATATACCGCTCCTCAAAATGGTCGTGCCGAAATAAAGCATCATCACATTGTCGAAACGGGCTTAGCCATGCTTTTCCATGCTCGTGTTCCCATCACTCATTGGGTTGATGTATTTAGTACCGCCACATACATTATCAATCGCCTACCCACAAAAGTTTTACATGACAAATCTCCCTTTGAGGTTCTTTTTACAACAAAACCATCTTATGCCAATTTCCGTGTTTTTGGGTGTTGTGTTTACCCGTACCTACGTGATTATGCTCCACACAAACTCGCCCCACGTAGTATTCCTTGTATCTTTTTGGGTTATGCCCCTCAATATAAAGGATACAAGTGTTTTGATCCTACTTCTTCACGCACATATGTCACCCGGCATGCCCGCTTTGATGAGACGTGCTTTCCCTTTGATAGTACCTCCTCTCATACCAATCTCGCAAATCTTTTCCTTTCCACCTTCCATGAACCCACCTCATTCTCTCATCCAAAACCTCAACCCAAAAATCCCAAACCGCAATCATCTCAAACCTCTACACCCACTCCTACTTCCCATTGTTCCTTATGCAAGGATGATCCGGTTACTACTTCGCCTCCTTCTGCCACATTACCCACACCACCACCTCAGCCCGAATATGTTTCCCCGCCCTCTCCAACCACTCCTACTATCCACCCCATACCGCCTCATGTCCCTCCTCCCCAACATTCCACCCTATCTCCTCCTCAGCCATCTCATCCGATGGTAACCAGATCAAAAGTCGGCATTTTCAAACCGAATCCCAAGCACACCTCTTATCTCACTCATGCCATGCACTCTTATCTCCATGCTGCACTTCTTACTAGTGTGGACCCTAAAGGTTTCAAGAGTGCTTCCAAACACACTCATTGGATGGATGCTATGCGTGAGGTGCTTAAAGCTCTTAACTAAAATCGCACATGGACCCTTGTTCCTCGTCCTTCTTCCGCAAATGTCGTTGGTTCCAAATGGGTCTACCGCACCAAATATCATTCGGATGATTCTTTGGATCGCCACAAAGCCCGGCTCGTTGCTCAGGGTTTTACACAAATCCCGGGTCTTGGTTTTCATCATACCTTCAGTCCCGTGGTAAAAGTATCCACCATTCGCATTGTCCTCTCCTTAGCCGTTATCAACCGTTGGTCACTGCATCAACTAGACGTGAATAACGCTTTTCTTAATGGTGTTTTATCCGAGACGGTCTTTATGGAGCAACCTCCCGGTTTTGTAGACCCTCAATTTCCCAATCATGTTTGCAAACTCAACAAGGCTCTTTACGGCCTCAAACAAGCTCCTCGGGCTTGGTTTCAGAGGCTTAGTTCCTTCCTCATATCCTATGGTTTTCAATGACCCTTCACTTTTTGTCTTTCATCATACTGACTCCATCATGTACCTCCTTGTTTATGTGGACGATCTCATTCTTACGGGTAACAAACCTACTTTGCTACCTGAATTCACGACTTGCCTTCATAAAGAATTTGCAATCAAAGATCTAGGTTCCTTGAGTTACTTCCTTGGTCTTGAGGTTGTTCACAACGACAAGGGTCTTTTTCTCACACAAAACAAATATGCTAATGACCTTCTCATTCGTGCTGGTTTAACCAATGCTAAGCCCGTCCCAACTCCTCTTTCCACCCCCGATATCTTCACCACCCAAGGAACCCCACATTCTGACCCCACCACCTATCGTTCTCTTGTCGGCGCTCTTCAATATTTGACCATCACTAGACCCGACTTAGCCAATGCAGTGAACCAAGCTTGCCAACATCTCCATGCGCCCACTGAAAAACATTTTCAGCTAGTGAAGCACATTCTTTGGTATGTCAAGGGAACAATCTCTCATGGTCTTGTGTTTACTCATCCCATGTCTTCGTCAATCTTAGGGTATTCAAATGCGGATTGGCCCAGGTGCATTGAAACAAGAAGGTCTACCTATGGTTACTCAATTTTCCTAGGAGGTAATTTAGTTTCCTAGAGTGCAAAGAAGCAACCAACAGTTTCAAGATCCAGTTGTGAGTCTGAGTATCGCGCTATGGCAAATGCAGCATCTGAAATTGTTTGGATTACACATCTATTAAAGGAACTTCATGCTCTTCCCGCTACTCGGCCGACTCTTCTTTGTGATAACAAATGTGCGTTATTTATGAGTCAAAATCCAGTGTCTCACAAACGCGCCAAACACATCGACTTGGATTATCATTTTTTTAGGGAATTGGTCATGTCTGGGAAATTACATACTTAGTTTGTTCCTACCAAGCTTCAACTTGCGGATATCTTCACAATGAGCTTACCACGGCCACAATTTGAGTTTTTTCGTGATCAGCTTCACGTTCATCCACCGCCGTTTCGCTTGCAGGGGGATAAAAGATGATATCTCCAGCTAATATTATTCCTAAATATCTCTAAGTATTTATGTATGTTATGTAAATAAATTGTATTTATTTCTTCCTTGTATTGTTGTATCATCATCGTATATAATATTTTCAAATCTCTCTATCACTAAGAAGAATCTCCTATTACACTATGGATGTATGTAGTGTAATTGGTGTTTAACTTTTGGTCTTACTGTTTTATGATTTGAATCGCGTTTTATTTTTTGTTCTGAGTTTCGTACATTGATTTATTTTGGATTCACGGTTATTGACATTGTGGCTATGATTTGGGGATTACAGGGAATTAGCGGAATAGATAGGTGGGCATTGGGATGTTCTATTCGGAAGTGCTTAGTCTATAGGAAAATATAAGCAGTATAGGGAATTTCTGCTAATTTGTTTTATTTACAGCTTTTTTTTTTTTTTTTTTTTTTTTTTTTTTTTTTTTTTTTTTTTTTTTTTGAGAATTGCTGATTTATATGATATTTCCTTCATAACATTGCTTACATATGCATGACCATTATTCTATGTCGCCAAATACTATAAATTGCATTTAGAATTGTCATATTATTATTACATCAAATTATTAAAGGCAAAAGAAAATTAGCTGATGTAAATAAGAATGAATTACTAAATGCACTGGAAAGAAAAAATTTTAATGTTGAAACCGGATACATGAATATGACAGTTTACAAAGTATGAAAGATGTTGCTATCGCAGTCAAATCCAACAAATAGATGAATTTTATTCAGGTCTTCTAGGGTCGTTGTGCGGACAATCCCGTATTCCAAATCATGGAAGTAAGGGTGTTTTGTTTAGAACGATGGATGGTGAGGTTGTGTTAAGTTTTGTGGACAAATATTAATGTGTATATCTAGAATCGAACTCGAGATCATGGGATTGCACAAATTACGTATGAAGAATTAATGGATAATAATTAATATATAAACCGTTTTGTATTTAATTATTAGAACACAAAAATAACGACTAACGGATGTTAAGTAGTTAACGAGAATTGACTAACGACCGTTAGGGAATAAGAGAAGGACTATAGATGAAATTAGAGGAACAAGAAGCTTCCTGAATCCCTTGGGGACTCCTTGGCCGATCGGCATGGGCTTGGTATACCCAACCCATTGCCAACTTGTTCTCCAAGATTCTCAATCTATAAATAAAATACCTAGGGTTATTGTTTCATTAACTCTTACACTTTTGCTATAACCCTAAAGTCTTTTTCTCTTCTTCTTCTTGCTAGGTCGATCGAACTAAACCCTTTAAGGGTCAATCCACTTTGTTTTTCATAAACAAAATTGTTTGGTTTATTTGTGTTTACATTACTAACATAAACATTAATTTGGTTATAGTACGTGTGTACAAGATTGTGGTATTAACTCACTATAGTTAATATCTTGGATTGAGATACAAAACGGTAAGGGGTATCTCGTTAATCCATTCTTGATAAAGATTGAAAAAGATTTGAAGTTTGATTCTTGTTGTGCTAGAATCAAAAGGTACGTTCACTTTATGTTTCGGTTAATTCTTTATGTATTAAAATTAGATCCTACGCTTCCGCATATGTGTATGATGATTACCAGGTTAATATAGGAACTTGTCATGATTATTAAATTCTGACAGTGGCATCGCGAGCCGTTTTAATATGTAATAAATTACCGAAACACATAAAACACGAATCTTGAATTAGGTTTTGATGTTAAATCGATTTTTAAGGTTTAAAAAATCGAAACTCTAATTTTTTAGGGGGGGGGCCCGATGCCCTTATAATTAAAAATTAGTTTTGTAGTTTTGAAACCCTAAAATTGTAACATGTTTATGTGATTAAAGTGCGTATCTTATGACTTGTATTAATCCATGATGAAACATGCATGTTTATCATGGATTAGATTTGATTAATTGTTAAGTTAATTTACGCATGTAATTATGATAGATCTAAAATTGGGGAAGATCTAAATTAATTATATTGATGAATCTATTATGTGCTATTTGGTATATATTTGCTAAGACTAACGCAATCGATACGTCGATGCATGTGGCTCACCTACCATTGTAGGTGATAGTCTTAGTTAAATATATGCATAATGAAACATAGAAAGATTATTAATAGGTTTTATCAACAAGTTTGCATGTGGCTACATGATACATAAATTAATTGTTAAGATTATTTGTGGTTATTTAGTTGTTTATTTTTATTAATTACTTATTTTTTATTTAAATTGTATGACACGTTGTAAGCAAAAAAGGGTAATTTTTGAAATAGAAAATAAATGGACTAAATAACTATGAAACTTGTTGTAATAAATTATAGATCTTGCAAAGTCTTATGTGCCGATAGTGGTTCGCTTCGCACAGTAATTTGCTCCCAAGCGAGACTAGCAAGATTATAGTTTATTACATGTTTTTAAGACTTAAAGTCATAAACTTTTAATTGAGTGATGAGTTTTGTCCCAATAGTGTGAACGGCTCACCCAGTTTTGACAAACTATAAGAGGGGTATAATGAGGATTGACATTAAATTGTCAAACCGAAAGAGACGCGTTTTTAATTGGCATTTAGTGCTGACGTTTGTCTCTCCGCTCCTTTGTGCGTCAAATTGGAGCTACCAAGTAAGCTATTTTATGTACAAAATCATCTTAAGGGTGAATTGACCTCAATTCTACGTGCTACTTTGTGGTAATTATCCGAATAACTTGGGTCTTTTGACTCATGCAACAGTAGGATATAGTGGGCGATAATTGTAGGTAATTCTTTGATTGGTGAACCCAATACCTCAATTAAAACTTTGTTGATTTAAATCTTAGCCTAAATTGGTTAATAAAAACGTTTTGAAAACTTATGATACGAAGATGTGTGCATACTTCTTTGTACATATTTTGATTGACACATCAAAATTAGTACCCTAAAATTTAAGTTCATGCCATCTAATTATAAGAAACACTTGAAGTTAATATTTAGCCTAAGTGAGACCTTACCTAGATTTTAATGACAATGTAAATTTTCATTATGTGTGAGACCAGTAATGGAGAATTTGTTGTTTCTAAATTAGACGACTTAATTAAGTTGTTAGTGAGACCTAGAAACTTAAGGCATGAGATGGGATGAAACATGTTTACTTTGCAAATTGTATTTGGCAAATGTAAATCCCATAATGATCTAGGAGTCAGAAATTGTTTGCCGATTATTGTTCGACAGATTACCATATTTTCTACTTTCGCTACTAGCAGATCAACTGATGTAGTGAAACTATGAAAATTTGGATCCTAGTTTTTCAAGAAGATTAAATGGTTATATGAATATTTCCTGGGTATTTTATTTTCTTGAAAAGTTGTATTATCAGAATACTAATATTTGAACTTTTTTTGTAGAAATGGCTCAACCCGATAATGATGTACTAAGTTCTGCTTTCAAAAACCACTTTGAAATGGAAAAATTGACTGGCCCGAATTTCAATGACTGGTATAGGTCACTCAGGATTGTATTGAGAGTGTCCGACAAGCTGGAATACTTGAATAAGCTTGCCCTCTTGAACCAGATGCTACTGAATCCGAGGAGGTCAGAGAAGCCTGGAAATTGGAGTACAAAAGGCACAATGAAGTTGCGTGCTTAATGCTTGGAAGTATGGCTCCCAAATTGCAAAAGCAATTTGAGCACCATTTTCCTTATGATATGCTTCAAGAACTCCAAAAGACTTATGAAAAGCCACCTGCAGTTGAATTGTATGATTTGACCGATGCATTACATAGCTGCAAGTAAGGGGAAGGTAAACCTGTTAGTGATCATGTGTTGGAAATGAAGAGTTACATGGACCAACTACATCAGATCAACTACGTCTACCCAGAGAATGTATGTGTGAACCTAATCAACAGATCATTGAACAAGGATTTTAAAGGTTTTGTTCAAAACTATAACATGCATTGCGCGGGGAAGACAGTCACAGAATTGCTTGCAATGCTTGTAGACTATGAGAATGGTTTACCAAACAATGCACCTACTCCTCAGGTATTAGCTATACAAGGAGGTAAGATCCAAAAGCCAAAACCGCAGGCGAATAAGAAGGGTAAGGGTAAGGTTGACAAGGGTAAACAAGTTATGGCCTATCAACCTATGCCCAAGAAGAACAACCCTAAGAAGAACAAGGTGAATCCTAACAAGAAGGATCAGACTTGTCATCACTGCCATGAGATAGGACATTGAAAGCGGAACTGTCCACTCTATCTTGAGGATTTGCGTGTGAAGAAGTTGAAGGTTGAGGCTGGTAACCTCAGCACTTCAGGTGACTTTTTCATGATTGAATTATTTTCATTAACTCATAAAATAAATTCCTGGGTATACGATACTGGATGTGGTATTCATATTTGCAATACACTACAGGAATTTAGAGTTGAAAGGAGACTGACCTATGGAGAACAATATATGTACGTGGGTAACGGAGCACATGCAACTGTTGAAGCTATAGGCGTATTTAAATTACTTTTGCCTTCGGGCTTAGTACTGTTTTTAAATAATTGTCATTATGCACCTACTATTGTTAGAGGTGTTGTTTCCTTTTCGTGTTTATTGGATATTGTTTTTAAACATACTATTACAAGCAATGGAATTTCTGTTTCTTTGAATAATGTTTTTTATTTTAATGCTATTGCTGTGAATGGTGTTTTTGAAATTGATATGAATGATTCCAATCATTATAATTCAATGTATAGCATCAATAATAAGAGAATCAAGAATGTTTTGGATTCATCTTATCTTTGGCATTGTCAACTTGCTCATATAGGCAAGACTCGTATGGAAAAGCTGCAACGTGATGGGCTTTTACAAGATATCAATGATGAATCATTTGATAAATGCGAATCTTATATATCTGGGAAGATGACAAAGAAACCTTTCAATAATCGTACAGAAAGGGCTTCTGATCTACTTGGTTTGATACATACTGATGTGTGTGGACCACTTAGACATGTGTCAAAGAGAGGTGCTAGCTACTTCTTAACCTTTACCGATGATTTCAGCCATTATGAATATGTTTATTTGCTTAAACATAAAAATGAGGTATTTGAAACATTTAAGGTTTTCAAAGCAGAAGTAGAATTGCAACTTGGAAAGAAGATTAAAGCTCTTCGATCCGACAGAGGTGGTGAATAACTGAGTCAAGAGTTTAAAGATTATTTAGTTGAGAATGGAATTGTCCAGCATCTCACATCTCCTTATACTCCACAACAAAATGGTGTATCTGAGAGAAGAAATCGTACATTGTTGAACATGGTGCGATCAATGTTTAATCTTACAACTCTCCCTTTATACTTTTGGGATTATGCCTTACAATCTACTATTCGCATTTTAAATTTAGTTCCAACCAAGAAGGTTGATTAGACACCTTATGAGTTATGGTATGGAAAAACTCCTAACTTGTCTTATTTAAAGGTCTGGGGTTGCGAGGCGTTTGTTAAACGTGACTCAGCAGATAAACTCCAACAGAGATCTGTAAAGTGTATCTTTGTAGGATACCCAAAGGAAACGATGGGTTACTACTTTTACTACCCACCTGAAAACAAAGTAATTGTTGCTAGGTATGGAGATTTTATTGAAAAATATCTCATATCTCAAGAATTCAATGGGAGGATCTATGATCTGGAAGATGATCAAGAGGATACATTACCTTCTAAAAACACTAGCGAACTTCCTGTAGAACCTAAAAGTTTGGGTCCTCCACCTGAAGTTGTTCCCATTCGCAGATCTGCAAGGACTGTGAAAGCACCTGAACGTCTATGTCTTAACGTAAAAGTTGAGGAAGCTATATTAGGGGATCTTGGAGAACCTGCTAATTATAGAGCTGCCATGAATGATCCTGAAAAGGATAAATGGCAGATTGCTATGAATGGGGAAATGCAATCCATGAGAGACAATGAAGTCTGGATTGAAGTAGACCTTCCCCCCAATGCCAAGGTAGTTGGAAGTAAGTGGATCTTCAAGATGAAAACTGACATGGATGGCAATGTACACACCTACAAGGCCCGTTTGGTAGCTAAAGGCTTTACTCAAACATATGGTGTTGACTACGAGGAGACCTTTTCTCCTGTAGTTGACATAAGGGTTATTAGGATTCTCATAGCTATAGCAGCATACTATGACTATGAGATTTGGCAAATGGATGTCAAAACCGCCTTCTTAAATGGTCGACTAGATGAAGACATCTATATGGCGCAGCCTGAGGGGTTTGTGAATCCGGAATTTCCAAACCGTGTATGCAAACTTCAAAGATCCATTTATGGATTGAAGCAAGCATCACGACAATGGAATAAGAGATTTGATGAAGAAATCAAAAAGTTTGGGTTTACTCAGAATCTGGATGAGCCATGTGTATATCACAAAGCTAGTGGGAGTGATGTTATTTTCCTAGTCCTATATGTTGATGACATATTAATCATGGGTAAAAATATTCCAAGATTGAAAGAGGTTAAAGCCTATCTTGGGAAATGTTTTTCCATGAAGGATTTAGGAGAAGCAACATACATTCTGGGAATCAAGATATATAGAGATAGATCAAAGCAGTTGATTGGATTAAGCCAAAGTGCTTACATTGAAGGGATATTTGCGAATGCAAGATAATCATGGCTTAAGTAGCAGAGCATGTTCTTCAACACCTGCAGAGGTGACACGCATGAAGAGAGTCCCTTATGCTTCGGCTGTGGGATCTATTATGTATGCGGTGAGATGCACAAGGCCTGATGTGGCGTTTGCTCAAAATATAACCAGTCGATATCAACAGAATCCAGGTGAACTCCACTGGACTGCTGTTAAACATATTCTCAAGTACTTAAGGGCTACAAGAGATATGTTTTTAGTATATGGGGGAAATCCAGAAGCAGAACTTGGTGTTACAGGTTACTGCGATGCTTCCTGGAAATGTGATAAAGATGATACGAAGTCTCAGACGGGTTATGTCTTTGTCATTAATGGAGGAGCTGTGGATTGGAAGAGCAAGAAGCAGAGTACCATAGCGATGTCTGCAACAGAAAGTGAGTATATTGCTGCTTCAGAAGCTGCAATGGAAGCCGTCTGGATTAGGAAGTTTGCTTCAGAAGCTGCAATCGAAAAACCTATAAAGATGTATTGTGACAATTCAACCGAAATTACATTTGCCAATGAACCTGGAATCATGAAAGGCACCAGACATTTCCCGATTAAATATCACTATGTTCGAGAACAAGTGGAGATAGGTGAAATTGAGTTACTCAAAGTTCACACAGATAATAACCTAGCTGATCCTTTAACGAAGGCTTTACCTGGTGGAAAGCTTAATCAACATGCTGAAGGCATAGGACTTCGTTTAGCTAGTAGTTTCATGCCCATCTGTGATTAGTGTTTGGATAATGGGATGTTATGAACAATTATTATTTTAATGAAATAAAATATTAGTTATGTTTGATTATCATTTTCTTAATAATATATCTTGTATTTGCATGTTTAATCCTTGAATAAATTGATTATTCTAAATTGTCCGTTGTCACTTAATGATATGGGAATATCATTAAATTAAGACAAATCTGAGTATTGGTAGAATACACTTGAAAGTATATTGATGGGTTGACATGCCAATTTCACATGATATTCAATGAATTGAATATAGGATTTATCCCAACTACATGAGTTTACTTTATGGATCTTGTCATCAAGTAAATCATGAATATAGTTATCCTCAGACTTGAGATACCAGATAACTGTCATGGATATAATGCATTTCTGTAAAGCAATTTACCGCTATACGTTACTGGTAGCCATAAGGATTGTTTTCAGGAGTGTTGCAAAGTTCATGGGTTATGCTCGTAGTCAAGAGATAATTTGCTCCTTCAAATTTTTTTGAAGTTTAATACTGCCGGGCCCCTCGTAGAGTTGACAAGATGTTTGCGTGGCCACGCCCAAGATCTATCTGGAATACCTTCAGACGATTTGGTAATCTTGTTCAATCAGAAACCACGAGAAACAGAATGGTTAATTAAAGAATGACTAAGATCCATATCTTTATTAACGTGGTATTAGATACAAAAGGATAAGTATGATGATGAATCATCGAATGGTTTTTCCAGGAGACCACCACTTGAGTTGTACTAGGGGCATTGGCGTGTTGCTAGACGCTAACCAATGTCATTACACTATTAACAGATGTCCAAGTGGGAGCTGTTAAGTTTTTTGGACAAATATTAATGTGTATGTCTAGAATCGAACTCGAGACCACGGGATTGCACACATTACGTATGAAGAATTAATGGATAATAATTAATATATAAACCGTTTTGTATTTAATTATTAGAACACAAAAATAACGACTAACGGGCGTTAAGTAGTTAACGAGAATTGACTAACGACCGTTAGGGAATAAGAGAAGGACTATAGATGAAATTAGAGGAACAAGAAGCTTCCTGAATCCCTTGGGGACTCCTTGGCCGATCGGCATGGGCTTGGTATACCCAACCCATTGCCAACTTGTTCTCCAAGATTCTCAATCTATAAATACAAGACCTAGGGTTATTGTTTCATTAACTCTTGCACTCTTGCTATAACCCTAAAGTCTTTTTCTCTTCTTCTTCTTGCTAGGTCGATCGAACTAAACCCTTTAAGGGTCAATCCACTTTGTTTTTCATAAACAAAATTGTTTGGTTTATTTGTGTTTACATTACTAACATAAACATTAATTTGGTTATAGTACGTGTGTACAAGATTGTGGTATTAACTCACTATAGTTAATATCTTGGATTGAGATACAAAACGGTAAGGGGTATCTCGTTAATCCATTCTTGATAAAGATTGAAAAAGATTTGAAGTTTGATTCTTGTTGTGCTAGAATCAAAAGGTACGTTCACTTTATGTTTCGGTTAATTCTTTATGTATTAAAATTAGATCCTACGCTTCCGCATATGTGTATGATGATTACCAGGTTAATATAGGAACTTGTCATGATTATTAAATTCTAACAGGTTGCACATCCAAAGCCTAAGAGTAGTGGGATTTACTTTAAATCGGTTGAGAGAGACATTACATATGTGTCGCATACAGTTAGTAATGTGGCTGATGGGACTGGATCATGTTAATCCGTTACTTTGCAAAGCACAGAAAATCTGAATGCAAAGGAGATAGGGTTTATAAATAAAGGGGTTAAAAGTGATCGTGCGGCATTCTCTGCGCTGAATGACTGTACAACGCATAAGAAATTTGATACGGCATCATGTGAGTAACGGTAGCCATAGATATGAACGAAACTATCTTGCACAACTATATTTGGTTTCATATGTTAATTTGCTATGTAGCATTGGGACGGGAATGGGACCGAGGTACGGGGACGATACGGGTACGGCAAAGGTACGGCAACAAAAAAATATAAAAAAATAAAAATATATTAAACAAATTCCAAATTAGATATATATTGTGTATAAATTAATAAGTATAAGGACCAAATATAAACTTGTAAAGATATTGGGGGTTAAATGTTTAATTACACAAACCAATCTTACACTTTTTATGTAACAATTTACAAGTTTCAAGGACTAAAAGTAAACTATTGAAAGATAGAGGGGTTAAATGTTTAAAAACCTAAAACTTAATTAACCCTAAAAGCTAAGACACCCACATAACAGCCGCTGCTGTTGTCTTCTTCCTCAAAATTCATACACACTTTCTTCTTCATCTTCTTGATTTCTAGCAGAAAATAGAGAGCAAACAGAGAGCAGCAACGGACCAACACGCTTTCTTCTTCATCTTCTTGATTTAAAGGGTTAAAACCCTAAAAGTAAATAGAAACGTGGGGGGAATGTCCCCCCAAAACCGGAAACGTGCAGGAAACGTTTCCAGGGTGTCCCCAATGCGTTTTCGTCCCCATGGCCTCCCTAAAATGGGTATTTCATGTTAGGTCACAAATCTACCACACAAGATTACTAGATCTAGAGAGAGAAAGTTAGAGAGAGAAAGAATAGAAGGTTATGCTTAAGAATAATGAATAATGAGATAAACATGAACCAAAACCCTCTCCTTTCAAGGGAGGGGGTATTTATAGTATTCTTACAAGTGTTGGACGTTACCCTATTGTTAAAGATAAATAAGAGGCTACGGCCCATGGACCTTCTACATAGGCCGAACCTTAATAACTAACATAAAGGCCTAAGCAACCTATTACAAAATATGACCGATACTTGATAATCTATAATGTGTTCCCAACAATCTCCCTGTAAGTATTGGTCATCAAGGTTGCTTGACGTCATCTTTGCTTCATTGGCTTCAACGTCTTTCGTATCTTTGTTCTTTTTTTCTTGTGTTATGTGATATGGTAATGTCTTGATCTGCCTTCCACCAATGTTCTTTAATCACAATGTCTTTACGTCTTTTCCACCATGCTCATACTTCTTTTGACTTTTGATCTTCATACTACAAGTAGTTCTCACTTCTTTTAGCTTCAATCTTTGACTTTTGAACTTTTGTTATGCCTTAGTCTTTGTGAGAACTTTTCTTCATGATATTTGCATGAGCATGATGGAAATGGTGGTGGTGGAACTCCTGGTCTCCATGATTACCTGCAATTTAAACAGTTAGCAACAAATCATCCAGCACTTACAGGTTTGGACTTCGAGATCGTCAACAACATAGTGTGAAGACTTTCTCTAATCCTTGCCAAGGCCGTTCCTGAACTGGATGCACTCGAAAGAGCTAACACAGATACACCAAAGTGTATCAACGATTCAGGTGAGCCGCTGAAGTATACCGAAGTATCACTCCACGACTGTAGACCGTTTGGTACCACCAAGAACACTAAGCCTAATCCACAAGGGATTACCGAAGTGACCTGCTGTCAGGGCTGTTTGATGTTGACCCTGGCAGGAATTTCCACTCAATCACTGAGAATCACAATTTGTAAATTCCCTCATGAATGTTCTAGGCAGATTACTAAGATCTGCATAGGACTCTTGTAATTTACAACTGGTGTTCATGCTGTTGAATAACCAGTGTAGAAATGTTAAGTGTTCCTATGAGATCTTTTTATATATCTCGCGGCTCTAGACTCGATTAAGTGCTTATTGGTTTTTAGTCGTTGGAGGCATGGAGCAGAGTGTCTCCTTTTCAATATCAACACATCTCGGAATGAGAGGTTGATAGATAATGAAGGGTTCTCCGTGAGAAATGAAGCAAGTGTCTTTTGAGAAACACCTGAGTGGCTAGAAGGTTTAGTGCAGTACATCACGAGGTCCATGATGTGTTTCTAGGGATATACCCGTTATGAGTGCAAGTTTTAAATTTATAACACGATTTACCAATGATTCAAACGAAACACATACGAGCAAGTATACTCGTCCGAGTGTAGTAAGAGATAATTAAGGTAAGCCGAGGTCATTCACTAGGATTTGTTTAGTTTTTATGATGTGAGTTTTTGTAAATAAAATCAAGCCAAATTATCGATTCTAATCGTAAGCAAATTAAGATAATGTAAAGTCAATAAATTAAAGACTACACTTGCCTAGACTAGTTTGCACAATTCTCTCGATGTGATTATGACGATGGTTCCATTTGATTATGATCAACAAATTAGGTGACGTTCTAATTCGATTAGTGGGTATACTAACTCTATTGTTTCCAACACTTTCAATCCTCGTCAAGATTTTAAGATTATAAAAACAATATTTAAGATTTGATCAATCCAAGACTAACACAACTCAATTACTTGATTCACTTTCGTTTCACAAGTAATTGACAACCACACTATTTAGTTTTCCAAGTTTAACCAAGTTACTTATGAAATGGTCAATACATAAGGTAACACCCTAATAGACAAAGGTTTACAACTAATTAACTAACAATGTCTTTTTCTACCATTACACTATTAGTAATTAACCAAACTTGACAACTATTTGGTGGAGAAAACTCTTAATAGTACAATTCGTTCTTAGTATTAGTTTTTCTTTTATCTTAGAACCATTAAGTCATAATCAACCAAAAATCATGTAACAAACATCATTTAGGCAAGTGCACAAGGCACTTAGCCACTCATGGCAAACAAAGGAATAACCACAAGAAATTTATCACTAGAAAACATGATTAATAAGTCTTATAAAAGTTGTAATGATGATTACAAAAATTAGGAACACTTGTGAAATGATCAACAACGATCCTTGAATAATTGAATTGATGATTGGTGAATGTAAGCTTTCCCTTTTCCTGCATTTCTTCTCTTTTTCGCCCCTTTTGATAGATAATAATAGATTATGAGTAATAGTTGTCTCTCCTTTTCTCATAGCCAAGCATACATATATATAAGATAACTATCCTTGGTTACCAAGCATAATTCTTGGGCCCAAAGTGTCATAAATTGAAGGCAAGATGAGTTAATGGAAGTAGATGATCGGACTTTGGAGTGATGGCACTTAACTCTTCTCTTAAATGCAACTATGGAAGACTTTAAGTGGCTGGACCCATGGTCGTAACCTAGGACCTGCGGCCTGGATGTCTGCTGCACCTTGGGTTTGAACTATAAACCTTTGGTCTGGAAATGACCACTCAACCTTGGGTTTGCGATAGGAACCTTTGGTTTGGGATAGGACCTTCAACATTCATTTCATCATTTCATGATCTTTTCTTGAGCTTGAAAATCATTGTAATCTTGATTCTTTATCTTTAACAATCCTTCCCAAAGCTTTTATTGTGAGATGCCGTTTGTGCATAAGCTCTTGATTTAACAACTTTTCTTCAACTTTTTAGCCTTTTCCTTGAACTTGATCGTACCTGACTAAAATACATCTTTTGCACCTTTTAAGCATAATATGTTAACAAATACAACCAAATACAATGCATAATCATAGAAATAACGCAACTAAAACATGTTCAAAATGAGCGTTATCAAATCCCCCACACTTACACTTTGCTTGCCCCCAAGCAAATCTAGCTTTAAGAAATAAATCCACATGATATAATTGAAAATGGTTCTAAAAATGAGATGCAAATCCATCACGTACAAGTACGAGATAAGATCCATCTATTTAAGCTTGTAGATGAAAAGTCGAGATGTTTGACAATACCTTAATGATTCTCTTGCTTGACAACATATTAAAACACCTCACGAAAAGGAAATGAAGTATAATTCACTCAACACTCATTTGTTTAGTGGGCGAGTATATAAGAAAATAACACTCATTGCTCAGATATGCTCTAAATATTACCATAAGCTTGTACAAGAAACAAAACTCCACCGACGAGGCGTGAGCACCAAGTGTAAACATCTAAGAGGACTTTTATTCGGGTTTAAAGGCTTCAAGGGTTATATAAGACTTATGTGCAACTATCTCATGTAAAACATAATAGCTTGCTAACAACGAATCCTTGAATCACCAAATAACGGATGGTCACTAAGGATAACCTTAGATCGCTAACAACGTTATCTAATTCTTCAAGAAATCGGATGGTCACTACATGTCAATACACTTGATAAACTACCACCAAGTCAATTAGGGTAGGGATGAGACGTGGGATATATATTTAGGAAATTGGTTTAAAAATAAAACTTTACAAATAGCCAAAGTCTACAACCAATTGCTACTAGCTACATCAACCACTTTCCTTTGAACTTGAGATTCTTCCTTGATTGATATCATACTTTCATAGCTCATTGGCTATCCATGTCACCAAACAATTGCGATGACTTATTCTGTTTTTTTTTTTTTTTTTTTTTTTTTTTTTTTTTTTAACTAGATACCAGTAGATCTTCCATGAGATTATCCTGGAGTTTGCAACTTTCTCATTTTCAAGGATTACCACATAACAACCATCTTTCCAAGTAGCTAGTAACCAACCAAGACTTGACTATAGGTAAGGTTAAGGCTAAAGGTGAAGAATATTTTTATATTTTTCTGGTGTAACAAAATGAAAAGGATGGCTCAGAGGGTGTACTAATGGAATCTAGCACTAAAAATGAGTGCTAACAAATGGGTCCAAATAAGTGTTTAACTAACCAATGTGGCTAGCTAATATATCATTAGATGTAAAATGGAAGGCCATTTGGTTTAATTCCTAAGGTTGCCTCTTATCACACGAATACACTTATATCACACAAGGTGATCTCACTGCGGTCTGGTAATGATTTGCATGCACAAGTTCTAGAATAAATTAGATCACCGGCACACTCATAGCAAAAAGATCCAAGCATAAGAAATATATGCTATATGAAATAGGCTTAAATCCTCACAATTTAGTGGAATCAGGACACATCTCGAATTTTCAAAAATTACATGTTTTATCAGTGGATTAATCTAGTTATTCTAATATGAATTATCCTAAATGTGCGAAAACAACTAGATCATAGGGGTAAACATGTAAATAAAAGGCTCAAAAATATAGAAAATTTTTAAAATCGGGTTCATTTCCATATTTCCTCCCCCCACACTTAAGTTTGACATTGTCCTCAATGTAAAGAAAGATGAACCATAAAAATAGGGAAATGGAACATAAAAGAAATGAAACTGCCTGAGCTTTGTAGATAGGATGATTCCACATCTTCAAGGTTAAATATCCTAACCTGCATAATCATCAAAAACAAAAACACACAGAAATGCAAAATATTTTTGGATTTTATTATTCATAGTAGCAAGGCCCCCACACTTATGGTGAAACCATTGGGGCATAAAAATAATTTTAAAAACACACGGGTTGCCTCCCGAGAAGCGCTAAATTTATTAACGAGTCATCAGCCTGAGTCAATCTTTCTTACTTTGGTGGTTTAAATTTGGGATTCTTTCCTGATATCTTTGGAATATACATCACATTTCCTTTTACTATTCCTTTTCCAGTTTTATCAATATCATGTAACTTCGCGGTATTGCAAGTTCTAGGGAGAACATCCCAGATGTAACCAGTTTCCGCAACCCATGGTATTACTTTTTTATAATCAGCTGGAAAAGGTGCCATAAATGGAATAGCAGTGTATTTCTTTTTATCGAACAGTTCAAGTGGAGTTTCCTCACTTGACATTTCATTCAATTGCTCCTCATCATGGTATAGTTTGATTCGATGTCCATTAACAATGAAAGTTCCACCGTTCTTGTCATACAATTCAACATATCCGGATGGAAAGCCATGTTTTACCACGAATGGACCAAACCATTTGGTTCTGAGTTTAGGAGCTTTGAATTTGTACTTAGAATTGAACAAAAGAACTTTGTCTCCAGCCTTGAATTCTTTTCGGATTCTTAGCTTCCTATCATGATAAGCTTTTGTTCGAGCTTTGTACAATTTGGAATTTTCATACGCTAGGAGTCTTAATTCATCGAGTTCATGCAATTGCAAGAATCGTTTTTCACCAGCGATTTTAAGATCAGGATTACATTGCCTCAATGCCCAGTAAGCACGATGCTCGATTTCAAACGGCAAATGACAAGTCTTTCTGTATACGAGTCTGTACGGGGTTGTACCAATTGGAGTTTTATATGCCGTTATAAACGCCCACAGAGCATCATCAAGTTTTCTTGACCGAACAGAAGGATTATCCTTGACCGTTTTTTCAAGTATTCTTTTTAAGGCTCTATTGGTGTTTTCAACTTGACCACCGGTTTGAGGGTGGTATGCTGTTGAGAAACGATGGTGGACTCCATATCATTTCATAACTTTCTCCATTTGATGGTTACAGAAATGAGTTCCTTTGTCGCTTATCAAAGCTTTTGGAATTCCGAATCGAGAGAAAAGCTTTTTCAGAAAATTCACAACTACTCGTGCATCATTTGTGGGTAAAGCCTCTACTTTAGCCCATTTAGAGACATAATCAATTGCAACGAGGATGTATTCGAATTTATGAGATTTAGGAAAAGGACCCATGAAGTCAACTCCCCAAATATTAAATATTTTAGAAACTTGGATGCTCTTTTGTGGCATTTCGTCTCTACGAGAAAGACTACCAGATTTTTGGCATGCATCACAATTCTGCACAAGTGTATGTGCTTCTTTAAAAATTGTTGGCCAATAAAATCCCGCATCGATGACCTTTTTAGCGGTTGTGGACGGACCGTAATGTCCTCCGGTTGGGCCATGATGATATTCATCAAGAATTTTTCGGGTCTCTGAACCATATACGCATCTTCTTATTACGCCATCGGGACACATTTTAAATAGATACGGTTCATCCCAAAAATAGTATTTTAAGTTTGCGAAAAATCTACTACGCTCCGCGTAAGATAGACCTTTTTGTAATATTCCTCCAGCTAAATAATTTGCATAATCAGCAAACCATGGAACTTCTTCATTGTCGATTCCCATAAGAGTTTCATCGGGAAAGTTATCATCAATCTCGTCTTCACCGAGTTCCTCTAAATTAGGATTTTCTAATCTAGATAAATGATCTGCTGCAACATTTTCTGCACCTTTCTTATTCTGGATTTCTATGTCAAATTCTTGAAGCAATAAAATCCATCGGATAAGACGTGGTTTGGCATCTTGTTTGGCAAACAGATATTTTAGAGCTGAATGATCGTTGAATACAATTGTCTTCGACAAAACAAGGTAAGAACGAAATTTGTCAAATGCAAAAACTACAGCCAAAAGTTCTTTTTCAGTCACTGTGTAGTTTTGTTGCGCACTATTCAAGGTTTTGCTAGCAAAGTAAATAGGACAAAAATGTTTACCATCTCGTTGTCCTAATACTGCTCCAACAGCATAATCACTTGCATCGTACAAAAGTTCAAACGGCAGCGACCAATTTGGTGAAACCATAATTGGTGCATTTGTTAACTTATTTTTAAGCGTTTCGAATGCCTTGATGCATTCTTCATTGAAGTCAAAGACTGAATCTTTTTCAAGCAGCTTCGTCATCGGACGAGATATTTTAGAAAAATCTTTGATGAATCGGCGGTAAAATCCCGCATGTCCTAAAAAACTCCTAACGCCTTTAACGTTAGTTGGTGGTGGTAATTTAGAAATAGCATCTATTTTTGCTTTGTCAACTTCGATTCCCTTGCTCGAAATCTTGTGACCAAGCACAATGCCTTCTGTCACCATAAAATGACATTTTTCCTAATTAAGCATGAGATGAGAAATTTTGCATCTTTCAAGCATTTTATCAAGATTGGAAAGGCATGACTCGAATGAGTCTCCAAATACCGAGAAATCATCCATGAAGATTCCATGGAAGTTTCAAGCATAACTTGAAAAATAGCAATCATGCATCTTTGAAATGTCGCTGGTGCGTTACAAAGACCAAAAGCCATACGCCTATACGCATATGTGCTGAATGGACACGTGAATGTGGTCTTTTCTTGATCAGCTGGATCAATTGGAATTTGAATGTAACCGGAAAATCCATCGAGAAAACAAAAGTATTTGTTCCCCGCAAGTCTTTCCAACATTTGATCCATGAATGGTAATGGAAAATGATCTTTTCTGGTGGCATCATTTAATTTTCGATAATCAATGCATACACGCCAACCAGTTATAGTTCTTGTAGGAACAAGTTCATTACGTTCATTAGTTACGATAGTTGTTCCTCCTTTCTTAAGAACACAGTGAACAGGACTCACCCATGAGCTATCCTCAATGGGATAAATAATTCCAGCGTCAAGAAGTTTGATTATTTCTTTCTTAACAACTTCTTTCATATTTGGGTTGAGTCTTCGTTGTCTTTGAACAACAGGTTTAGAATCGTTTTCAATATTTATTTTATGTTTGCAAAAGTTTGGACTTATTCCAGGAATATCAGAAGTTTTCCAAGCAAAAGCTTCTTTTTGCTTTTTAAGAGTAGAAACAACTCGTTCTTTTTCATCGGGTTTGAGTTCTGAAGATATGACAACTGGAAGAAGAGAATTTTCTTCCAAGAATGCATATTCCAGATGATCAGGAAGAGGTTTCAAGACTAGATCTAACGGCGGATCTTCAATTGAGGTTTTGATTCTTATATCATTATTGAATTCCAACTCCTCAAAGTTGGTATTTTCTTCCTCAGAAATTTCTTCAGTGTCAATCTGCATAAATTCAGCGAATTCTCTATCGAGATCTTCATCACTGATTTGTCCAGATGTTTTATGAGTCTTAATTCTTTCATCAAGCAACTCATCAAATGTTTCCTCTGTTATATCATCGATAGCATCAATGCTATAACAAGTGTCATCATTCGCATGAGAATATTTCATGGCTTGATTAATCGAAAAAGAAATTCTTTCGTCCCCAACTCCAAGGTTGAGTTCTTTATTTTTCACTCGAATGATAGCATCTGTTGTATTTAGGAAAGGTCTTCCTAGAATTAATGGAACTTTGCTATCTTCCTCCATCTCGAGGATCACAAAATCAACAGGGAAAACAAATTGCCCAACTTGAACAAGCATATTTTTAGCTATTCCAACAGGATATTGGATAGTATGATTGGCTAAGCGTATACTCATTCTCGTTGGTTTCAATGTATTGATTGAGAGCTTCGCATACAATGAGTATGGCATAAGATTGATACTTGCACCGAGGTCAGCTAAAGCATCACAAGTGATTGAATTTCCCAAAGTACATGGGATAAGAAAACTTCCAGGATCACCGAGTTTTTTCAGGAGCTTATTCTCAATAATGGCTGAGCAATCTTCATTCAAGAAGGTAGTGGAAATGTTTTTCATTTCACTTTTGTTGCTCACAAGTTCTTTCAAAAACTTCCCATAATTGGGCATACCAGCTAGGACATCAACAAGAGGAATGTTGATTCTAACTTCTTTTAGTAAGTCAATGAACTTGCCATATTGCTCTTCCATCTTTTCTTTCCTCAAACGTTGAGGGTATGGAATTCTTGGTTTGTATGGTTTGAGTTTTGGAGTAGATTTAACAATTGGTGTAGAAATTTGTTCATTTTCTTTTGGTTCTTCTTCTACTTCATCCTCACTATCATCATGAACAATAGTGGTTGTTTGGGTTGGGTTGGGTGGTGAATTCATAAGATAGGCCACTACGAGTGTATACAGCATTCACATGCTCATTTCTCGTTTGAGGTGGACGATAATTTCCAGATGATGATGGTTTTGGGTTGGTTTGAGTATTGCTTGGCAAGGTACCAGATGGTCTTGCAGCAAGTTGATCCGAAAGACGACCAAATTTGGTTTCAAGATCTTGGATAGAACCTTGATGATTCTTTTGTCCTTGATCGACTTTGCTTTTGAGCATGAAGAATTGATTTTTCATGAATTCGTTCGTTTATTTTTGAGCATGCACGAATTCACGCAAGGTTTTTCGAATTCAGATTCTTTGTTTTTCGTTTCACGAGATGACGGCGTCACACTCTGTAGTGGTGAACGGTTATCATCATGAGAAGATGTCTGACGGGTTTCGTCACGAGTTTGGGAATTACGATTGTTATCCCTTGGTGGACGATCTTGTCAATCTCGAGAATTCCTACCTTAGTAGTTTCCACGATATCCTCCTCTTCGAATCCTCCAGAAACATAATTGGCTTCTGCTTCAGGACCTCCCATGGGTTTATCATCACACTCGGATGATGAGTGATTTCCACCACAATGAGTACATCCCTCACGCATTTCTTTGATTTATTTTTGGATACTTTTGAATTTGGAATCGATTTTAGAGGTGAAATCTTTCATCATATCCATGATTTTGGAATTTTCATTTGTTGCTTCAGCGAATGCAACCGATTTTCGTTGAGGTTTGATTTTGGAGTCCTTAGACCAATCAAGCTTTAGAAGTACACGGTCTTCTAGTAAGTTGTAAGCTTCGTTAGGGGTCTTATAAAGGAAAATTCCCCCGGCATCAAGTATGCCTTGAGTTGCGTCATCGAGACCATGGTAAAAGATTTGAATGATATTACCACGAGACAATCCATGCCCATGACAACTTCGGAGCAAGTTTTTCATTCGAAGCCAAGCTTCGACTAGATTTTCTCCTTCTTTTTGAGTAAAGCTACGAATTTCACCTAAGAGACGATCAAATATGGCTGGTGGAAAGAAACGTCCGACAAATGCTCTTCTCATTTGGTCCCAAGTTGTGATCACTCCGGGGCTTAATTCATTATACCAAATTTTCGCTTCTCCGGTGAGAGACGATGGAAAAAGTTTAAGACGAATTGAATTTGCATCGGTAGTTCCATAACGAAACATGTCACAAATTTCAAGGAAATCGGCGATATGTTTGTATGGATCGGATTTAGCTCTACCATCAAACTGGTTGTCTTTAATCATCGAAAGATGATGACCTTTGATAGTAAAGTTTTCTCCAAGATTAACGGGAACAATTTCGGTTGCGGGTGTAGGAGCTACAACCCTATTGGCATCCCACATAGGTTGATCGTCAGCCATTGGAAATGGTAATTCTTGAAAAAGATTAAGTATTGGATGAACTTCGGAAAGGTTTTCAAATGGAGGGTTTTTGGTTCTTGGAATTCTTTGATCGGGTGGAACGAATGGAGTTCTCTTTTTGCGAAATAAACTTTCGGGGTTGGACAATGGTGTGCTCAATTCGTCGCTTGAAGAGCGAGTGGTCATACACGAGAAAAATGAACCCTATCGAAAAGGATTTAAGACAGAAACAAAAAAAATAAAAATAAAATAATTTTTATTATTATTTATGAACAGTACCACTGGACCGGCGGTCGAGGGCTAAGATCGGCGGTCTGGTTCGAAAAGAGAAAAAAAAGGAAGAAAAAGAAAAATGGACGGAATGTTGAGGCCGGCCGATCGGAGTCTGGGCCGACGGTCTAGGAGATTTTTTTTTTTTTTTTATTTTTTTTTGTTTTTTTTTAGAACTTTACGAATACGCGACCGAATATCAATACGAATAGGAATAGAACAAGTAAATCATGGACAAAAACTTCACAAAAACGTGATCAAATCCTCGGCAGCGGTGCCAAAAACTTGAGGTATTTCTAGGGATATACCCATTATTAGTGCAAGTTTTAAATTTATAACACGATTTACCAATGATTCAAACGAAACACATACAACCAAGTATACTCGTCCGTGTGTAGTAAGAGATAATTAAAGTAAGCCGAGGTCGTTCACTAGGATTTGTTTAGATTTTATGATGAGAGTTTTTGTAAATAAAATCAAGCCAAATTACCGATTCTAATCGTAAGCAAATTAAGATATTGTAAATTCAATAAATGAAAGACTACACTTGCCTAGACTAGTTTGCACAATTCTCTCGATGTGATTATGACGATGGTTCCATTCGATTATGATCAACAAATTAGGTGACGTTCTAATTCGATTAGTGGGTATACTAACTCTATTGTTTCCAACACTTTCAATCCTCGTCAAGATTTTAAGATTATAAAAACAATATTTTAAATTTGATCAATCCAAGACTAACACAACTCAATTACTTGATTCGCTTTCGTTTCACAAGTAATTGACAACCACACTATTTAGTTTTCCAAGTTTAACTAAGTTACTTATGAAATGGTCAATACATAAGGTAACACCCTCATAGACAAAGGTTTACAACTAATTAACTAACAATGTCTTTTTCATCCCATTACACAATTAGTAATTAACCAAACTTGACAACTCTTTGGTGGAGAAAACTCTTAATAGTACAATTCGTTCTTAGTATTAGCTTTTCTTTTATCATAGAACCATTAAGTCATAATCAACCAAAAATCATGTAACAAACATCATCTAGGCAAGTGCACAAGGCACTTAGCCACTCATAGCAAACAAAGGAATAACCACAAGAAATTTATCACTAGAAAACATGATTAATAAGTCTTACAAAAGTTGTAATGATGATTACAAAAATTAGGAACACTTGTGAAATGATCAACAACGATCCTTGAATAATTGAATTGAGGATTGGTGAATGTAAGCTTTCCCTTTTCCTGCGTTTCTTCTCTTTGTCGCCCCTTTTGATAGATAATAATAGATTATGAGTAATAGTTGTCTCTCCTTTTCTCATAGCCAAGCATACATATATATAAGATAACTATCCTTGGTCACCAAGCATAATTCTTGGGCCCAAAGTGTCATAAATTGAAGGCAAGATGAGTTAATGGAAGTAGATGATCGGACTTTGGAGTGATGGCACTTAACTCTTCTCTTAAATGCAACTATGGAAGACTTTAAGTGGCTGGACCCATGGTCGGAACCTAGGACCTGCGGCCTGGATGTCTGTTGGACCTTGGGTTTAAACTCTAAACCTTTGGTCTGGAAATGACTACTCAACCTTGGGTTTGAGATAGGAACCTTGGGTTTGGGATAGGAACCTTGGGTTAGAGATAGGACCTTCAACATTCATTTCATCATTTCATGATCTTTTCTTGAGCTTGAAAATCATTGTAATCTTGATTCTTTATCTTTAACGCAACTAAAACATGTTCAAAATGAGCGTTATCAAATCCCCCACACTTACACTTTGCTTGCCCCCAAGCAAATCTAGCTTTAAGAAATAAATCCACATGATATAAATGAAAATGGTTCTAAAAATGAGATGCAAATCCATCACGTACAAGTACGAGATAAGATCCATCTATTTAAGCTTGTAGATGAAAAGTCGAGATGTTTGACAATACCTTAATGATTCTCTTGCTTGACAACATATTAAAACACCTCACGAAAAGGAAATGAAGTATAATTCACTCAACACTCATTTGTTTAGTGGGCGAGTATATAAGAAAATAACACTCATTGCTTAGATATGCTCTAAATATTACCATAAGCTTGTACAAGAAACAAAACTCCACCGACGAGGCGTGAGCACCAAGTGTAAACATCTAAGAGGACTTTTATTCGGGTTTAAAGGCTTCAAGGGTTATATAAGACTTATGTGCAACTATCTCATGTAAAACATAATAGCTTGCTAACAACGAATCCTTGAATCCCCAAATAACGGATGGTCACTAAGGATAACCTTAGATCGCTAACAACGTTATCCAATTCTTCAAGAAATCGGATGGTCACTACATGTCAATACACTTGATAAACTACCACCAAGTCAATTAGGGTAGGGATGAGACGTGGGATATATATTTAGGAAATTGGTTTAAAAATAAAACTTTACAAATAGCCAAAGTCTACAACCAATTGCTACTAGCTACATCAACCACTTTCCTTTGAACTTGAGATTCTTCCTTGATTGATATCATACTTTCATAGCTCATTGGCTATCCATGTCACCAAACAATTGCGATGACTTATTCTGTTTCTTTTTTTTTTTTTTTTTTTTTTTTTTTTTTTAACTAGATACCAGTAGATCTTCCAAGAGATTATCCTGGAGTTCGCAACTTTCTCATTTTCAAGGATTACCACATAACAACCATCTTTCCAAGTAGCTAGTAACCAACCAAGACTTGACTATGGGTAAGGTTAAGGCTAAAGGTGAAGAATATTTTTATATTTTTCTGGTGTAACAAAATGAAAAGGATGGCTCAGAGGGTGTACTAATGGAATCTAGCACTAAAAATGAGTGCTAACAAATGGGTTCAAATAAGTGTTTAACTAACCAATGTGGCTAGCTAATATATCATTAGATGTAAAATAGAAGGCCATTTGGTTTAATTCCTAAGGTTGCCTCTTATCACACGAATACACTTATATCACACGAGGTGATCTCACTGCGGTCTGGTAATGATTTGCATGCACAAGTTCTAGAATAAATTAGATCACCAGCACACTCATAACAAAAAGATCCAAGCATAAGAGATATATGCTATATGAAATAGATTTAAATCCTCACAATTTAGTGGAATGGGCTATAGTTGTGCTAGCAATGTTATCAATCCAAAAATGGATCGCAAAGTCAATCAGGACACATCTCGAATTTTCAAAAATTACATGTTTTATCAGTGGATTAATCTAGTTATTCTAATATGAATTTTCCTAAATGTGCGAAAACAATTAGATCATAGGGGCAAACAAGTTAAAAAAGGCTCAAAAATATAGAAATTTTTAAAAATCGGGTTCATTTCCTTATTTCCTCCCCCCACACTTAAGTTTGACATTGTCCTCAATGTAAAGAACGATGAACCATAAAAATAGGGAAATGGAACATAAAAGAAATGAAACTACATGAGCTTTGTAGATAGGATGATTCCACATCTTCAAGGTCAAGTATCCTAACCTTCATAATCATCAAAAACAAAAACACACAGAAATGCAAAATATTTTTGGATTTTATTATTAATATTAGCAAGGCCCCCACACTTATGGTGTAACACCCCAACCCGATAAGGGTAGAAGTATTACGTTATGGTGACATATCAAAGCAAACACAAGCATATGATGAAATAATACAAATGAATATCAAAGGTTACAAAGGAAATTCTGAAAATACAAGGTTACAAAGGGAACAATAATAATTTCTAAGTTCTACAATTAATAAAAGTTCTAGTCATCTCTAATCCATAAGGTCTTCTAAGTCCAAAGTATTCTCCACTCATAACCCAGCTTCCAACTAAAACCTGCCGCAGGAAAAGAAATGCGGCTGAGCTTAAAAAGCCCAGTGAACAGATATATATAACATAACAGAATGGTAAATAAGCATAAGCAACGAAGGAAATAAGAATACAAAATGAAAAAGCATAATCATGAAATCAATACGAATTCCAAAGATAACTAAGATTCAAAAGTGCATGAGAACTGAACAAGAAATGAATCACGAAATGAAATGAAAACAAAGGAGGGTTCATAAAAGGATGTGCCATAAGAACTCCATACATAATCCGTCAAATCAAACTTGAGCAAATACAAGTATACGAAGAGGGGAGACCTCTAAGTAAATAATAGTGTGAGAAGGAGTGCAAGGCACACACCACCTGGTCACCATAATCACATATACATAAAACCTAGGATGCATCCATACGCTCTCTAACATAAGTATGTGTGTCAGCTCTAGACTAAGCACACATAAAAGGTTGGCCAATAGTGAATCGCAAAATACATATACATAAGGGGGGGGGAACGCCGTAGATCTATCACACCTCTACGGGAGTGTCATGCCTAAGGTGCCATCAAAGACATGGTCCTGGTACCTCCAGAACTAGTTAAGCTCAGGCACGGATCTATCATATCATACAACAAATCATAATATAACATGGCAAGAGAAACAAGATAATAACTCTAATAAGTATGGCAAGCATAATTATAGCATCGCAGAGACATTCAAGTAAATGTCAGAATGGATCAATAAGAATGACAATCATAAAATGAAAGACATGAATCAACTAAGGGAATCATATCAAGGTCAAATGTTAGGTCATCAAGTATCACAGGTTCATCGTCAAAGGTTCATAATAGAAGGTTCATAATCAAATGGTTTACTTAAAGAAATCTTTATCAAATGGTTTTCATTAAAATGATCTTTAATGATGGTTTTCATAAAAGTAGTCTTTAAAATTAGTTTTCATAAAAGATAGTAGAATTTCATAATAAAGTGGTATCGCATTGTTCGTAAATCATCATTTTAAAATAGTTTTTCTCAAAATATTTCCATGGTATAATTAAGAAAGGTTTTCACATCTAGTCACCAAAATCAATGAACCTTCTAAGTGTAAAGTGATTCGAATACTAATGTTACAGGGTAACGAACGAATGTTATCAAACATTATATCACAAGGATCATAAAGAACGAATGTCAAATGGGTCATGAAGAACGAATCAAAGTATAAGGGAACATAGCAATGGCTTAGGGAATCCTAACGAATCAAGATCAAGAAGGTCATGAGAACGAAAGCACCCTTACTGAAAAAGGGTAGAATATCTGTACTTTAAACCGCCGGGGAAACACACACTAGAAACATAAGGATCGGAATAAACTCCTTCTTCAGTGAATCTACACGAATTATAAGTTTGCTTATAAGTTTTCATAGTTTCTTAATCATATAGGTTTCATTTAGGTTTTCTTTCCATTTAGGGTAACTTTCCATATTTAGTAACTTAAGGTTCATAATGCCATTTATATAAGTTTAGGGTTCATAGTGTAGTTTTCATAAGTTTTAGGGTTCATTATGCAAACATAATAAGTTTAGGGATTATAGTGTCATTATGGTAAGATTAGGGTATAAAATGTAAATATTATAAAGTTACATGGTTTCACAAGTTAGGCCCTTTAGTTTAAGAGAATGACCATTTAAACCCTTTAGCTTAGAAAATATACACATAACACCTTTTTAACTTCCTTTTTACCCTTAATAGTTTCTGCATACGAATTTGTTATGTTTTGTCTAATTTATGAACCTTATTAGAACTCATAAATTAAATCCAAAAAAATTCAAACATGTACCTCAATATCTTAAGTATTTTACATAATTTTTCAAGATTTTAGTAAGTAGTATAACTATAGTTTAAAAATCACTTAAGTCAACTCGTTCAGATTACTGATTAGTTTTAACATACGAAATGTTTGTATTATGATACCCTTTCAGAAAAATTCAGAAAAATCTACAGAAATTCCTGTAATTACTAGATATGTGAAATATTACTCAGTTCAAAGGGTATCCTATAATTCGACATGGTTTGCAAACTAAAATTCAAAAACACGGACTATTTTTCCAGACATACGAATTCAGTTTGACACTTAAACTTCGAAAAATCAAAAAGTTGCTTTACCGACCTCTAAAAATTACAAGGTTAATTTTCCCAGAAAGCTATTTTCCTAAACTTACTTTTAGACTCCAAAAACACCCAAATACACATTCACATCATTTAGATACAATCAATTAAAGTCAGCTTAATTTTTCCTGGTTAGTAGCAACGTTTATTATCTCATGTAATCTTTTAGGGTTTTCATTCCAATGATTATATTTTGGTACAAAACGATTATTGTTGAGCTTATAACATATCTAGGTCGATTCATATGAGGTCTTAACATATTCATAACAAACTCAAATCCAAATATCAATGTGACGATTTCATATTAGGGTTATATAGAATCATTATTTTATGTAGTCTTCTTATCATTTTATATAACTTGTGGTCATGATTTAATGTGATTTATCTAAGTCGAAGGTAAAGAAAAGACATGCAGCAGATCGGATTATGTTCTACAATATATAACGAATTAGGTTTTAAAGCTTTCATTGTTCAAATCATATGTGTCGATTAGAAGAACACAAAATTGATTATGGTACCTTGCGAGTGATCGAATGAAGGAAAAGAAACAAGAACAAGCTTCACGAACCAACCCTAATCCCACGAACAACAACAGCTATTATCCACGATCACAACACCCCTTGTGAGTGATCGAATGAAGGAAAAGAAACAAGAAAAGCCTCCTTTTTGCTTCTGCTGCTGATCGAACTGTCGGAGAAGAGAGGCAGCCGAACCCTTTTTTTTTGTTTTTTTGTTTTAGGGTTTGCAATAGTTGAAGAAAAACAAAAGGATCGGTATGTGGAATTTACAAAGAAACCGTGTATTGATTATGGGCTAAACAAGGAAAGGATTAATTTTTTTTATGGGCTCATATCAATCAATAATAATGCATGATTATCTCCTTAATTGGGCCGAAAATTTGGTCTTATTGACTCCATAAAATCGCCTAGTGTATAACTTAATGTAGGGAATTTATTTTGTACATTAAATGTATAATGTAAGGTTTAATTAGTTAGCATAATTCATTACATAACTTAAGTCATAATCATTTTAGGTTAAGTACACTTAATATTACTTATATGATATTCATAAGTTATTAAAATTTAAATTTGAGGGCATTTTTGTCATTTCGGATTATATTAATTTTGGGGTTTTACAATTCTTCCCCTCTAAATGAAAATTTTCGTCCTCGAAAATTGAAGTGAAACGAAATGGAAAACATAACGGACCGTGAACGGAATGTGAACTGACTAGTTTCTCATGACACGAACTTGTCGATCCAAAATTGCTTCAGTTCCTCAGAATAGACATAACATACTGAATCCAGATCAAAAGAATAATATACCAAATGTAATAAATGATAATCGTAACCTCTCGAGAGAGATAAAGGAAATACGTAGGATTTGACGGGTATGCCGTCCATAGAATTTGATTAAACAAATCAGATGTGAACGTACATAAAACAGATTGTTTGATATCATCAAATGGCAGAAAGCTCTACAACAGAACCTAAGATTCTTATCGGAAGTATAGAGGTCAGCAAAACGCGTGACGAGAATCCAAACATATCGAATCGTACCACGGTGAAGGCAAATTAGGCGCATAGGTAGAATGAACCTAAAGTCTCAATAACGCAGATAATCTCAAACAGATATCAAAATTCCTAAAACTCTAAGGCGCTTCTCGAAATATCTTATGCCCACGACAAGTGCACGTTATATGATGTAAGTATTATCACGTTGGCCAGACGTCATAATACTGGCATCATATAAATATGCCCTCATGATGGTCATACTTTATCTCAAGTCCTGAACAAAACAACTTATCTTAATCCACCTAGTCCTTCTACGGTCTCAGAGGTCATCAAAATCAAACATCATAACTAAGAGGAGAACGAAACTACTCGAAAGGGTAACGGAAATCCTAGAATGTCAATCGAAAATAAGGTACGTCGTTAATAGCGTCAGGTCTTCCACAATTCATCATAGTTCTCCTAACAAAACCATCGCATAACGAACACAGAACGGAATTTCTAATAGGGAACATAACTCGTTCGAAGGATCTTATCATCAGGTAATGGAAATTTAAGTAGGTTAAGAGGTGGTGAATTACGTCATCAATGGCTTCATCCTTCACAGAATCAACTCTCCCAAACAAAATGTTTGCTTCAAAACTCATCCATTCAAATACATGATTTCAAGTCTCTTCCGATTCAAGGTAGTCTGTCTACGTCTGTCCATATGATCATAGGGTGAAAAGGAATAATAAACTTGAGTCTGGTCCCTCAAGCCTTCGGCACCTCTTCTGGACACTGTGGTGTGGTAACGTGAATTCCTCCTTGGATGCTTCTTCCATGGTAACGCCGGCCGTGAACATCTTCTACTACTCTTCTACAAGGTTCCTAACTCTAACAACGGTCTTCAATCTTGGTCCTTTCTATGGAAAACTCTGTCATCGCAAGAAACCTGGTAGTGTTGTCTGCTGATGCGCGAGATGTGTCGTTGCGGTTTAGCAGTTTTAATGTCTACTCAAGTTTTAAATTTATATTTAGCCGACTTATCAATAACACACACACACTTAACGAGCAGTGTACCCGGTCAGTATGAATATAATGGTAAGTAGAGTGTCAATCACTAAGAGTGGAACGTATTATCTCGTTATTCTAATCAGTATTTTAATATCCTAACGCAAGGGGGTTTCAGCCTGAGAGACTGGCACGGTTTGTTTGCAATTAAATAATAAAATAAACCAATAGGCACGAATCAGCAAGTAGCACACACGTACACAGATAGATACTTGAGACAATAAGAGGGCTGTCCTTATGATTAAGTAGATTGTCACTTGTTTTATTGATAGCTTTATATGAAGTGTATGTAGTTAACCCTTTCTCGTTGGTCCTATTCTTATCGGCGAGTAAACCCTTAATGATTACTTATGTCTAAAAGTTATTCCTAAGTGATCAATTTAGTAATAACCGTGGGAGCCACATTATGTCCCGCAGTCAAATGCCCGCAAGCCACTAATAAACACAGAGGTTATCAATGCACTAATAAGTAGTAACCAAAGACATCAACATATAAACTTTAATTGATGGGAAAGCAAGTATTAAAGGGAGTGCAATCTTTCGTTGTCACATTACACAAGCCACCAATCCTGATGAATTAAAGTTTGCTAACACAATAAAACAAAACTACTTAATGAATTAAACACATGCAGCACCTTCTTACAGCTCTTGTATCTTTGATTTGGGTGTGTCTTGTGCTGCCTCCTTGACTGAATTCGTCCTTGGTTTCTCCTGTTCGGTCTTAGGTTATATTGTTTCGAACTTTTTAATTCGTCTGGTCTACGGGGTATTTATAGTTTCTGTCTGAGGGAAGATGCGGCGCATCTAAGGAGTAAATGCGGCGCATGTACTTAACTTCGCGTGGGGTCCAAGATTATAATATTCAGGAATATTCGTACACCGCCAGAAGATGCGGCGTAACTCCATGATTAGATGCGGCGCATGTCCTCTTGTATCTTGGATCGTATCTGGTGATATCTTGATAGAGATGCGGCGCATGTCATGAGTGAGATGCGGCGCATCTGGAGCAGATTAGTCTTGATCTTCTTCATTTCAGTAGACTCTTCACATTATGCATGTTTTGCTCCATAATCAGTCCAAAATCGCTAAGTTTCACCAAATGCTTGTTTTTACCTGAGAATTACAAAAGTAAACGATTAAGTATCAATCCTCATACATAATATAGTAAAACAAGTCAATTTAATAGGATAAATGATAGTAATAAAATGTACTTATTTGAGTTCATCAAATATCCCCCCACTTGAACTTTACTTGTCCCCAAGTAAACCTTAGAATTTCTTTTATGAAAATGTATCCTAAAAGATGTTAGGATTTATTTTTATATTTAAGCATGTATTCGTTTATTTCATAATCACACAACTAAACACTTAACGAATTAGAAGTAAAATAAAATAAGTCGATAAAAGCAAATCTAATCGTTTAACTGTCCAGTCGCGACGAATATTCTATCATAAGCTTGGCAAGTATACACATCTCCTCCACTAAAGCTAAGGAATAACAAGTCTAAAGCGGTAAAAAGGGTTTGTAGGCTTAAGGGTTAATTATTCTTAATCACTATCGATCTCATATTCCAGAAAAGGCGACAAAATCACAAATACATGATCGAATCCACGAACACGATACTTGCAATTGCTCAAATCCTTAACTCGAATAGGCTAAAGATAGGTCCAAACTTCACCAATAATAATATATCAAAAAGGGCGACAAAATCATAAATACATAGCCGAATCCACGACTACGATACTTAAGATTGCTCAAATCCCTAATCTCAATAAATCAAAGGTTTGGTTGGATAAAGAATAATGAAGGGCATGGATAACATTTGGGATATAAATTGGTGTAAAGTGAAAAATAAACAAAACAAATAAATTAAAATCCTAAGTGTGGTTAATCACTATCCCAACCATCCCATGAATAAGACTCATATCATAGAATAACTCACGCTTTAACACTTGAAACACACGCTTTAGGTAGACACGAATTATACTCAACAAGATCTTAATCAAAGAATAAACCTTAATTGGCGTTCCCATAACTGCCAATTCCCATTCAATCCATAAATATAGTACAACAAATAGTGGTGATATCGACCACTTACATAACTTTACATAAGTTGGTTAAAACTAACTTCCAACTTTTCTTTTTCTTTCTTTTTCTTTTCTCATTTTTTCGATTTTTTTTTTTTTTTTTTTTTTTTTAAACATAGATGTGTAAAATTTCACCACATCACTATAACTTTCTTTCCGGATAATAATTTTTCCATACTTTTCATACTTTCAGAAATAACGCTAATAGTGAAAGTAGTAAACACACGAAAAATAAACTCAAAGATATGCAATATTTACTTTCACTCCAATTGCATTGTGCAATTTCCCGACCTAACCAAAGATAATGAATTACGCACGCGAACACAGGTAATGTAAGGAAACACACTTTGCCTATAGCAATTAACCAACCACGGATTCTAATCTACAGGGTAGGCTAAGGTGTAAGGGTGTAACGAAACATTTTAAACATAGGTGTAAGAAACGAAAGGAATGGCTCTGAGTGTTTTTCTAGGGGTATCTTACTCTAAAAATGAGAGTAACAAAAGGTTTATACGGGGGTTAACTAACCAGTGTAGTTAGTTAATAACAAATAACATAATAAAGGCTATTTGGGTGTAATCCTAGAAATTTACCAATTTAGACAAGTCATTCCAATTATATAAAATAATACTCATTATGGTGGTCTCGAATAGTATACAAGCCAAGTTCTAAAGTTTACAAGTCACCGGCACACTCATAGATTTGTGAATTTTGAAAAATCACAATTTTTGAAAATAACGTCATGTGTGCAGCTATGCAACTTAGATCTTAAACAAAAACATGCTAAAATTTTTTTTTTTTTAAGTTTGATATATTAAGCACATTTTAAGCATAATTTTTGAAAAAGTTTAGGACAAGTAAGTGTTAAGTGTTCTAATTCTCCAATCCCCCCACTTAAGTTAAACAACGTCCTCGTTGTTTGTATAAAAGGTAAAAACTGGAAAATAAAAGAATTAGAACAGGAAAACTCCCCTGAGATTTGCTCGGTATGATCCTCCATTAGTATAAGAGCAAAAATCAACTTCTTGTGGATTAGAACGTTAAAGCTTCATACTTGATGTATCCACAGGAAATCCAGGAAACTATAATACCACCAACACTTTAAAACACACCTAAGATAAGAAAGGTTCAAACTTGCATAATACATTAGTAGTTAGATAAAAATAAAACTTAAAAAAATAAAAACTGAAAATCATCAGGTCAGTCGATGCGCCGTATCTTATTGAAGAAGATACGCCGTATCGAGCCTGGAATTAATACGGATCAGAATAAAGATGCGCCGCATCCTTAACCAGGGATGCGCCGCATTAAAATAAACTGATAAATAGTTTTAAAGTCGAAAATAAAAATGCAGAAAAATTAAAATAAGATATGACCATTGCAGGAGATGCGTCGCATCTCAGAATTGAGATGCGCCGTATCCTCATGCGGGCCTGAAACAAAAATAAAACAAAATAAAGGATAGGATGCGTCGCATCTGTTAACCAGATGCGGCGCATGTAGATACCAAACAGACTGTTAACAGTCTGTTGTAAAATGACTCGTTCCACGGTTTAATCTCTCACGTCCTCTCGTACTCTCATGCTGAACTTAATGCCAGTCTTCATCAGATATAACAAGAAATATAAACTGAAACATTAAATATATACATGAGAATAGTGATCAGTACAATCCAAAAAATAATAATAATGTGTGGAACAATGTCTGTAAAATCAAGAGAGTAAGATCATGGGTGAGCAAGGTCGTCTGGATGGGTCCCGGAAGTGCTGGCTCCATCAGTCCTCTGGCGGACTCTGCGCTCGTATGCACGTGTCACTCCCGCAACCTCAGTACCATCTGGACGGGTGTGGGTAATACCCTGATGCTCTAAAAGTCTGCTCACACTCCTAACCACCCACTCAGAGTCCCTCCTCAGGGCTCTCAACTCTCCCTCGACTGCCTCAAGTCTCTGACCAATGGTGCGTGGGGGTACTGGTGCCTGTGGCACCTCCTCGTCGGCAGGAGCAGCAGCCGGAGGTCCCTGAGGTCCTCCCTGCTCCGCCTCTGGCCCTGCAGCTCTGGCGGGCCCTAATGCTGCCCAAAAGTGGCCTCCCGCAGCCACCTGGCAGATCCCGAGTCTAACCAAATAGTCCCTATCGATAACCGGGAGACGGGCCACAATAACCTCCAGCCCCGCTGGGATCTCTGCTCCAATAACTCCAAAATGGCGGGCCAGCCTCGAAACAAAATGCCCGCCAGTCATCTGGCTCCTCCGATCTCTCCCTGCAGCAGATCGGTGGAGGTAGTGCGCTAAAAAGTGGGGGATGTTCACCGACAACCCCTCATCCATACTCCTAAGGAGGAAGAGGTCCAGAGTAGTCACCTTTTCAGGTGACTGACCCCTCCCAGCAATAGTAAGTGCAATCAGCCTGTGGCACAGCCTCCTCATCGGCTCCCTGATCAAAGTATATGAGGGGGTGGAAGTAATAATATCACCCAATGAAGAAATCCGGTCCCAGTAATCACTGAATAACCCTCTGTCAGGGACAACCCGTAAACTCTCAGCCCAGTACCTGGCAAACCCAGCAGATCCAAGCTCCTCCTCAGTGTGTAGCCCCATGGCCAAAATAAACTGCCTCATCGACATCTGCCTATGCACACCTCCTAACCTGAACACCAGAGTGTCAGCTGTATCAATCTCCAAATCCGTCTCCCTGTAATGAATCGTGCTAAAGAACTCCAGCATGAGCTCCCTAATCAGAGGCTCGTCAATCCTAAATAGTCTCTCCCAAGCACTAGACCTAAACACCACCTCCTCATCGTCTCCAGCAACTACCATCTCCATACGATGCTGTAAACTCTCAGCTGCATGTCCACCACCAATCAACCCTACATCATCAAAACTCAAAACCTGGACTCTGAATATTTTCTTGAAGTAAATCGAGTCAAGCCTACGCAAGTAATCTTCCAGAGTGGAAGGAGTTAGTCCCATGTTCTCAAATTGTAGCCATTGATGCCTAAGTGTGACCTCTGGTAATGCCATCTGAAATAGATATTCACAGTCAGTAAACAGTCTGCAAATAAGGTAGATACGGCGCATCTGATTTAATCAGTGCGGCGTATCTATATAAAGTATAAGAGATGCGGTGCAAGACAATAGATACGGCGTATGGAGATGCGTCGTATCTAGATTAATCAATACGGCGTATCTAGAATTTTATCAATTTTGAAATAGGTCGTTACGCCGCATTAATCAACCTAGATGCGCCGCATCTAAAAGCATATCAGTATAAAATAAAGGGTCAAGCACGTTTATCAAGAATCCGTATCCGTGACGTAAACTACCACTAAATATCACAGTATTATATACTCCTTATATCAGTTCTAATATCTCATTCCACCACTACTAGTTCGCCTTCCCGCTAAATATTCAAAATCGAACCCAAAACCTTAATTTTCGCAAAATCAAATTAGGTTATAAGTTCAATTATTTATGCAAATTAAATACGGGGGAAATCATCTAGAGCAGGTTCTAATCATATATCTATATCATTTAAGCACGAATCGATTCAATCATATAAACCCTAATTTCGTATTAATCAAGATTGAATCGAAATGGAGTAATTACCTTAATTTGATGATTAGGAGGAAGATTCTAGATCGGATTAAAGGTGGATTAAAGAAAAGATGCTCGGATTGAGAGTATAATTTCACTGTGTGTTCGTTCTTAACTGTGTGTGTTTATGCGGTAAGAAGTTTAGATCCGGCGCATTCCCGTCGTATTTATAGGGCGAAGAGATGCGCCGTATTGGAAAATTGGGATGCGCCGTATCTATTTAATTTCGTTGACTAGTCAAAATGTTTTAGTTGGCCAGAGATACGGCGCTTTGGATTTTTAGATCCGCCGTATCGCTATGTTAGTGAACGAAATTCAAATAAGGAACGTACCTTGGCCTCCGCAACACGATTCTCTATACATCCAATTGAGGTTAAACGGCATACCATATAAATAAATTCAAGATAAGAGCAATATGCATAAACGTTTTATTAATAACCGTAATCTTATTGTTTAGTAGATAAGGATTTATTCCGAGGTTAGGAACAAATATCGTTTTTAAGCGTGCAAAATTAAGATTACGATTTGAATCAGATGTATAGTGTGGATAATAAAACTGAGGTTATAGTGGAGAGGACTTCCCTTAGGGCTGGTTGAATAATCGAAGAGGTTACGTTTTGATCACTCCAGCAATCTTCTCTCGGTTTAGTTCAGAATGTAATCTCGCTTGGTGATGCTTGAGTCATCATTTATCCTGAAAAATAAACAACTTGCACACGAGAGTAGCGGACCGATCAAAGTAAATATCAAAAATCAACTATATTTATCAAATTATATTTGTCGTATTAACGAAAGTTAATGCGCCGTATTTTCGTTACGTTTAAAAATAAATATCGATTTTTGATTCAGAAAGATGCGCCGTATCGATATAGATCGATGCGTCGTATCTGTTTAATAATTCGCAAACTGTTTTTAATTAAAATAACAGATACGCCGTATCTGCAAAAGCAGATGCGTCGTATTACTTTATCGCTTTTTGAAAAAAATTTCGTATTAAAAACAGATACGCCGTATCTTGGGGAAAAGATGCGTCGTATCGAATTAATTAAACGCGTTGTATTTTAAAAAAAAAATTAAACGCAATACGCCGTATCTGAGAGATCAGATGCGCCGTATCGTTTGATTTAGCACAGTACAACGATAGCAGAACAGAAAAATACGAAAAATAAAAACAAAAATAAAAACACACAACGAAAATAAAACACACAAAAATAAAAGAAAACAATTAACACACAATACAACAAATATGCAAAATAGTACAATGATGCAATTAATCTAATAAAAAGAAAAACCTAATTAAAATACTAATCAAATTAACAGATAATAACAATTCACTCCCCGGCAACGGCGCCAAAAACTTGATGCGCGCGATGTGTCGTTGCGGTTTAGCAGTTTTAATGCCTACTCAAGTTTTAAATTTATATTTAGCCGACTTATCAATAACACACACACTTAACGAGCAGTGTACCCGGTCAGTATGAATATAATGGTAAGTAGAGTGTCGATCACTAAGAGTGGAACGTATTATCTCGTTATTCTAATCAGTATTTTAATATCCTAACGCAAGGGGGTTTCAGCCTGAGAGACTGGCACTGTTTGTTTGCAATTAAATAATAAAATAAACCAATAGGCACGAATCAGCAAGTAGCACACACGTACACAGATAGATACTTGAGACAATAAGAGGGCTGTCCTTATGATTAAGTAGATTGTCACTTGTTTTATTGATAGCTTTATATGAAGTGTATGTAGTTAACCCTTTCTCGTTGGTCCTATTCTTATCGGCGAGTAAACCCTTAATGATTACTTATGTCTAAAAGTTATTCCTAAGTGATCAATTTAGTAATAACCGTGGGAGCCACATTATGTCCCGCAGTCAAATGCCCGCAAGCCACTAATAAACACAGAGGTTATCAATGCACTAATAAGTAGTAACCAAAGACATCAACATATAAACTTTAATTGATGGGAAAGCAAGTATTAAAGGGAGTGCAATCTTTCGTTGTCACATTACACAAGCCACCAATCCTGATGAATTAAAGTTTGCTAACACAATAAAACAAAACTACTTAATGAATTAAACACATGCAGCACCTTCTTACAGCTCTTGTATCTTTGATTTGGGTGTGTCTTGTGCTGCCTCCTTGACTGAATTCGTCCTTGGTTTCTCCTGTTCGGTCTTAGGTTATATTGTTCCGAACTTTTTAATTCGTCTGGTCTACGGGGTATTTATAGTTTCTGTCTGAGGGAAGATGCGGCGCATCTAAGGAGTAGATGCGGCGCATGTACTTAACTTCGCGTGGGGTCCAAGATTATAATATTCAGGAATATTCGTACACCGCCAGAAGATGCGGCGTAACTCCATGATTAGATGCGGCGCATGTCCTCTTGTATCTTGGATCGTATCTGGTGATATCTTGATAGAGATGCGGCGCATGTCATGAGTGAGATGCGGCGCATCTGGAGCAGATTAGTCTTGATCTTCTTCATTTCAGTAGACTCTTCACATTATGCATGTTTTGCTCCATAATCAGTCCAAAATCGCTAAGTTTCACCAAATGCTTGTTTTTACCTGAGAATTACAAAAGTAAACGATTAAGTATCAATCCTCATACATAATATAGTAAAACAAGTCAATTTAATAGGATAAATGATAGTAATAAAATGTACTTATTTGAGTTCATCATCTGCAACAATCTCCGCACACCAATCAAACCTATTCCTCCAGAACACAGGGGTCATTCTACTCAATACGAAAATGATCTATATATTCCTCCTTCGTCTCTGAGCACAAACACACTGTCATACTATGACAATTGTCCACAGACTCGCGAAAGACATGATTCTATTAGCCAATACAATTGGCATCCTTTAGAGCTCATAATGATCACAAAGAGTACAAAGGCCGTTTCATGGATCGTCTTCATATCTACTTCACATCACCTATCTTCCTCTTCATGAATAAAACTGAAATGCTTCGCAGGGTTACTCTCATTTAGTCGACTCTCTTCTTAGAAGTTCTTGCGGTTTCTTCTTCAGTCCTTCAAACTTGAATGAGGCCGTCTGATACGGAGTTTCAAAGATAGCTCAGATCAACCCATGATACGCGGAAAGGGATGATGATTACGGATAGTGATACGGTTAAGTTCACGATAGTCAATACACCGCCTCATACTTCTCTCTTCCTTTTTCATGAGCCAACAGGAAAATTTCAGGATAAACACTAGGGTGAAGAAAATCATATTTTATCAGTTCCTTTAATCTCTCAACTTCTATGGCATCATGATTTCGTCAACTGAGATCAATTTGACCCCAACACTACTTCCCAAACAGGAGGGAATCCCAAGAGGTTCATCAGAGAACATCGAATAATTTTCGTACAATGAAATACTTCCAATATCGGAGCTTCTAAGGGTGGATACTAATAGGTGTCAGGAGAATTTGACAATCTAATGAGATCGGAATATGTGCTTTCATAGCAACATTAATCTTAACAGATTTAAGTGGTTGAGAGTCATCATAACAAAAGTAGGGTGGAAAATAGATTGCCAAATGTCTTATATCAGATATGGTAGTCTTTGGTAGCTTTATGAAGAGCCAGCCAATCCATAACCAAAAGACCTCAAAATCAAATATATCAAAAGTAAATGGATTCGTAGATCGAATACGGTTGTCAAGCCAGACGGATAGTTCATATATCAAGGTCAAGTACATGGTTCATCATAGTGTTGAGATAGATAAACGAACAGTTCAAGGTGTTGGAATTTTGTTTAGCTTTTTAACATAATGGGCATGTAGGGTGTGTATCATTGGTAATACGAACATCGTATAACCGTCAAAAGTGAGATTGTATGGAATATTAGCTATCAGCATCATCATGCTTAGTTAACAATTTCGTACTGAGGTAGTATTTACACCATATCCTTCCAAAGGAACTGGTTGGCAGACAAGGTTCAATCATTTAAAGGAAGGGAACAAAACTTCCTATATTCGTGGTTGATAATTGTCAGGGTTCTCATAGGAGTAGTAATGGATCACGCAGAACTGAGTAGTATCAGATGATACACTTCATATCCGACATGAGTAATAAATTCGTAGAATGTGTCAAACACATTATGGTTGAATGACCATCTGGATGGTCGGAAAGGTATCAAATTGTTTATCAAACAGATCGAAAGTGGAGATCAAAATCAGGAAGTGAAACTTAAATGGTGCAAGGTATCTATGTAGTTCTCGAGGAATTCCAAACTTACTTGGTTACTAGGCTTATGTTGCAAAACTTTCTAGCTCCTGAAATAAATGTTCTTATAAGGCTTAGCTAAAGGCAAAGGCACGAATCAGAGTGATGCGGAAGCAATGCTACTTACATAGATGTCTTAGTCTACCCATTCCTCACCGGTAATAACTTAAGTTCTTATGGGAAATCCTAAATTTTTTTTCAAAGGTTGTCTTATGAGCGCCTACAGTGGAAACTTAGTGGTCCAAACTTCACAGGCCAAGGGTAAATGTATTACAAGTCGCAGCCTGTCGCTCTGATACCATAATTGTAACACCCCAACCCGATAAGGGTAGAAGTATTACGTTATGGTGACATATCAAAGCAAACACAAGCATATGACGAAATAATACAAATGAATATCAAAGGTTACAAAGGAAATTCTGAAAATACAAGGTTACAAAGGGAACAATAATAATTTCTAAGTTCTACAATTAATAAAAGTTCTAGTCATCTCTAATCCATAAGGTCTTCTAAGTCCAAAGTATTCTCCACTCATAACCCAGCTTCCAACTAAAACCTGCCGCAGGAAAAGAAATGCGGCTGAGCCTAAAAAGCCCAGTGAACAGATATATATAACATAACATAACGGTAAATAAGCATAAGCAACGAAGGAAATAAGAATACAAAATGAAAAAGCATAATCATGAAATCAATACGAATTCCAAAGATAACTAAGATTCAAAAGTGCATGAGAACTGAACAAGAAATGAATCACGAAATGAAATGAAAACAAAGGAGGGTTCATAAAAGGATGTGCCATAAGAACTCCATACATAATCCGTCAAATCAAACTAGAGCAAATACAAGTATACGAAGAGGGGAGACCTCTAAGTAAATAATAGTGTGAGAAGGAGTGCAAGGCACACACCACCTGGTCACCATAATCACATATACATAAAACCTAGGATGCATCCATACGCTCCCTAACATAAGTATGTGTGTCAGCTCTAGACTAAGCACATATAAAAGGTTGGCCAATAGTGAATCGCAAAATACATATACATAAGGGGGGGGGGGAACGCCGTAGATCTATCACACCTCTACGGGAGTGTCATGCCTAAGGTGCCATCAAAGACATGGTCCTGGACCTCCAGAACTAGTTAAGCTCATGCACGGATCTATCATATCATACAACAAATCATAATCTAACATGGCAAGAGAAACAAGATAATAACTCTAATAAGTATGGCAAGCATAATTATAGCATAGTAGAGACATTCAAGTAAATGTCAGAATGGATCAATAAGAATGACAATCATAAAATGAAAGTCATGAATCAACTAAGGGAATCATATCAAGGTCAAATGTCAGGTCATCAAGTATCACAGGTTCATCGTCAAAGGTTCATAATAGAAGGTTCATAATCAAATGGTTTACTTACAGAAATCTTTATCAAATGGTTTTCATAAAAATGATCTTTAATAACGGTTTTCATAAAAGTAGTCTTTAAAATTAGTTTTCATAAAAGATAGTAGAATTTCATAATAAAGTGGTATCGCATTGTTCGTAAATCATCATTTTAAAATAGTTTTTCTCAAAACATTTCCATGGTATAATTAAGAAAGGTTTTCACATCTAGTCACCAAAATCAATGAACCTTCTTAGTGTAAAGTGATTCGAATACTAATGTTACAGGGTAACGAACGAATGTTATCAAACATTATATCACAAGGATTATAAAGAACGAATGTCAAATGGGTCATGAAGAACGAATTAAAGTATAAGGGAACATAGCAATGGCTTAGGGAATCCTAACGAATCAAGATCAAGAAGGTCATGAGAACGAAAGCACCCTTACTGAAAAAGGGTAGAATATCTGTACCTTAAACCGCCGGGGAAACACACACTAGAAACATAAGGATCGGAATAAACTCCTTCTTCAGCGAATCTACACAAATTATAAGTTTGCTTATAAGTTTTCATAGTTTCTTAATCATATAGGTTTCATTTAGGTTTTCTTTCCATTTTAGGTAACTTTCCATATTTAGTAACTTAAGGTTCATAATGTCATTTATATAAGTTTAGGGTTCATAGTGTAGTTTTCATAAGTTTTAGGGTTCATTATGCAAACATAATAAGTTTAGGGATTATAGTGTCATTATGGTAAGATTAGGGTATAAAATGTAAATATTATAAAGTTACATGGTTTCACAAGTTAGGCCCTTTAGTTTAAGAGAATGACCATTTAAACCCTTTAGCTTAGAAAATATACACATAACACCTTTTTAACTTCCTTTTTACCCTTAACAGTTTCTGCATACGAATTTGTTATGTTTTGTCGAATTTATGAACCTTATTAGAACTCAGAAATAAAATCCAAAAAAATTCACACATGTACCTCAATGTCTTAAGTATTTTACATAATTTTTCCAGATTTTATTAAGTAGTATAACTATAGTTTAAAAATCACTTAAGTCAACTCGTTCAGATTACTGATTAGTTTTAACATACGAAAAGTTTGTATTATGATACCCTTTCATAAAAATTCAGAAAAATCTACAGAAATTCCAGTAATTACTAGACATGTGAAATATTACTCATTTCAAAGGGCATCCTCTAATTCGACATGGTTTGCAAACTAAAATTCAAAAACACGGACTGTTTTTCCAGACATACGAATTCAGTTTGACACTTGAACTTCCAAAAATCAAAAAGTTGCCTTACCGACCTCTAAAAATTACAAGGTTAATTTTCCCAGAAAGCTATTTTCCTAAACTTACTTCTAGACTCCAAAAACACCCAAATACATGTTCACATCATTTAGATACAATCAATTAAAGTCGGCTTAATTTTTCCTGGTTAGCAGCAATGTTTATTATCTCATGTAATCTATTAGGGTTTTCATTCCAATGATTATATTTTGGTACAAAACGATTATTGTTGAGCTTATAACATATCTAGGTCGATTCATATGAGGTCTTAACATATTCATAACAAACTCAAATCCAAATATCAATGTGTCGATTTCATATTAGGGTTATATAGAATCATTATTTTATGTAGTCTTCTTATCATTTTATGTAACTTGTGGTCATGATTTTATGTGATTTATCTAAGTCGAAGGTAAAGAAAAGACATGCAGCAGATCGGATTGTGTTCTACAATATATAACGAATTAGGTTTTAAAGCTTTCATTGTTCAAATCATATGTGTCGATTAGAAGAACACAAAATTGATTATGGTACCTTGCGAGTGATCGAATGAAGGAAAAGAAACAAGAACAAGCTTCACGAACCAACCCTAATCCCATGAATAACAACAGCCATTATCCAAGATCACAACACCCCTTGTGAGTGATCGAATGAAGGAAAAGAAACAAGAAAAGCCTCCTTTTTGCTTCTGCTGCTGATCGAACTGTTGGAGAAGAGAGGTAGCTGAACCCTTTTTTTTTGTTTTTTTTTTGTTTTAGGGTTTGCAATAGTTGAAGAAAAACAAAAGGATTGGTATGTGGAATTTACAAAGAAACCGTGTATTGATTATGGGCATTTATTTTGTACATTAAAGAAACCGTGTATTGATTATGGGAATTTAATTGGGCAAAAAATTTGGTCTTATTGACTCCATAAAATCGCCTAGTGTATAACTTAATGTAGGGAATTTATTTTGTACATTAAATGTATAATGTAAGGTTTAATTAGTTAGCATAATTCATTACATAACTTAAGTCATAATCATTTTAGGTTAAGTACACTTAATATTACTTATATGATATTCATAAGTTATTAAAATTTAAATTTGAGGGCATTTTTGTCATTTTGGATTATATTAATTTTGGGGTTTTACATATGGTGAAACCATCGGGGCATAATAATAATTTTAAAAACACACGGGTTGCCTCCTGAGAAGTGCTAAATTTATTAACGAGTCATCAGCCTGACTCAATCTTTCTTAATTTGGTAGTTTATATTTGGGATTCTTTCCTGATGTCTTTGGAATATACATCACATCTCCTTTTACTATTTCTTTTCCAGTTTTATCAATATCAAGTAACTTCGCGGTATTGCAAGTTCTAGGGAGAACATCCTAGATGTAACCAGTTTCCGCAACCTATGGTATTACTTTTTTATAATCAGCTGGAAAAGGTGCCATAAATGGAATAGCAGTGTATTTCTTTTTATCGAACAGTTCAAGTGGAGTTTCCTCACTTGACATTTCATTCAATTGCTCCTCATCATGGTATAGTTTGATTCGATGTCCATTAACATTGAAAATTCCACCGTTCTTTTCATACAATTCAACATATCCGGATGGAAAGCCATGTTTTACCACGAATGGACCAAACCATTTGGTTCTGAATTTAGGAGGTTTGAATTTGTACTTAGAATTGAACAAAAGAACTTTGTCTCCAGCTTTGAATTCTTTTCGGATTCTTAGCTTCCTATCATGATAAGCTTTTGTTCGAGCTTTGTACAATTTGGAATTTTCAAACGCTAGGAGTCTTAATTCATCGAGTTCATGCAATTGCAGGAATCGTTTTCTCCAACGATTTTAAGATCAAGATTACATTGCCTCAATGTCCAGTAAGCACGATGCTCGATTTCAAACGGAAAATGACAAGTCTTTCCGTATACGAGTCTGTACGGGGTTGTACCAATTCGAGTTTTATATTCCGTTCTAAACGCCCACAGAGCATCATCAAGTTTTCTTAACCAAACAGAAGGATTATCCTTGACCGTTTTTTCAAGTATTCTTTTTAAGGCTCTATTGGTATTTTCAACTTGACCACTGGTTTGAGGGTGGTATGCTGTTGAGAAATGATGGTGGACTCCATATCGTTTCATAACTTTCTCCATTTGATGGTTACAGAAATGAGTTCCTCTGTCGCTTATCAAAGCTTTTGGAATTCCGAATCGAGAGAAAAGCTTTTTCAGAAAATTCACAACAACTCGTGCATCATTTGTGGGTAAAGCCTCTGCTTCAGCCCATTTAGAGACATAATCAATTACAACGAGGAAGTATTCGAATTTATGAGATTTAGGAAAAGGACCCATGAAGTCAATTCCCCAAATATCAATTATTTTAGAAACTTGGATGCTCTTTGGTGGCATTTCGTCTCTACGAGAAAGACTACCAGATTTTCGGCATGCATCACAATTCTGCATAAGTGTATGTGCTTCTTTAAAAATTGTTGGCCAATAAAATCCCGCATCGAATACCTTTTTAGCGGTTGCGGACGGACCGTAATGTCCTCCGGTTGGGCCATGATGACATTCATCAAGAATTTTTCGGGTCTCTGAACCATATACGCATCTTCTTATTATGCCATCGGGACACATTTTAAATAGATACGGTTCATCCCAAAAATAGTATTTTAAGTTTGCGAAAAATTTACTACGCTCAGCGTAAGATAAACCTTTTTGTAATATTCCTCCAGCTAAATAATTTGCATAATCAGCAAACCATTGAACTTCTTCATTGTCGATTCCCATAAGAGTTTCATCGGGAAAGTTATGATCAATCTCGTCTTCACCGAGTTCCTCTAAATTAGGATGTTCTAATCTAGATAAATGATCTGCTGCAACATTTTCTGCACCTTTCTTATTCTGGATTTCTATGTCAAATTCTTGAAGCAATAAAATCCATCGGATAAGACGTGGTTTGGCATCTTGTTGGGAAAACAGATATTTTAGAGCTGAATGATCATTGAATACAATTGTCTTCGACAAAACAAGGTAAGAACGAAATTTGTCAAATGCAAAAACTACAGCCAAAAGTTCTTTTTCAGTCACTGTGTAGTTTTGTTGTGCACTATTCAAGGTTTTGCTAGCAAAGTAAATAGTACGAAAATGTTTACCATCTCATTGTCCTAATACTGCTCCAACAGCATAATCACTTGCATCGCACATAAGTTCAAACGGCAGTGACCAATTTAGTGAAACCATAATTGGTGCATTTGTTAACTTATTTTTAAGCGTTTCGAATGCCTTGATGCATTCTTCATTATGTCAAAGACTGAATATTTTTCAAGCAGCTTCGTCATCGGACGAGATATTTTAGAAAAATCTTTGATGAATCGGCGGTAAAATCCCGCATGTCCCAAAAAACTCCTAACGCCTTTAACGTTAGATTGTGGTGGTAATTTAGCAATAGCATCTATTTTTGCTTTGTCAACTTCGATTCCCTTGCTCGAAATCTTGTGACCAAGCACAATGCCTTCTGTCACCATAAAATGACATTTTTCCCTATTAAGCACGAGATGAGAAGTTTTGCATCTTTCAAGCATTTTATCAAGATTGGAAAGGCATGACTCGAATGAGTCTCCAAATACCGAGAAATCATCCATGAAGACTTCCATGGAAGTTTCAAGCATATCTTGAAAAATAGCAATCATGCATCTTTGAAATGTCGCTGGTGCGTTACAAAGACCAAAAGGCATACGCCTTTACGCATATGTGCTGAATGGACACTTGAATGTGGTCTTTTCTTGATGAGCTGGATCAATTGGAATTTCAAAGTAACCGAAAAATCCTTCGAGAAAACAAAAGTATTTGTTCCCCGCAAGTCTTTCCAACATTTGATCCATGAACGGTAATGAAAAATGATCTTTTCTGTTAGCATCATTTAATTTTCGATAATCAATGCATACACGCCAACCAGTTATAGTTCTTGTAGGAACAAGTTCATTACGTTCATTAGTTACGACAGTTGTTCCTCCTTTCTTAGGAACACAGTGAACAGGACTCACCCATGAGCTATCCTCAATGGGATAAATAATTCCAGCGTCAAGAAGTTTGATTATTTCTTTCTTAACAGCTTCTTTCATATTTGGGTTGAGTCTTCGTTGTCTTTGAACAACAGGTTTAGAATCGTTTTCAATATTTATTTTATGTTTGCAAAAGTTTGGACTTATTCCAGGAATATCAGAAGTTTTCCAAGCAAAAGCATCTTTGTGCTTTTTAAGAGTACAAACAAGTCGTTCTTTTTCATCGGGTTTGAGTTCTGAAGATATGACAACTGGAAGAAGAGAATTTTCTTCCAAGAATGCATATTCCATAAGATCAGGAAGAGATTTCAAGACTAGATCTACCGGCGGATCTTCAATTGAGGTTTTGATTCTTATATCATTATTGAATTCCAACTCCTCAAAGTTGGTATTTTCTTCCTCAGAAATTTCTTCAGTGCCAATCTGCATAAATTCAGTGGATTCTCTATCTAGATCTTCATCACTAATTTGTCCAGATATTTTATGAGTCTTAATTCTTTCATCAAGCAACTCATCAAATGTTTCCTCTGTTATATCATCGATAGCATCAATGCTATAACAAGTGTCATCATTCGCATGAGAATATTTCATGGCTTGATTAATCGAAAAAGAAATTATTTCGTCCCCAACTCAAAGGTTGAGTTCTTTATTTTTCACTCGAATGATAGCATCTGCTGTATTTAGAAAAGGTCTTCCTAGAATTAATGGAACTTTGCTATCTTCCTCCATCTCGAGGATCACAAAATCAACAGGGAAAACAAATTGCCCAACTTGAACAAGCATATTTTCAGCTATTGCAACAGGATATTGGATAGTATGATTGGCTAAGCGTATACTCATTCTCGTTGGTTTCAATGTATTGATTGAGAGCTTCGCATACAATGAGTATGGCATAAGATTGATACTTGAACCGAGGTCGGCTAAAGCATCACAAGTGATTGAATTTCCCAAAGTACATGGGATAAGAAAACTTCCTGGATCACCGAGTTTTTTCGGGAGCTTATTCTCAATAATGGCTGAGCAATCTTCATTCAAGAAGGTAGCGGAAATGTTTTCCATTTTACTTTTGTTGCTCACAAGTTCTTTCAAAAACTTCCCATAATTGGGCATACCAGCTAGGACATCAACAAGAGGAATGGATATTCTAACTTCTTTTAGTACGTCAATGAACTTGCCATATTGCTCTTCCATCTTTTCTTTCCTCAAACATTGAGGGTATGGAATTCTTGGTTTGTATGGTTTGAGTTTTGGAGTAGATTTAACAACTGGTGTAGAAATTTGTTCATTTTCTTTTGGTTCTTCTTCTACTTCATCCTCACTATCATCATGAACAATAGTGGTTGTTTGGGTTGGGTTGGGTGGTGGATCATAAGATAGGCCACTACGAGTGTATACATCATTCACATGCTCATTTCTCGTTTGAGGTGGACGATAATTTCCAGATGATGATGGTTTTGGGTTGGTTTGAGTATTGCTTGGCAAGGTACCAGATGGTCTTGCAGCAAGTTGATCAGAAAGACGACCAAATTTGGTTTCAAGATCTTGGATAGAACCTTGATGATTCTTTTGACCTTGTTCGACTTTGCTTTTGAGCATGAAGAATTGATTTTTCATGAATTTGTTCGTTTGTTTTTGAGCATGCACGAATTCACGCATAGTTTTTTCGAATTCAGATTCTTCATTTTTCGTTTCACGAGATTGTGGTGGTGAACTGTTATCATCATGAGAAGATGTTTGGCGGTTTTCGTCACGAGTTTGGGAATTACGATTGTCATCCCTTGGTGGACGATCTTGCCAATCTCGAGAATTCCTACCGTAGTAGTTTCCACGATATCCTCCTCCTCGATATCCTCCAGAAACATAATTGGCTTCTGCTTCAGGACCTCCCATGGGTTTATCATCACACTCGGATGATGAGTGATTTCCACCACAATGAATACATCCCACACGCATTTCTTTGATTTCTTTTTGGATACTTTTGAATTTGGAATCGATTTTAGAGGTGAAATCTTTCATCATATCCATGATTTTGGAATTTTCATTTGTTGCTTCAGCGAATGCAACCGATTTTCGTTGAGGTTTGATTTTGGAGTCCTTAGACCAATCAAGCTTTAGAAATACACGGTCTTCTAGTAAGTTGTAAGCTTCGTTAGGGGTCTTATAAAGTAAAATTCCCCCGGCATCAAGTATGCCTTGAGTTGCGTCATCGAGACCATGGTAAAAGATTTGAATGATATTACCACGAGACAATCCATGCCCATGACAACTTCAGAGCATGTTTTTCATTCGAAGCCAAGCTTCGACTAGATTTTCTCCTTCTTTTTGAGTAAAGCTACGAATTTCACCTAAGAGACGATCAAACATGGCTGGTGGAAAGAAACGTCCGACAAACGCTCTTCTCATTTGGTCCCAAGTTGTGATCACTCCGGGGCTTAATTCATTATACCAAATTTTCGCTTCTCCGGTGAGAGACAATGGAAAAAGTTTAAGACGGATTGAATTTGCATCGGTAGTTCCATAATGAAACATGTCACAAATTTCAAGGAAATCGGGGATATGTTTGTGTGGATCGAGTTTAGCTCTACCATCAAACTGGTTGTCTTTAATCATCGAAAGATGATGACCTTTGATAGTAAAGTTTTATCCAAGATTAACGGGAACAATTGCGGCTGCGGGTGTAGGAGCTACAACCCTATTGGCATCCCACATAGGTTGATCGTCAGCCATTGGAAATGGTAATTTTTGAAAAAGATTAACTATTGGATGAACTTCGGAAAGGTTTTCAAATGGAGGGTTTTTGGTTCTTGGAATTCTTTGATCGGGTGGAACGAATGGAGTTCTCTTTTTGCGAAATAAACTTTCGGGGTTGGACAATGGTGTGCTCAATTCGTCGCTTGAAGAGCGAGTGGTCATACACGAGAAAAACGAACCCTATCAAAAAGGATTTAAGAAAGAAACAAAAAAAAAATAATAAGATAATTTTTTTTTTATGAACAGTACCACTGGACTGGCGGTCGAGGGCTAGGACCGGCGGTCTGGTTCGAAAAGAGAAAAAAAAAAGAAAAATGGACAGAATGTTGAGGCCGGCCGGTCGGAGTATGGGCCGACTGTCTGGGAGATTTTTTTTGTTTTTTTTTTTTTTTTTTAGAACTTAACGAATACGCCACCGAATATCAATACGAATAGGAATAGAACAAGTAAATCATAAACAAAAACTTCACAAAAACGTGATCAAATCCCCGGCAGCGGTGCCAAAAACTTGATGTGTTTCTAGGGATATACCGGTTATGAGTGCAAGTTTTAAATTTATAACACGATTTACCAATGATTCAAACGAAACACATACGAGCAAGTATACTCGTCCGTGTGTAGTAAGAGATAATTAAGGTAAGCCGAGGTCGTTCACTAGGATTTGTTTAGTTTTTATGATGTAAGTTTTTGTAAATAAAATCAAGCCAAATTATCGATTCCAATCGTAAGCAAATTAAGATAATGTAAATTCAATAAATTAAAGACTACACTTGCCTAGACTAGTTTGCATAATTCTCTCGATGTGATTATGACGATGGTTCCATTTGATTATGATCAACAAATAAGGTGATGTTCTAATTCGATTAGTGGGTATACTAACTCTATTGTTTCCAACACTTTCAATCCTCGTCAAGATTTTAAGATTATAAAAACAATATTTAAGATTTGATCAATCCAAGACTAACACAACTCAATTACTTGATTCTCTTTCGTTTCACAAGTAATTGACAACCACACTATTTAGTTTTCCAAGTTTAACCAAGTTACTTATGAAATGGTCAATACATAAGGTAACACCCTCATAGACAAAGGTTTACAACTAATTAACTAACAATGTCTTTTTCATCCCATTACACTATTAGTAATTAACCAAACTTGACAACTCTTTGGTGGAGAAAACTCTTAATAGTACAATTCGTTCTTAGTATTAGCTTTTCTTTTATCTTAGAACCATTAAGTCATAATCAACCAAAAATCATGTAACAAACATCATCTAGGCAAGTGCACAAGGCACTTATCCACTCATGGCAAACAAAGGAATAACCACAAGAAATTTATCACTAGAAAACATGATTAATAAGTCTTATAAAAGTTGTAATGATGATTACAAAAATTAGGAACACTTATGAAATGATCAACAACAATCCTTGAACAATTGAATTGATGATTGGTGAATGTAAGCTTTCCCTTTTCCTGCGTTTCTTCTCTTTGTCGCCCCTTTTGATAGATAATAATAGATTATGAGTAATAGTTGTCTCTCCTTTTCTCATAGCCAAGCATACATATATATAAGATAACTATCCATGTCACCAAGAATAATTCTTGGGCCAAAATTGTCATAAATTGAAGGCAAGATGAGTTAATGGAAGTAGATGATCGGACTTTGGAGTGATGGCACTTAACTCTTCTCTTAAATGCAACTATGGAAGACTTTAAGTGACTGGACCCATGGTCGGAACATAGGACCTGCGACCTGGATGTCTGCTGGACCTTGGATTTGAACTCTAAACCTTTGGTCTGGAAATGACTACTCAACCTTGGGTTTGGGATAGGAACCTTGGGTTTGGGATAGGACCTTCAACATTCATTTCATCATATCATGATCTTTTCTTGAGCTTGAAAATCATTGTAATCTTGATTCTTTATCTTTAACAATCCTTCCCAAAGCTTTTATTGTGAGATGAACCCTACGTTTGTGCATAAGCTCTTGATTTAACAACTTTTCTTCATCTTTTTAGCCTTTTCCTTGAACTTGATCGTACCTGACTAAAATACATATTTTGCACCTTTTAAGCATAATATGTTCACAAATACAACCAAATGCAATGCATAATCATAGAAATAACGCAACTAAAACATGTTCAAAATGAGCGTTATCAGTCCATGACGGCTTAATCTTCAATACCGGTGTTACCGTAGTAACAACCAGTAGCATATGTATTGAACCCGGTTTCTGCCCTAAGATTGATCATATGGAGGGCTATTTCTTTTCACTTTTTTTTTTTTACTTTTCTTTTTAATTCTTCAACCCCTTCTTTCTCCTTTCATTTCTTTACTTTTTTTTTTTTTTTTTTTTTTTTTTTTTTTTTTTTTTTTTATCATGTTTAGGGTTTTCTAGTTCTAAACTATTGGTATTATCCTTGGGTAGATCCCTCCGGCTCTGGCGGATCATAGGACGGTTTCCTAACTTTAGTCACCTTATATCTCCATAACTAACCTATGTTTGCCATAAAACCAATCATTTGAAAAATCTCTCAAAGTTTTCATGAGTGTAAAACTTATATTGTTTACACTTTGAGAGTTTTGCATTTTTCAAAAATATTCCCCATTAACATGTGCTCATAAGTGTTTAAAGTAAATTTGCACATGTCGGGTAGAGTCAGCCCTTTTAGAATTGATTAATTTTCAGTGAGTATGACCGTTGCGAGACACGTTTACATCACTAGATAAACTAGCTTGAAATTATTACCCGTCCAGGTCATATTCAAAGAAGAATCTCTCAAAATTTGTACATTCTACTCAGACAAGTCCTTTGCGAGACACGTTTACATCACCGGATAAACCGGCTTGAAATTATTACCCGTCCAGGACATGTCTTTTCGATTACTGACATTTGATATTCGTCAATTCGAGGGTACAATCTGAGTCTAGCTCATACGAGATTTCAACTTTGAGTTACCATATTTTAATCACATACTTATTCTCCCCCTCAAAAAATAGCTTATTCATGTTGTTTTTGGAAAACTTTTGATTAAAATATGCTTTTTGAGGTTTATGGGAAGAATTCCAACAAGAACATTTCGTGTTTTGAACAAAGATATTTGTTTCAAGTACTCCCCCTTAACAAGGGAATACTTGTTCTTTTGAGCAGAATTTTGAAAAACTTAGAAAATTCTGGTTAATTCTACTCAAAAGTAAGAAGCTTTCACTCCTTATATTAGGATTGAGGCACTGAAGCGTACCTCAGGGTCCTTTCTTTACAAGTACGGGTTGTGTATTGTTATCTATGCACAAGCAATAGTCATATATAACTTTAATGAATGATGAAAAAAATTGACAATGATACCATTGGTTTTATTCTGGACGGCAGAAAGTGAGAATATTTGAATCTCTAGCTCGTCCACCAACATAACTCTCCAGTCTTCTCATCTGCACCCGATACTTAAGCCAGTGATCAATGCGTGCCAAGAACTTGACCGCTTGCTTCACATCGCTTCTCTTCCAAGTCATGTGCCTCAGCCAACCCTGCTTCCTTCCTTATGTATGATTCTCCAGAATGTGATCAAGTTCAGCCCTAACTTTTACCAAAGTCTCATCGCTAAAATTATGAATGTGTTGATAGCCCATGAACTTAGGTCTGCCAGATCGGACGAACACTACTCCAAATAGTTTGTTGCTGAAGGAATATGGCTTCATCTCTGCTATACCCGGAGGTCGAAGATCAGGCTTGATTAGATTCAACTGCTTCTGGTAACTTTCCACCCCAAGATGAACGTCTTCGACTCTTGTTCTGATCACAATACTTCGGATGTAAATCAGAATAGAGTTGATGATGTCGTATTGGAGACGACTAGGAAGATGCTCGAGTTTCCCTTGAATCTTGAGTAAGTACACATCTTCAATGTCATTTAGATTCAAGTAGGGATAATCAGCTTCGTTGAATGTGTATTCCTTGTCGTCTTGCCTTCTCACTGTGATCTTGGTCAGAAAATTATACCCATACTTTGACTCCGTCTCAGCACTTATAATGGAAAGAATCCCACTTTTGCTGTAAACCTTATGTTTCGAGGTAAAAGTAAGTTTCCATTTGTAGAACCATTTTCTTATGTCAGGCCAGTGGAAGATTCCCAGAACAGCTTCATCATTGTATTCGGCAATCGAGTTTCTGAATAAGTCGCTGATCTGTTCTTCAAATCCTTCTAACACATATGTGGTTTCCTTGAACTTAGTAAGGGAAACAGCGTATCGCTTTTCTAGATTGGTATTCCCATAAATTAGTTACTCTAAGTCATTGTTGAAGAAGTAAGCTTTGGGTATCTTGGGGTTGTGGGCATGACCGATGAGGGGTAGGGGTTGTGAGTCGTCACGAAGTTGGAAGTTATCGGTTTGATGAGAAGATCTTGTATCATCCAAGTTAACATTCTCAGATAAAGCCCGTGCAACTTGTTCCAGATTATACTCGAATTCCAGTTGCGAAGTTGTTGCAGTCTTGAATTCAGAGATGCATGCTTTGCGGATTTTCACTATATCAGACAGTTGTAGCTTCTGAACCTTCATTACTTTCTTCAGTCTCTTAGTGAAATCCACAACTGAGCCTTCTGTAGGTGCTTCATCTTCTAGAATACCTGGATAAGCATCCACAATCTCTTAAAACCACTCGAACTTTGCAGCATTAGGGTTTACCCATTCAGGCGCAGGTTTGAGAGGTGCATCAACAGGTGGTGCAGGAACAATTGTAGCTTGGTGAGGAGCAGCATCAGTTTCAGCTTGATCAAGAGTGATATCATCATGATGTTCAGCTTCATCAAAAGTTCCAGTCTCTTGGGGTACGAATTCCTCTTCGCCTGTTTGCTGAATGTTGGAGGGAGGCAATGTTGTAGAAGGTCTAACCATTCTTGTACGTTTCTCACTTTTCTTTGCTTGGTTGTCCTTGTCATGATTGTCGCGATGGCGTTTGCTAGACTTGACCTTCTTGCACGACTCACCTTTCTTTTCAGCTTTCCTTATTGATTCGATTAAGGCTATGCGAAGATCTTCCTCTTCCGGATCATTGATGACAGCCTCTAGCAATTGTCCTTTAAGATCAGCAGCTAAAGGTTTTGATGGTTTTTTCTGGATTGTGAGCGATGTTGACTGGATGTGATGTGCTACAATACCATCAAGCTTCCTCTTGACATATTCCTTAAGGAGATTTGGAAGCGTCTCATGAAGATGTTTGCTGATCTCTTGTGGTAAGTTATTGTTAAGGTAGTGCTCCGTTGCTAGCTCAATATCATAAGATTTAAACTCGTTGATTTCACTTTGCTGAGTTGTCACTTGAGTTTGTAACGCGCTGAGCTGCTCTTTCAGGGCTTGAAGTTCACGGTTGTCTTGTTGTTGAGGTATGGGTAATGGTGATGGAGGCTTGGTTTTAGAGGTTCGGTCCACAGATGATGGAATAACTGGTGGAGTAGGTATACGATCGTCATTTTGATTATCATCATCTTGGTCATCATCATCCTCATCACCTTCATCGTCTTTGTCATCATTACTCTCATCTTCTTCATCCTTATCCTCTTCTTCATCATCTTTATCATCTTCATTCTTGTTTTCATCTTCTTATGATTCAGATTTTGAGGGTGTGTGTATGAGTTGGTCTGATTCTTCTGATTCACCCTCAGATTCATTTGGTGAGGTACTAGCAGATTTAGACTTTGTAGCTTCTGAGTCATCTTCAGACTGAGTCAAGGCTTTTTCTTCACTAACCTGTGATGCAGATCCTTCACCTCTCTTTCTTTTCTCAAATCTCTGAAGGTTGGCCAGATATTTTGCCTTGTTTTCTTGTAAGGCTCTCTGGAGTTGTGCAATCTCCTCTTCTTGAGTCTTTGGTGGTTGAAGGGGTTCATCAGGTTTGTCTTGAATTTTGATTGATTTGCCCTTGCCTTTGCCTAGTCCTTCATCATGCATTACCTTCTTCATCTTCATAAGTCTTTTTCTTCTGTCATCCCTTAGACTTTGTTCCTCTTCTTCTTCTTCCTCTGAAGATTCGTCCCTGAGTATTAGTTTCTTCTTTGTAGCTTGGGTGACTTTCTTTGTCCTTGTAAAAGTTGTTATGATTGTTCTTCCTCTTCCTCTACCAACTGTACCTTTCTTTTCTGCTTTGTCATACCATACATAAGCTTCAGTTGCCTTCACCGCTTCTGATAACAGCTTGGATGGAATTCTTAGATCTTGTTCGGTGGTGTTGGTCGTATGAATTCTTACTCTGGAAAGTACATGGTCCATCTGTATTGTATGAGCTTTCTCATTTGGACGTTTGTCAATCTCTGGATGTCTTTCCATGAAGTAAGCAATTAGAAGTTTGGTGAAGCGTGGGAAGGGTATCTTGTAGCCCTTCTTTTGGCAAAACTGACGGGCTTGATAGATCATTTCCGTCCAGATGTACTGAGCATAATCCATATGATAGAGGTTAATGACATCCCAAAAGAACATTAGATGTTCGATTCTGGGGTGCTCGAGACCCGTTTCCTTCCCTGTAATGCAGTGGTTCAGGATGGTGTACATGGTTAACCAGGGTTGAGGAATGTGTTTTCTATCCACCTTTGAATGTGAAGTGAGTTCTTCACCCGAATCGTCATAGCCAATGTGTTGTAATGTCTTGACTATATGATCAAAGGTAGGATCTTTAAGGAATTTGGTTTGTTTGCCAGAAACTATTGGAGGAAGATCAAGTACAGCACGAAGAAGGTGAACATCGAACTGGGTCCTCTTGTCATCAAGGGTGACTGCCATCATCTTGTTGTCTCGGCTGATTAATAGTGTGTACCAAAACTGGTTGAGGTAGATTTCTGGTACAGTGGCAGATTTAGTAAGAACATGCCTACAGAAATGTTTCTTTAGGATCTCCACCATTATCTAGCAAGAAGGATGGCATGGTAACTTATCCAAGTCAACTCTGGAGTTGGAATCATTAATCTTCCTTTCATCACCTTCTGGGATCAAATCATTCCTAGCTATGGACGTTTGAGACATAATGAACATGTGTAGCACGAACACCAACAAAGATACACAACGGAAATTGTATATATATGTTAGTGTAAGTCACTTATTTCATGATCTGAGCCTAACTGATATGATGCATCACATAGAAAGACATGTACCATGATCATGAATAATATGAACACATTAAGCAAACAACCATATTGGAGCAAACTTATTTTTCAACTTAACTGAATTTCTGTACTTAGAAAAATTACTAAGTCTGCAAAAAACATGGTTACTCGAAGAAATGATTGTTACTCGAAGAAAATGTGACAGTTAATCCTTACTAGAAGGATTTGAAAAAAAAATGGAAATATCAGCTCTTACTTGGAGATTACCATTTTTCCTTACTCGGAAACTTTTTAAATACCCTCCTAACTCGGAGAAACATGATATCCTACTTACTCGAAGAAACAGTACACTAGGTCGAATAGTCTGATAAAAATTGCTTACTCGGAGAAAGAAGTCTTACTCGAAGAGTTTTAGTAAAGTATCCTTAGTTGAAGGATATTTCATTACTCGGAGAGTAAATGAAATGATCTTTACTCGAAGAATATTTACAAAAACTTTTCTAAGTTGAAGAAACATTACTAACTCGAAGATTTTTATAAAATATTTCTAAGTAGAAGGATTTTAACCTGTTACTCGAAAGACTTCATAAAAAAATTCTAAGTAAGTAATATTACTCTCCTTACTCGGAGATCTTCAACCTTAGTCGAAGGAATTCAAGGTTACTCGAAGACATTCAAATTAACTCAAATTCTATGTTAGACAGTTACAGGAAACAAGTAAGCAACAAATATCTTCCTAACCATGTTCTGATCAAGTTAAAACACCCAGAAATCCATACAAAACAACAGATTATGCACCACACATCATTAAACTTTATGCAAAACTTTGACTAAGACTTAGTGTTTGATTTAAGCAATGAAACTTTAAGCGCATTATCTATAGACTCACATAAGCATATCCCACTCCTCAAAACACATTCACAGTACACCATTAAGTACCAGCCAAAAAATTGACCTTATGAACCCTAGATCACTTGAAATGTACCTAGTGATGTTATCTAATTCTATTAAGCAGTTGTAAAACACTCCTAGGCATTATATTAAGCTATATAACTAACTTAATTAGATTATATCCTAATATATACGAAATGCCCAAATCGAACTCTTAAACCCTAATTCATCGATCACACAATTTAACCACAAAAATGTTATAAGAATTCAGGCGAGTGATTATAATGCATAACTAAATATGTATAACACTTACAATCGAGATTTTAGAAAAAATCAAAATTCTTGAATATGTGAGTGAAATTTTGGCGGTAATATGCTCAACGTTCTGATTTATGTGTGTTTTTTTTTAAAAACTGGGTTGTGCCTTATATAGGCTAAACTTTGAACTTTTGACACTTTGAGCCCCTAAACCCATTTATCTGTTCACACTAAGTCCTTATGTGGTAAAGTTATGACAGTTGACAACAACAGTCCTTGAGGTTAGTTGTTGTTTCAACCTTGATCCAATTGGTAGTAAACTTTAGTAATTTGCATTTCTCCCCCTTGAACTAATACATGTTTTTTAAAACTTTATCAAACTTTTAGTCCAAGAGATCACAGAAACGTTGCGTGATGAAGATTTTGATAAAAATATGCAAAAGTTAGAAAAATTCTCCTCCTCAAAATATGTTCGTGATTAAACTTGATTAATTTTGAAATTACAAGAACATATTTTGATTCGTTTTGAATTTTGCACACTTAATTTTTTTTTTTTTTTTTTTTTTAAGAATAAGAAGAAAATCTTTTTGTGTTTTTGATATAATATTTACAAAGATAGTTTGGATGTTTGACTCTCGTAATTATTTTTAGGAAAGTTGTTTAGATCCTCTGGAGTCAAACATCTCATACCAATTTGGTGAACTAATTCCATAAATCTTGCATGAGGCAAGGCTTTGGTGAATAAATCCGCCAATTGGTATTCTGTACCCACAAAATAAAGTTCAATAGTACCCTGTTCCACATGCTCCTTCATGAAATGGTATCAAAGTGCGATATGCTTGGACTTCGAATGTTGAACGGTGTTGCACGAGATGGCAATGTGTTGGGAATAAAATGATCAAAGTCAAAGAGCCTGCCAATGATGAGAAGAGCCTGCTAGTTGATTTTGAACAAGTATGAAGATGTTCTACCAGTACCTTCTGGGTAGAAGGTACTGCTGGTTGATGAAGAGCCTGCCAAGCTTATGTCAAGTCGATTAGATATTTTGTAATAGATATTTAGTTGAATTATTAGTCTTTGTACATTGTTATACGTTATGTAGAAGTAGATTAGTCTTCTGTGGTGACAGAGGAATATTATCAGAGTTGTACATGGGTAGTTGTATTTAATTGTAGGCGCACATAATAGTCAAAGTATAGTATAATACTCTTCCACTTGACAACATGTAATAAGATATCCTTATCTTATAAAAGGATATCTTAGTCACTACTTCATGCATGCATCTTTTACAACAATAACCAAAAACAAACTATCTCTCAAGTAACTTAGTTACTTCAAATCACAAATCCTTTACAATCAAAGATTCAAGATTACTTTGTAATCCTGGTGATATTTAGATCATCCGTATTATTTCATCAATAATATTGAATCGTTTTGTGTTAACCAAAGTTGTGTTATTTGTTCATTGCATTCTCACGTTTACTTAAACTCACCACCTTGTGTCCTTTTAAAGTGTGTTGTAGTAGATTCCGCATGCTAAACACATTCAATACATAAATATCTCTCAAACACATTACTAAGATTCATATCCCAAGTGTTTGAACTTCGAACAATAACGTTCCACAAGTGGTATCAGAGCCAGGCTTGATATTTACTAATTTAAAAGAAAAATGGATGTTGAACATATTCAAACCAATGTTGCAGCTAAACTTCCATTACTCAAGCAAAACGAGTTTGAAATGTGGAGACTAAGGGTTGAACAATACTTTCAAGTGCAGGACTATGCACTTTGGGAGATAATTGAACAAGGCAATTCATTTAAACCCCAAATCACCACTACAACAGTAAATGATGCTCTTGTAACAAGAATACAAGAACAACCATCAAATGCAGATGAAAAAGTTCAGAAGAGAAATGATCTAAAGGCAAGGAGTATGTTACTGATGACTATTCCAAATGATCAACTTCTGATCTTTAACAAATACAAAGATGCCAAAACCCTTTTTGAAGCAATTGTGGCTAGGTTTGGTGGTAATGATGCTACCAAGAAAACACAGAAAACACTTCTCAAACAACAATTTGAGAACTTCACAGCCACAACCAATGAGTCTTTGGACAGTATGTTCAATAGACTTCAGAAGCTTGCAAGTCAGTTAGCCATCCATGAAGTGATGATAACTCAAGAAGACCTAAACTCTAAATTTCTTAGAAGTTTACCTTCAGAATGGTCTATGCATGTCATTGTATGGAAGAACAAGTCAGATATTGACCAGATGAGTCTCAATGATCTCTACAATAATTTCAAAATAGTAGAGCATGAAGTAAAGAAGACTACTGGGTCAAATTCAGGAAATATGGCTTTTGTTTCATCCCCAAGCATCTCAAAGGTTGATAATGAAGAACAAGGTAGCAGAGAAGAAGGTACTGCCAATACAACCTTTGGTACTGCTAGTACTTCTGGTAGTACCAAATCCATATTAGATGAAACAATTGGGTGTGCTTTTCTTACATCTCAGCACAATGGGTCCGTATTATCATTTGAAGACCTTCAAGAAATTCATCCTGATGATCTTGAAGAAATGGACATAAAGTGGCAACTTTCACTTTTAAGCATTAGAGCCAAGAAGTTGATGATGAGGACTGGCAAGAAGATTCTGATAGATGGAAATGAGCCTGCTGGCTATGATAAGTCAAAGGTGGAGTGTTACAACTGCCACATGAAAGGTCACTACTCTAGAGAGTGTAGAAGACCTAAGAAGCAGGATAACAAGGGTAGAGGGTTTGACAACAGAAATAAAGAAAGCTTTGAGAAGAAAGGAAACTTTGAAAGCAAGAGTAAGGTTGTTGAAGTTGCTGAACCAAAAGCAATGGTTGCTATAGATGGCATGGGTTTTGATTGGAGTTTCATGGGTGAAGATGAGTCAACTTCTGATGAATTGGCTTTGATGGCATTCTCCACTCCTGAGGTACAAACTATCAAATGTTCTAATAATTGTGAATCTCTTAAAGAATTAGAAATCATAAGTAAAGCTTATGATACAGAAATTTTAGAACATAGAAAAACCAATCAAACCTTATTTGACCATAAGTGTGGTATGTCCAAGCTAGAAAAACAAATCATTCACTATAGAGAAAATGAACTCACATTTTCTGATGCTAAAGGTGCTCTTAATAGACAAATATTTTTGAAAGATACAGAAATTGAAATGTTAAGGACTGAGTGCACTAAAGTGACATTGGCTAGAGATAATATTCAACTGACTGTTACTAAATTGGAACTAGCTTCTGAGTGTACTAGGAGCATAGTAGAGAATCAGATGAATAAAAGAATAAAATCAGGGATAGGATACAATGAATGTCCACCTCCTTATAGAGGAATTCCATGTCCCCAAGGTAGTGATCTTGCTGTATCAGGTTTACATGAATTTGTTAACAAACCATTGGCTAAACCTGTAGTGATAAGTGAACCTTCTGAGAGTGCTAAGAATGTTCCACTCTCTAAGGTGCTCACTGATAAGAGACCAGATGTCCTAATTATTGAGGATTGGGTATCTGATGATGATGAAGATCAGACTATTCCTATCAAAGGAATCAAAGTAGGACCAACTAGTCCTAAGAAAGTAGAAGTTAAAGCTAAGACTAAAGCTGTTTTGAAGACAGTTGAAAGTTGTGAAAAATGTAATAACAAACCTAGGGGAAGCCAAAGAAATTGGAACAACCTTAAGTCACAACAATTAGGTGATGACTTTGTTATGTTCAATAAGGCTTGTTATTATTGTGGTAGCTTTAATCATCTTCATGCTTATTGTAATAAATGGGTTTCTGGGAGTAAATCAAAGTCTAAAACAAATGTTACTCACCCCAGAAAAAGTTTTGCTAACACCACAAATATTAAACATACTGTTAGACAACATAAGCCTGCTATTACAAAACCAACTGAAAAGGGTACAAGAAACACTTTCAAAAGTGTACCAAAAGTTGAGAAAAGTCCTATTCAAAAGATAAATGTGGTTAAAACAAAAATTTGGACACCAAAAACCAAAGGTCCTGCTAGACCAAAAGGTCCTGCTAGACCAAATGGTACTGCCAAATTTGGTATTGCCAAAATTGGTACTGATAGACCAAAGACCACACAATGGATTAGAAGGGAAAGTGCTGTTAAGTCCTCAGCATGTTGGATTTGGAAACCAATCCAATCAAAAGGTGCATCAACAATCCTGAAAAGGTTTGATTTCATTGATGCAAGAGGCAAACCCAAGTCTGTCATGGCTTGGGTACCCCAAGGAAACTAATATGTTTATTCATGTGCAGGAACATTCATCTGATATTGAAGATCAAGGATATGTTGATAGTGGATGTTCAAGGCACATGACAGGCAACATGTCATTTCTCTCAGACTTTAAAACATTTGATGGAGGATATGTTACCTTTGGGGGTGGAATAAAAGGAAAGATCACTGGTAAAGGTACTATCAAAACCAGTAAACTAGATTTTGAAAATGTGTATTTTGTGAAAGAACTTCAGTTTAATCTTCTTAGTGTCTCACAAATGTGTGACAAAAAGAACAATGTTCTATTTACTGACAATGAATGTATGGTTCTTTCTTCTGATTTTAAGATGCCTGATGAGAGTCAGATCCTTCTTAAAATTCCAAAAAGGAACAATATGTATAGTGTCAATTTAAAGAACATTGATCCCAAGGAAGGTTTGACTTGTTTGGTAGCAAAGGCCTCATTGGATGAATCAATGCTTTGGCATAGAAGGCTTGGTCATGTAAACTTTAAAACAATCAACACTATTGCAAAATATGATTTAGTAAGAGGTTTACCCAAAAAGATTTTCCAAAATGACCAAACTTGTGTTGACTGCCTAAAAGGCAAACAACATAGAGCTTCTTGTAAGCCCAAGACCCAAAACTCTATTACTCAGGCTTTACATATGCTTCATATGGATCTCTTTGGTCCTACTAATGTGTGCAGCTTGAATGGAAAAAGATATTGTCTAGTTGTTACTGATGATTATAGCAGATTTTCATGGGTTTTCTTTTTAAGATCTAAACATGAAACTAGTGAGATACTTAAAACCTATATCACTGAGGTAGAAAATCAATCTGATAAGAAGGTTAAGGTCATCAGGTGTGACAATGGGACAGAGTTCAAGAATAGAGTTATGGATGACTTTTGCAAGGAAAAAGGCATAAAAAGAGAGTTTAGTGTAGCTAGAACACCTCAGCAAAATGGAGTAGCAGAAAGAAAGAATAGAACACTTATAGAGGCTGCTAGAACAATGTTAGTAGACTCTAAGTTGCCTATTTCATTTTGGGCTGAAGCAGTTGGTACTGCTTGTTATGTACAAAACAGGGTTCTTGTGACAAAACCACATAGAAAAACACCTTATGAACTTTTCTTTGGTAGAAAACCATCTTTAAGTTTTATGAGACCTTTTGGTTGTCATGTCACTATTCTCAATACCAAAGATCATTTAGGCAAATTTGATGGAAAAGCAGATGTTGGCTATTTGATAGGGTATTCCTTGCAGAGTAAGGCCTACAGAGTGTTTAACACTTGCACTAGGCTAGTAGAAGAAAATCTTCACATAGAGTTTCAAGAGAAACTTACAAATGTGAAAGGAGTTGGACCAGATTGGATGTTTGATGTTGATAGGCTTTCAGAATCTATGAATTATGTGCCTGTTACAGGTACAAATGCTAATGAAACTGCAGGTTCTGAAGACAATGTTGAAACTCATAAAGATCAAGATTACATCTAGATGCCAATTTGGAAAAGTATGGATCTCTCTTCAAGTCAAGAAGAACCTTCAAACACAATAAATGAGGGTAATGAAGAAGATCAAGGAACTCAGAATCAAGAGAATCAAGAAAGTGGTGCTAATGACAATGGTACTGCTAGTTCTTCAGATGGTCCTGCCAGTTCAAGTATTGGTACTGCTGAGCCATTGAATGTTCAAATAGATGATTCTTTTCAAGAAGAAGTTGGGATTAGAAATCTTCCAACTACATATGAAGTTCCTAAAACACCAAACACTAGAATTCTCAAAGATCACTCAACTGATGATGTGATTGGAAGCATAACTTCTGGTGTTAGAACAAGATCTCAAGTTGGTTTATCTCAAGTCTTATCTCCAGATGAAGAAGGGTTTATCTCCTCTATTTATAAAGAAAAGAATAATGATAGTTCCAATATATGCTTGTTTTCATGTTTTCTATCTCAGGCTGAACCCAAAAACATAAACAAAGCTTTGGATGATGCAAGTTGGGTGGAAGCAATGCAAGAAGAGCTTCTCCAATTCAAGATTCAGAAGGTTTGGATATTGGTTGATTTTCCTAAAGGTCATAGGGCAATTGGAACCAAATGGGTGTTCAGAAACAAGAAAGATGAAAGGGGTATAGTGATCAGAAACAAGGCTAGATTGGTAGCACAAGGATATACTCAAGAAGAAGGGGTAGATTATGAAGAAGTGTTTGCTCCAGTTGCAAGACTTGAAGCAATTAGGCTATTCTTGGCTTATGCTTCATTCATAGGCTTCACTGTCTATCAAATGGAAGTTAAGAGTGCATTTTTATATGGTGAGATTGAAGAACCAGTATATGTGTCTCAACCTCCAGGCTTCATTGATGCTGAGTATCCAGACAAAGTTTACAAGGTTACCAAGGCTTTGTATGGTCTACACCAAGCTCCTAGGGCATGGTATGAAACATTGGCTTGTTTTCTACTAGAAAGTGGATTCCAAAGAGGCAGGATTGATCCAACTTTGTTTATCAAAAGAACAAAGAAAGACATCTTGCTAGTGCAGATTTATGTTGATGACATAATCTTTGGATCAACAAACCAAGACTTGTGTGTAGAATTTGAAAAACTTATGCATAGTAAGTTTGAAATGAGTTCTATGGGGGAACTTACTTTCTTTTTGGGTCTCCAAGTGAAACAATCCAATGAAGGCATATTTATCAGCCAAGATAAATATGTAGCAGAGATCCTAAGAAAATTTAATTTTGCTGATTCTAAGGTTGCAAGTACACCAATGGATCCAGACAAAGGGCTACTCAAGGATGCTGAAGGAGAAGATATGGATTTGCACAATTATAGATCTATGAATGGGTCCTTGATGTATCTTACATCATCAAGACCTGATATCATGTTCTCAGTATGTGTGTGTGCAAGGTTTCAAATACATCCCAAGATCTCTCATCTCACAGCAGTCAAAAGAATCTTTAGATATCTTAAGGGTCAACCTAGGTTGGGTCTTTGGTATCCAAGGGAATCATCTTTTGAATTGGTGGCTTATTCAGATAGTGACTATGCTGGTGCAACTCTAGACAGAAAATCCACAACTGGTGGATGTCAATTTCTTGGTTGCAGACTAATCTCTTGGCAATGCAAGAAACAAACAATGGTGGCCAATTCTACAACTGAAGCAGAATATGTTGCTGGTGCAAGTTGTTGTGGGCAAGTTCTTTGGATCCAAAATCAATTGCTTGACTATGGGTACAATTTTCTTAACACCATTATTTATATTGACAATAGCAGTACTATTTGTATCATTAAAAACCCAGTTCAACACTCAAAAACAAAACATATTGAAATCAGACACCATTTCATAAGGGATTGCAATGAGAAGAGGTTAATTCAAGTAGTTAAAATTGATTCTGAAAAGAATTATGCAGACCTTCTCACCAAAGCTTTTGATTTAGGTAGATTCAAATATCTTGTAGGAGGTATTGGAATGATAAATCTTTGAAAAACATGTGTTTTTGTTCATAAAATTAACTGGTATTGGATTTTAAACATGGTACTGCTAGTTAGTCAGAAGGTCCTGTTAGTTCATAATTGGTCCTGCTAATACAAAATTGCTATGTTTTGTTCATATAAAGGCTTGAATGTTTAAAATGCTATAGATCAAGTGCTTTGCATCTTGTTCTTTTGGTTTGCAACTAACACATTTCAGGTTGATAACAAAACAAGAGTTCTTCCAAACAGAAAGGAGCAACAAAAGTTAAATTCATTTCAGGAGAGATAACAATCTCAGGGGAGGAATAAATAGCCCAGATTGAAAAAAAAAAAAAAAAAAAAAAAAAACCAATTAGTGAAAGGACAGACAAGAGCATACAAGATGATGCAGAGTTGAAAAAGATAGAGTTAGATCACATATCTAGAAGGGATGAAGCATTTCTCAAAGGAGAAAGTTCTATCTAGATCAAACTAAGAAAGGTTTCAACTCAAAGGCATGACATTAGATGATTTCACTTGTTGAACCAATCATTCAAGATACACAGCATCATTGCCTTTCTAAATTTCCTCCATCCAAGGAAATTGCACCATCTTTGGGCCATCCTGGCTTTTGGTATTCAGCTCACCAAGTTTTCACAAACTTAAGAGTTGGCTAGTCCTTAAGCAAACGGCTTTTGGTAAAGACAAATCAAATCCGTTGCTGGTTGATAGTTTACCAAAAACTATATGGTTGTTAACTGACCATACTTAATTGTAAATAGTTAGCTAGTCCTTAAGCAAACGGCTTTTGGTAAAGACAACTCAAATCCGTTGATAGCTGGTAGTTTGCTAAAAACTATAAGGGATTTTTATAAAACTTTCAAAGGTACTGGTAGTTCAAAATTGGTACTGCTAGTATAAAAAGGTACTGCTATATAGCCGTTGAGCCTGTCAGAAAAAGTTTTAGCCATTAGGCCTGGTAGTTAAAATTAGCCGTTGGGGTAGTTATGTAATTCACTGATGATTATATTATATTATATTTTTACATATAAAAGATCTTTTTAACCGCCTTTTCATTTACTTATTTTAATCTTTCTTATTGTCGGTTAAAAGTAATTCTCTCATATCTTCTTTCATCAGTCACTATCATAATTCACATACACCTTTCATCTTCTACCAGTACTACCAACAAATCCCACCATCATATTCAAAATTTTCATTATGGCTTCCACAGTTGTTCTAGATTTTGTCCAACGTCACAATCAGTTAGCATTTTTGGAAAAGTCAGAGGATAATGCCTCATTTCATCAAGTACTGGACTTTTTAAACAACTCCTACATCAGGTTTGCTTTGCTAGTCAATCCCACTATTTATGAAAATCAAATTTTGCAATTTTGGCAATCTGCTAAAATTAAAACTTCTGAAAATGGGGAACAAAGAATTAAGGCCAAAGTGGATGGTAAGCATTTGACTCTTACTGAGTCATCCATAAGAAGACATCTTCATTTGGATGATTCTGATGGTATTAGTCAATTACCAGATACTGAAATTTTTGAAAATTTACAAAGAATGGGGTATCATGCTGAGTCTAACAAACTTACTTTTCTGAAAAAGCATCTTACTCCACAATGGAGATTTTTGATTCACACAATCCTTCACTGTTTGAGCCAGAAGAAAACCTCTTGGGAGCAATTTAGTGGAAACATGGCTTCTGCTCTCATTTCCTTAGCCACAAACAGAAAATACAATTTTTCTAAATATATTTTTGAAGGATTGACAAACAATGTGAAAAGTAAAACAAAGTTTTTGATGTATCCAAGATTTATTGGTTGCATCATTGGAAAACTACAACATGTGTTGCTTCCCACAGACTCAATTTATGAAACACCAAAACTTTCCCACAAAGTATTTTCAAATATGAGAATTGGTTTTAGAGGGGAGGAAGTTCCACTTTTTGATGAAATGATACCACAACATCCAGAAGAACCAACACCATCTGCTGATACACAATCATCTAGTTCTTCACATGATTTCATTTCACAAACACATCAACAATCACCAATACCATCTCCAGTACCATCAGCAACACCACCACCATCACCACATCATATATCACAAACCCAATCACCTCAGACAATGCAAGAACTGAAAGACAAGGTGAAGTTCTTAGAGAATGCTCTTAAAAGTCAAAATGAAAGGTTTTCTAAGATCAACATCAAATTGGTCAAGAGGGTAAAGAGATTGGAGGGTGAAGTGAAGAAGCTAAAGGGTAAAAAGTCTGCAAAGGTTGTTTTATCTAGTTCTTCACAGTCAGATGCTGATAGGATAGATCACTCTTCCAAAAAAGGGGAGGAAGGATAGGTCTGAAGATGAGGATGAAGAGGAGGAACAGGCTCAATTTGAATTCCATGATGGAACTCAAGTTTATGATGAAGAGCCTGTTGGAGCAGGGCAAGAGCCTGTTGGAGCAGGGCAAGAGCCTGCTAGGCCAGAAGAAGAGTCTGCTAGGAGAGAAAGGCTATTGGCTATGGGGTATAAAGGGTCTGCTGAGAGAGTGTACAAGAGAAAGAGGGTTTTAATTGCTGATGAGCAATCTTCTGCTCCATCACAAGATTCAACTCCAAAGGATAAGGGCAAAGGTATTATGATTGAAGATGAGCCAAAGTCCAAGAAGTTGAAAAGAACTCAGCAAATTCAGATGGCTTTAGGAGAAGAAGAGGCCAAAAGGGTTCAACAAGAAGAGCTAGAAGCACTTGAAGCTTCAAGAATGCTTGCAGCAATGAAAGAGCAGAAAGATACTGAAGATGCTGCTCAAGATCTTCTTGATACTCAAATTGCTCAAGAGACCTTTGATGCACAGATGTTATGGATTATCAATAATGATCCAATTGTGAAAGGTCATGCAGCAAATATAGTAAATGACAAGACACTCAATTCTGATGAGAAGACTGAAGCACTTGAATCTTTCATCAACAAGAAATACAAAGAAGCAGCTTTGGCTGACATTTTTGAGAAGATGAAGGAAAGTCAGAAGAGAGGTTTTAAAGTGGGCCAAACTAACAAAGATCAAACAATCTTTATGAAGAAATTTTTGAAGAATCAGGCAAATTGGACTGATTATCAACTTAAGAAGAAATCTGCTGATGAAATCTTCTTTTTATATCTTCAAGCCTACAAGAGTCTTTACTATAATGTTCCATCTGATGTACACCCCTCAATGAAAAAGAAAGATGCTCAGAAGAAAGAAGTAGCAAAATTGGACACAGAGCAAGTAAGTAAAATGTTGATTACTTTACCTACTATCATACATGCTGATCCAATTAGGTCTAGACACCCTATAATTGATTGGGAAATACACCATGATAGATTTGGTAAGTCATGGAAAATATCAAGGGTTGGGGGACAGTCTGTTATCTTCAAGAATTTTGAAAATTTAGTTAGAGCATCTGATAGAGCAGATTTGGAAGAATTGTGGAATCTAGTGCAGATTAGGCTAGACACAACTTCTAGTACAGATGCTAAGGAACAAGAACTTTGGGTAGAATTCAATAGGATGTTTGATCCTGATCCCAAAGATGTTCATTGGAAATTTCCCTATTATGATCCTTCAACAACTTGGGAATTTCTAAGCCATAGCAATATTCATCACCTTTCCACACAGAGTGGGATAGAACTCTTTATGTTAGCTGAGAAAGAGTATCCACTTAGCTATGAAGTGCTTAAAGCTATGATCTCCAATAGATTAAGGTGTGACAAGGATGAAGAAAACTCAGAAATTGTTCAGAGTTTGCTGAGGAGCATATCTGAGCAATATGAAAGAAAAAGGAAGAATAGAAAGTAAAGGTTTTTGGAAGAGTTCTCTCAAATCCTCAAGGTATGTATTTTATTCATCAGAAACTTGTGTATTTTAATGGAAATAACAAGTTTAGGGGAGGATTGTTGGGAATAAAATGATCAAAGTCAAAGAGCCTGCCAATGATGAGAAGAGCCTGCTAGTTGATTTTGAACAAGTATGAAGATGTTCTACCAGTACCTTCTGGGTAGAAGGTACTGCTGGTTGATGAAGAGCCTGCCAAGCTTATGTCAAGTCGATTAGATATTTTGTAATAGATATTTAGTTGAATTATTAGTCTTTGTACATTGTTATACGTTATGTAGAAGTAGATTAGTCTTCTGTGGTGACAGAGGAATATTATCAGAGTTGTACATGGGTAGTTGTATTTAATTGTAGGCGCACATAATAGTCAAAGTATAGTATAATACTCTTCCACTTGACAACATGTAATAAGATATCCTTATCTTATAAAAGGATATCTTAGTCACTACTTCATGCATGCATCTTTTACAACAATAACCAAAAACAAACTATCTCTCAAGTAACTTAGTTACTTCAAATCACAAATCCTTTACAATCAAAGATTCAAGATTACTTTGTAATCCTGGTGATATTTAGATCATCCGTATTATTTCATCAATAATATTGAATCGTTTTGTGTTAACCAAAGTTGTGTTATTTGTTCATTGCATTCTCACGTTTACTTAAACTCACCACCTTGTGTCCTTTTAAAGTGTGTTGTAGTAGATTCCGCATGCTAAACACATTCAATACATAAATATCTCTCAAACACATTACTAAGATTCATATCCCAAGTGTTTGAACTTCGAACAATAACGTTCCACACAATGGCACTCTGGGAGTCGCAGTACATGGGAATCTTGTTGAACACGTAACCATAGTCCATCAGTTGTGATCTCATCCAGATGAATTGAGCACAACATGCTGACATGGCTACATATTTAGATTCTGGTGACGATAATGATGTACAATCTTGCTTCTTCGACTGCCAAGACACAAGTTTGTCTCCAAGGAACTGCACTACTCCAGACGTACTTTTACGTGTATCTAAGCATCCTGCATGATCAGCATCTGAAAAAGAAATTAGTTCAAAGCCAGAATCCTTCAGATACCAGATCCCCAAATGAATGGTTCCCTTTATGTATCGAAGGATTCTCTTAACCTTAGAGAGGTGTCGTTCAGTAGGTCGAGACTGATAGCGGGAGCAAAGATATGTTGCAAATACAATATCTGGACTGCTGGCTGCTAGATACATGAGTGACCCAACCATACTTCGGTATTTGGTAGGGTCAATTGGTGTCCCATGTAAGTCAGCGTCCAGCTTTGGAGATGATGCAGACATAGGAGTATTATATGTGTCACAACTTTTCATGCCATGCTTCTTTAAAATTTCTAGAGCATATTTGGACTGGTTTAGATAAATACCATGGGGGATTGATGAACTTGCAGTCCTAAGAAGAACGTAAGTTCACCCATCATAGACATCTCAAAGTTTTGTTTCATTAGTTTAGCAAAAGCATTTGAGTACTTTTTATGTGTTGAACCAAAAATGATATCATCAACATAAATTTAAACAATTAAGATGTCCTCCCCGTGTTTTTGTATAAACAGTGTAGGATCAACAGATCCTTTGGTAAAGTGATTAGTAATGAGAAATGCGGACAATTTATCGTACCATGCCCTCGGGGCTTGTTTAAGGCCATAGAGGACTTTCTTGAGCCTGTACACATGGTTTGGATGTTTTGGATCGACGAAGACCTCTGGTTGTGTGATGTACACTTCTTCACGGAGTTGCGTATTCAGGAATGCAGTCTTTACGTCCATTTGGTAAACGGTGATGTTCTTGTGGGCAGCATACGCCAGAAACATGCGAACAGCTTCAAGTCTAGCCACTGGTGCAAAAGATTCTTCAAAGTCGATACCTTCTTCTTGACTAAAACCTTTGGCAACCAAACGAGATTTGTTGCGAATAACTGTTCCATCAGCATCCAGTTTGTTCTTCCAAATCCATTTTAGTCCGACAACGTAGACTCCATCAGGTCTTTCTACCAGTTCCCAAACTTCAAGACGTTTGAATTGATCAAGTTCTTCTTCCATTGATACAATCCAATTGTCGTAAGTTAAAGCTTCTTTAATATTCTTTGGTTCTACTTGACAGACAGTGATGCATAAATGCATGTTTCACCATCTGTGTGGAGTCTTTTCCGTGTCATGACTGGATTGTCTGGTTTACCAATCACGTTTACTAAAGGATGATCTCTAGTCCACTTGTGGGTAGAAGGGTAATGTTGAAATTTGTTGTGCATATTTGACGGATCCAAGTTGCTCGTTGATGACTCACCAATATCTGGAACGGTTGGAGCCGGAGCAAATGGATTGAAGAATGCATTTCCGTCATAAGTTACGGGTGTGGGTACTTCTTGAGGTAGGGGATCTTCAGCTGCATTCTCTATATTGGAGGCAGTTTGTTCTACTGTTGATGGTGATTCTGTTGGAGGTGCATCTGCAGCAACTGATGTTGTTGTAGTAACAGGTTTATTAGGTACTGGAATATGGAAAGGTTGTGCAGCAAAACTGGTGGATACATCTGGTGCACGACTAACGAGAGAATCATCGAACAGTGGAGCAAATAAGTCTTCCAAATCCTTACGGTTGAGAGAGAGTGGTGCAGCTGATTGATCAGGGAAGTTCAGAGGGCTAGTTGCGGGTCCTAAGCTGTTTTGCTCAGAAGCCATTTCGGTGAGTTCATCAAAATGAGCGTGTATTGTCTCTTGAATTTCCCTAGTTCGACGGTTCCAGATACGAAAACCTTTTGAATTTTCACAGTATCCAACAAAGATTCCAATATCAGCTTTGTCTTTCAGTTTTCCAAGGTCATCACGATCATTATTTGGGTAACAGAGGGCCCCAAATACATGAAAGTAATTTATGTTCGGTTTACGTTTGTGAACAAGTTCATATGGGGTTTTGTGGTGCCTTTTGTTGATCATACAACGGTTTTGAGTGTAGCAAGCGGTTGAGACAGCTTCAGCCCAGAGGTAATCAGGTAATTGAGCGTTTATTAACATCGTCCTTGAAACTTCCACTAACGTCCGGTTGCGTCTTTCGACCACTCCTTTCTGTTCGGGACTTCTGGCAATAGATGTTTGGTGTTCAATCCCTACTTTCTCAAAATACTCACGAAGAGTGTGATTCTTAAATTCGGTTCCATTATCTGTTCTGACTTTTCTAACTGTATTGCGGAGCTGAACCTGAATTTTGGTGAGAAAGGTGATGATCAGAGAAGGAGCTTAATCTTTGGTACGTAGAAAGTAGACCCAAGTCCATCTGGAAAAATCATCAACGATTACAAAAATGTATCGCTTCCCGTTGATTGTTTGAACTCGCATTGGGCCACACAAATCCATAAGTAGAAGTTGGAGAACATGATCCGTACTGTGCTCTGTTTTAGGAGGAAAATGAGCATGAGTACTCTTCCCTTGTTCACATGCTGGAATAAGGTGATCTTTAGCATACCGAAATCTTGGAAGGCCGTCGACTAGTTTATGACGAGCAAGATCTATCATTGTCTTGAAATTCAAATGGGACAGTCGTTTATGCCATAGCCATGATTTTGTAGAGTGTGCTTTGGAGAGTAAACAAATTGGAGAAGAAGCGGTCATGTCTGACATGGAAATGGTGTAGAGACTCATTCCGCGTTTGCCTGTCATGAGGTCGTTTCCTTGTAGATCACGAATGAAGCAGGTTTTCTCCCTAAATGCAACTTCCAAATCACCATCACAAAATTGCCCTACTGAGAAAATGTTATGTCCAAGGCCTTCAACGTAGTATACACGGCTAATCTCGATGTTTCCGTTGACATAGTCCCCATAGCCCATGATAGCGGCAAAGTGATCATTCCCGAATCTGACAGTTCCTATGAACTTTGCAACAAAGTTTACTAGAAGTTGGAGGTTGCCTGTCATGTGTCGGGAACATCCGCTATCAACAATCCAAAGGACGATTTGAATCACCTGCATCACATGAAGATAACACAGATGGAGAGTTGGTAACGGTGGAACCCGTTGGGTTAGTAGCACAAGTATTAAGCACTTTAGGTAACCAAGTAAAACTAGGTGATGATGTACCCTCCGAACTGGTCGAAGGACTCCCCTTCGAACCTGTACGAAGCCTTCTCTTCGAAGGCCCAGGTCAATCTCCTAAAACGTTTGATTGGCGTAAAACCATTCATCTATGAAGTGGTTACCATGTGGGAATCCGCCAATCGAAGCCCTAAGCCCTTCGGGGTATCTCTTTCAAAGGAATTAGGACGGAGAACCATACTGACCTGGTCATACCCACGTCCTCTCTTCCCTTAGGCTTTCCCGCCAAGAAAGAGAACGTGGGTCACAAAGCCCTAGCGGTTACCACAAATCATGGGACGCCCCCATGATCTCCGAATTATGTGCAAGAGCTCTCTAAGCCTATTTGCTCCCCTATAAATAGCTTAGACGGGCAAGAACAATGGTATGTTAACTCGACTCTCTCAATTTACTACCAACTTATCATAACACATACTTACTCGCACGCCGAAGGTGGTTCGCCGGGTCCAACCCCTGCGCAATCACTTGACGTAGTGTCTTAGTATTTCTTATTTCAGGTTAAGAACAAACTTGGCGCAACCTCAACACCCCATATATCCTTTGATCACCATCAAAGGCCTGGTCGTGCAAATTATTGTACAATCAGTGGCGCCATCCGTGGGACTGCTACAATTGGTCTCGTTATTTCTAAGCTTATAACGAACCAACTACATTCACCATATATCCAGCATGGATCAAGGAAGAGAAGATACTCCCCCTCTGGGTTTCTCGACCTTGGCGCCAATACCAATTAACGACTCTAAAAACCTTCCCCCAATAACCGCTTCGACGTTCACAACACGTTCTCACCCAGAAATAACACCCAACCATCATGCTTCGACATCAGCCAATCCGGAGCCTGTTATTAGCCCAGCCTTTGTCGAAGCCAACCACGAAGTGTTGGAATCCCTCTTAAAGGCTCACAGAAGGCAGGTTCGGAATACTGAGATGCCAAGGGAGTTGGAATACTCAAGTGATGACTACGAGGAAGAAATGGAAATGGAGCCTAGGCCTTCGACGCAAGGAGCAACACTGTAACATCCCGCCTACTCAGACCACAATATTGTCCGCTTTGCCCGCAGGCTCACGGCTTTGCTTTTGTGGCCTCATTTGAAGACTTTCCGGCAGGTCACCCAAGCCAGTACTACTCTCATATGAGCACGCTTAACTGCCAGTTCCTAAGAACCCCACTCGTAGTAGACCACAAAACGCGTTGTGTCATTGTAAGGCGAATGTTATCTTATGAACCCAGCATCTCTCCAGGCCACAGCCGATGTGGGATTTGCCTAGGGTGTTACAATCACCCCCCTTAGGGACTCATCGTCCTCGATGAGGTTTGCCCCACCATCCCGAACGGCTCAAGAGTGGCTCTGATACCACCTGTAACATCCCGCCTACTCAGACCACAATATTGTCCGCTTTGCCCACAGGCTCACGGCTTTGCTTTTGTGGCCTCATTTGAAGACTTCCCGGTAGGTCACCCAAGCCAGTACTACTCTCATATGAGCACGCTTAACTGCCAGTTCCTAAGAACCCCACTCGCAGTAGACCACAAAACGCGTTGTGTCATTGTAAGGCGAATGTTATCTTATGAACCCAGCATCTCTCCAGGCCACAGCCGATGTGGGATTTGCCTAGGGTGTTACAAACACTCTCGGCCCTAAGGATAGGGTCACCAGTTGGTCGAAGGCCAAGTAGAAGGTCCATTGGGTTCGAAGGAGTCCCGGAGAGGGCTCCGACTAGGAGAGAAGGAGCGGTTGCCGAAGGTTCCAACGGGAGGAGCCAACGAAGGGAGGAGACGGGGGTGAATCTACCTCCATTGTTAGCAGCTCATCTTGGGAGAATTGAAGCAGGGGTTCCGTTGCAGCCTTCTCACGCATTAGGCGTAGAAGGAAATCCGCCTACAATTAATATGGGAGGAAATCTTTCTCCTAATGGTATGTACCCCTCGTTCCAAACTCAATCTTACCCTCAAGGTTTATATCCTTCAGTAAATGGGCAGCCTAACAACCCTAGTCTCCCTCAACCTTATGGGAGTATACCTTTTGGACATACTATTGTGTACCCTCTGTACGCCATGGGAAACGGTTATCCGTTCGGCATGAACACATCTTATCTGTCCTACCCTAGCCAAACTCCTATGGGAGTACCCCCAAACTATAATCCATATAATATTGTTCCTATGTATGTACCACCCTATAATTGCCTATATTCAGACCCCATGGGTTCGGCTACACCCTTCGTTAGGTGGATAGAAGACTACCCATTGCCTGATGGGTTGAAAATGCCATCGCATATTGGGACTTATGATGGGAAGGGGGATCCAGAAAATTTCTTACATTTGTTCGAAGGGGCCATTAAAATGCAAAAGTGGGTCATGCCTGTAGCCTGTCACATGTTTACATATACCCTACGGGATTCTGGCCGTATTTGGTGGAATGGGCAAAAGCCTGGCAGCATTGTCAACCTCGATGATCTCAAGGCTAAGTTCCGATCACACTTCAGTCAACAAAAGAAGTTTACAAGGACCCATCTGACGGTGCACAACATTAAACAAAAGGAAAACGAAAGCACAATGGCTTTCGTCACCAGGTACACCGATGAAACTCTGCAGATTTTGGGTCTACATGAAGATCAGCGAATCTCTGGCTTCGTACATGGTTTGCGAAATCGAAGTTTGGTGGAATTCTTATCCACTGACCTTCCGACAACTTACAAGGGGTTAATGGAAAAGACATACACTTGGATTGAAGCAAAGGAAGTGTCTACTAATGGTGCTCTGATCGATAAAGAAAAGTTTTTGAAGCATTCTACGTGGGAAGGGTCGAAGAACAAGAACAAAAATAGAGACAGGTTTTCTCCGTACAACAAAGGTCCCAACCACGGTTTGCTAGGAAGCCTAATTAAGTCTCCAAAGGAAATACTTACAACGGAGAGGGCTGCTAAAGCTTTCGAAGCACCCCCTCGCATGACAAGCAAGGGTAAAAATAGGGATACGAGCAAGTATTGTCATTTCCATGAAGATTATGGCCATGATACGAACAGTTGTAGGGAGCTAAAGAAACAGATAGAAGAAGCCGTAAAGTCCGGGCAGTTAGCACATTTGGTGAATGGAATAAAGAAGAGTAAGGAAAAAATGTCCGACACTCAATTGGCTAAAGGCACTACTCCTCACGGAGCCCCAATACTCATGGTTCGTTGGGGCGAAACAAGCTTAAAAAGAAAGGTGAAGGAGCAGGAGATAAACCAAGTAGGGGAAGTAACATTTCCTCCTATTACAGGCCAAGTCCCTTCGAACGACCCAGTGGTCATCAAAGTCTTAATTTCCAACCGAGAAGTGAACAGAGCCTACATGGACTGCGGAAGCTCATGCTAAATCATATACGAGCATTGTTTTCTTAAGCTCAAGCCTTCGATCAGGTCGCAACGGGTTGATTCAAAGATACCTTTGGTAGGATTCTCCGGTGAGCATTCATGGCCTTTGGGAGAAGTACCATTGGAAATAACAATTGGAGAAGGCAAGCTCGCAAGGACAGAAACCCTCACATTCGCTATCGTAAGGTCTGGCTCTCCCTAAAATTTGTTGATAGGAAGTATCACCATGCAAAAGATGGGTATTGTAGTCTCCACCATACATGCAGCGGAAAATTCCATACACCTTATGGGATAGGAACCGTATTTTCTAGTTATAACCAGGGAAAGGCAGGAGACGTTGGCAAAAAGATCAAAGAAAATCCAGAGGATCCTCCGAAGGCCATTCTGAGTTGTACGGATGCCGAAGAACGCATCGTAGTAAATGAGCTCTATCCAGAGCAAACAGTGGTTATCGGAAAGCAACTCCCTGCCAACTTCAAGGCAGATCTGGAGAAGCTACTCAAACCCAACAAGGATGACTTTGCATGGAAGTACTCAGACATGACAGGGGTTTCTAGGACTCTTATGATAGATGGCAAGCCCTTCGGCACAGAGCATAAGCTCAATGAGTTCAAGCACATTGAACCAATTAAGCAAAAGCGACGAAGCCTGGCACCTGAAAGGAATGCAGCCGCTTGCAAAGAGGTGGATGAACTTGTGCGAGCAGGAATACTTAGGGAAGTAAAGTACCAAACCTGGGTAGCTAATCCAGTTATGGTAAAAAAGAGTGATGGAGGGCGGCGAATGTGTGTTGACTTCACCGACATCAACAAAGCTTGCCCGAAAGACTGCTACCTTCTACCATAAACTGATTGGAAGGTCGAATCCCTCTCGGGGTTCCATTTGAAATACTTTTTGGATGCCTACAAAGGGTATCACCAAATACAAATGGCGGAGGAAGACGAGGAGAAGACAGCCTTCTACACAGGAAAGGGTGTCTATTGCTACAAGAAAATGCCCTTCGGTCTGAAGAACGCAGGGGCCACATAACAACGCTTGGTGGACAAAGCCTTCCACAAGCAAATAGGAAGAAACTTGGAAGCCTATGTTGATGACATGGTAATCAAAAACAGAACTGAAGAAGACTTACTCTCCGACATTCAAGAAACCTTCGATCAATTGAGGGAAATCAACATGAAGCTTAACCCTAAGAAGTGTTCCTTTGGCATGGAAGAAGGACAATTCTTGGGACACCTTATAACGAAGCAAAGGATTAAGGCTAACCCTTCGAAGGTCAAAGCCATAACTGATCTACAAGCTCCGAAGTCGTTGAAAGTGGTACAAAACCTCAATGGGAAGCTCACAGCACTTAGCAGGTTCCTCTCGAAAGGCGCAGATCGATCTTTGCCATTTTTCAAGAAACTCAAGGGGTGTACAGACAAGAAGACTTTCCAATGGAGTTGTGAGGCAGAAGCCGCTTTCCAGAAGCTGAAAGAGTTCATGGAAATCTTACCAACACTTACAGCCCCAATCAAAGGCGAAGTGTTATTCATGTACATTGCGGCATCCTTCGAAAGCATCAGTGCGGTACTCTTAGCTGAAAGGGAAAAAAAGCAAGTATCAATCTACTTCGTTAGTAGGGTCCTGCAAGGTGCTGAGTTAAACTATCCGGAGTTGGAAAAACTAATTCTAGCTTTGGTTTATGCTGCAAGGCGTCTTCGAATGTACTTTCAAGCTCATCCCATCATGGTACTGACTGACAAGCCAATTAAGCAGATACTGTTGAAACCTGAGAAATCAGGTAGAGTAGCCAAATGGGCTATCGAACTGGGAGAACATGAGATAGAGTACAATAGTCGAAACTCCGTCAAAGGTCAGATACTTGCAGACTTTCTCGCTGAAACACCTTTCGGACCTAGTCAAGACAAGGAAATCCCAAAGTAAAAGCCCCCAAAGACGAAGGAGGGGTAAAATTTGTACACAGACGGAGCCTCAAGCTCCAATGGTTCGGGAGCAGGTCTAATGCTGGTCAGTCTGGAGGGAAAGGAGTACACTTATGCATTACGTTTTGAGTTCGAGGCTACAAACAATGAAGCTGAGTATGAAGCTTTGCTAGCCGGCCTCCGACTTGCAAAAGACATGGAGGTTCGTAATCTCTCTATTTCTATAGACTCACAGTTAGTCGCTAACCAAATCAAGGGCTCTTACGAAGCAAGGCAGCCCACCATCAAACAGTATTTGGATAAAGCTAAAGGACTTCTTCACGGGTTCGAGTCATACGATATAGCACATGTTCGCAGAAACCAGAATAAGAAAGCAGATGCCTTAAGCAAGCTGGCCTCGATGGCATTTGCTCACCTAACAAAGGAGGTTTTAGTGGAAATATTGGCCTATAGGTTAATCAAACAAGGCGAAGTGTTGATGCGTGGTTTTGCAACCTTACAACAGGTTTTACCTCTCGAGGGATCTCAAGAGGCTTACAACCCCACCAGGCAGTGTACCTGACCGATGTAGTATAGTGTAGTGGTAAGTACGGGGGATTGATCGTTCTCCACAGGGAATAGTGTTCGTTAGGTATGAAAAACTACTCTAATAGGTCTAAGGGTGAGAGAAGATTCTTTTTATGTTTTTTTATAATTTTATGAAAGCAAGTAAAATCTCAGGTTTGAAAGAGTGGGCGGAATTAGTTGCTAATCAACTAACCCAAATAACTACGAATGCAAATAAAATAAAATAACTGAAAATGAAAAGGTGGTAAAACTTATATAGAGAGAAATATGTTTACTTAGATTTCCTTACTCCCTAACTATCTTTTACCGGTTGATTAGTGTGTATTAGTTGCGTGGATGACGGGTGTATTCCTTAATACCATTTGTGGGGTGGCGTACGTACTTCCCCAACTCTACAAGCTCCTACTTCACTCCTATGTCGAGCCGGCTAGGAAGCTCCTAACATGGGATCACTAGAATTCGCTTGTGCATTAAATACAACCATAAAAACCTTTAGTACGCATTGGTTCATGTTTCTTAAGACGTTCAAGCAAGTTACCGAATAGGAAGTCAGCCAGTTTTCTTAAGCCTAACATAGATGAACAATCATCCAATACAACTAACAACACACTAATAACCAATAATCAATAGCTAGGTTTCATTAGATCTAAGCAAACACAAGATAAATCTAGCCTAGCATGTTAAACAAAAGACAAGAACAAGATAGAATCAAACAACACATAGACATATTGAATGATTTATTGATAACTTATCTTCAATGTAACATGGAAGATCTCAAGGCAAAAAGCCTTGAAAAAGCTGCCAAATTCGTCTTAGGGTTTTCACACACAAAGTTCCTCAATAAGTTCCACACTAATGACAAAAAATTGCAAAACTATATATAGACTTTCAGATCTGACGGCGTCACGTTATGGAGTGTGACGCCGTCACCTCGCCGCTTTTAGGGTTCCCGGATGACCTTCTTGACGCCGTCCCTCTTTAGCTCTCCAAAATCCGTTCTGGCTTATCAAGGCTTGACACCGTCAGATTTAGTCGTGACGCCGTCCCTCTTTAAATTAAGCCGTGACGACCTTGATCAGATTAAAGGGTGACGCCGTCAGAATTCCCATGCAAATTTCCCTGGCTTATCATGAGTAATTTTCACATCCACCTTTTCTTGCCAAGCCATGACGCCGTCCAGGGATAATCCTGACGCCGTCAAAGGTAATTTCCAGCACAATTTTGAGACTTGGTCGTTTTCTTCACTTTAATGCTCCAAAAATGTCCAAAATGCCTCCTTCTCCAGATTTCTTCTCAAAAGTACCTAAAATGACAAAAGGAACGATTTAGGGCAATATTTGATCAAATAAATACGATTTAGGGCTTAAATGACCCCTTAAAAGTGGTACACTTTTCGCTTCATCAAATACCCTTACACTTGAGATTTGCTTGTCCTCAAGCAAATGCGCTTTTATTCTAATCAAAATACAAGTTAGGGGTCATTTAATGCTAACATAAAAGTAATTACAGCAAATAATCGTTCCACTTTAATCATAATAAGCACGGAGATTACAAACTAGCACCTCACAAGTAGTGTTTAGATACTCACATCTCTCAAGTGTCATCAAAATAAATCTCATAAATGAAAACGGATAATATCTCTCACTACCTGTCATAGCAAATAGATTACCATAGGCTTGGGAAAGGATCAAAAACCTCCTCCACTAGGCGTAAGCACCAAAGATAAACTATCAAAGAGGGCTTTTAAATGGGTTATAACGTTAGGTGTTGATGCGCGTGATGTGTCGTTGCGGTTTAGCAGTTTTAATGCCTACTCAAGTTTTAAATTTATATTTAGCCGACTTATCAATAACACACACACTTAACGAGCAGTGTACCCGGTCAGTATGAAGATAATGGTAAGTAGAGTGTCGATCACTAAGAGTGGAACGTATAATCTCGTTAATCTAATCAGTATTTTAATATCCTAACGCAAGGGGGTTTCAGCCTGAGAGACTGGCACAGTTTTGTTTGCAATTAAATAATAAAATAAACAAATAGGCACGAATCAGCAAGTAGCACACACGTACACAGATAGATACTAGAGACAATAAGAGGGCTGTCCTTATGATTAAGTAGATTGTCACTTGTTTTATTGATAGCTTTATATGAAGTGTATGTAATTAACCCTTTCTCGTTGGTCCTATTCTCATCGGCGAGTAAACCCTTAATGACGACTTATGTCTAAAAGTTATTCCTAAGTGATCAATTTAGAAACAACCGTGGGAGCCACACCTTGTCCCGCAGTCGGGTGCCCGCAAGCCACTAATAAACACAGAGGTGGTCAATGCACTAATAAGTAGTAACCAAAGACATCAACATATAAACTTTAATTGATGGGAAAGCAAGTATTAAAGGGAGTGCAATCTTTCCGTTGTCACATTACACAAGCCACCAATCCTGATGAATTAAAGTTTGCTAAAACAATAAAACAAAACTACTTAATGAATTAAATACATGCAGCACCTTCTTACAGCTCTTGTATCTTCGATTTGGGTGTGTCTTGTGCTGCCTTCTTGACTGAATTCGTCCTTCTCTTCTGTTCGGTCTTTTGGTTTTCGAACTTCCGAATCTGTGGTCCTCTCAATGTGTCTGGTCTACGGGGTATTTATAGTTTGTGTCTGAGGGAAGATGCGGCGCATCTACTTAAGTAGATGCGGCGCATGTACTTAACTTCGCGTGGGGTCCAAGATTATAATATTCAGGAATATTCGTACACCGCCAGAAGATGCGGCGTAACTCTTTATTAGATGCGGCGCATGTCCTCTTGTATCTTGGATCGTATCTGGTGATATCTTGATAGAGATGCGGCGCATGTTGATAGTGAGATGCGGCGCATCTGGAGCAGAATTGACTTGATCTTGTTCATTTCAGCAGACTCTTCACTTTATGCACGTTTTGCTCCATTATTAGTCCAAAATCGCCAAGTTTCACCAAATGCTTGTTTTTACCTGAGAATTACAAAAGTAAACGATTAAGTATCAATCCTCATACATAATATAGTAAAACAAGTCAAATTAGTAGGATAAATGATAGTAATAAAATGTACTTATTTGAGTTCATCAAATATCCCCCCACTTGAACTTTACTTGTCCCCAAGTAAACCTTAGATTAAATCTCATGAAAATGTATCCTAAAAGATGTTAGGATTTATTTTTATATTTAAGCATGTATTCGTTTATTTCATAATCACACAACTAAACACTTAACGAATTAGAAGTAAAATAAAATAAGTCGATAAAAGCAAATCTAATCGTTTAACTGTCCAGTCGCGACGAATATTCTATCATAAGCTTGGCAAGTATACACATCTCCACCACTAAAGCTAAGGAATAACAAGTCTAAAGCGGTAAAAAGGGTTTTTAGGTTTAAGGGTTAATTATTCTTATTTACACTATCGATCTCAAATTCCAGAAAAGGCGACAAAATCACAAATACATGATCGAATCCACGAACACGATACTTGCAATTGCTCAAATCCTTAACTCGAATAGGCTAAAGATAGGTCCAAACTTCACCAATAATAATATATCAAAAAGGGCGACAAAATCATAAATACATAGCCGAATCCACGACTACGATACTTAAGATTGCTCAAATCCCTAATCTTAATAAATCAAAGGTTTGGTTGGATAAAGAACAATACAGGGTATGGATAACATTTGGGATATAAATTGGTGTAAAAATAAAAATAAACAAAACAAATAAATTAAAATCCTAAGTGTGGTTAATCACTATCCCAACCATCCCATGAATAAGACTCATATCATTGAATAACTCACGCTTTAACACTTGAAACACACGCTTTAGGTAGACACGAATCATACTCAACAAAATCTTAATCAAAGAATAAACCTTAATTGGCGTTCCCATAACTGCCAATTCCCATTCAATCCATAGATATAGTACAACAAATAGTGGTGATATCGACCACTTACATAACTTTACATTGTTGGCTTAAAATAAACATCCAACTCTTTTTTTCTTTCTTTTTCTTTTCTCATTTTTTTTTTTTTTTTTTTTTTTTTTTTTTTTTTTTTTTTTTTTTTTTTTTTTTCTTTTTTAAACATAAACATAGATGTGTAAAATTTCACCACATCACTACAACTTTCTTTCCGGATAATTTTTTCATACTTTTCATAACTTCAGAAATAATGGTAAATAGTGAAAGTAGTAAACACACGAAAAATAAACTCCAAAATATACAATATTTACTTTCACTCCAATTGCATTGTGCAATTTCCCGACCTAACCATAGATAATGAATTACGCACGCGAACACAGGTAATGTAAGGAAACACACTCTGCCTATAGCAATTAACCAACCACGGACTTTAATCTACAGGGTAGGCTAAGGTTTAAGGTGTAACGAAACATTTTAAACATAGGTGTAAGAAACGAAAGGAATGGCTCTGAGTGTTTTTTCTAGGGGTATCTTACTCTAAAAGTGAGAGTAACAAAAGGGTTTATACGGGGGTTAACTAACCAGTGTAGTTAGTTAATAACACATAACATATAAAGGCTTTTTGGGTGTAATCCTAGAATTTTACCAAGTTAGACAAGTCATTCCAATTAAATCAATAATACTCATTATGGTGGTCTCGAATAGTATACAAGCCAAGTTCTAAAGTTTACAAGTCACCGGCACACTCATAGATTTGTGAATTTTGGAAAAATCACAATTTTTGAAAATAACGTCATGTGTGCAGTTATGCAACTTAGATCTTAAACAAAAACATGCTAAAAAAAAAATTTAAGTTTGATATATTAAGCACATTTTAAGCATAATTTTTGAAAAAGTTTAGGACAAGTAAGTGTTAAGTGTTCTAATTCTCCTATCCCCCCACTTAAGTTAAACAACGTCCTCGTTGTTTGTATAAAAGGTTAAAAACTGGAAAATAAAAAGAATTAGAACAGAAAAACTCCCCTGAGATTTGCTCGGTATGATCCTCCATTAGTGCAAGAGCAAAAATCATCTTTCTTGTGGATTAGAACGTTAAATCTTCATACTTGATGTATCCACAGGAAATCCAGAAAACTATAATACCACCAACACTTTAAAACACACCTAAGATAAGAAAGGTTCAACTTGCATAATACATTAGTAGTTAGAAAAATAAAACTTAAAAATGAAAACTGAAAATCATCAGGTCAGTCGATGCGCCGTATCCTATTGAAGAAGATACGCCGTATCGAGCCTGGAATAAATACGGATCAGAATAAAGATGCGCCGCATCCTTAACCAGGGATGCGCCGCATTAAAATAACTGATAAAAAGTTTTAAAGTCGAAAATAAAAATGCAGAAAAATAAAATAAGATATGACCATTGCAGAGGATGCGTCGCATCTCAGGACTGAGATGCGCCGTATCTTCGTGCGGCCTGGACTGACTCGACACAGAAAACAGAATAATAAAAGATAAATCCGGGTTGTCTCCCGGTCAGCACTTGTCTTTATTCCAGAGTCTTCAAGTTAGACTCACGTTCAGCTCTTTAATTCATTACGTCGGGCTCAAACTCCACCACCTCGCTCTCATTATCCTCAATTTTATTATCAAAGTATTTCTTCACACGTTGCCCGTTTACTTTGAATATATAACCATTTTTATCGCATATTTCAATTGTTCCGTATGGATACACTTTCTTGACAACGAACGGACCCGTCCATCTTGATTTAAGTTTACCAGGATACATCTTTAATCTAGAATTAAATAGTAGCACTCTCTCTCCGATAGCAAACGTTTTATCCTTACGTAACCTCGAGTCATGCCATCTTTTAGTTCTTTCTTTGTAGATCTTAGTATTCTTGTAGGCCTCATCTCTTAGTTCATAGAGTTCATTAAGTTCCATGAAACGGTTTTTCGTTGCAGCTTCCATATCCATATTACAATTTCGTTAAAGCCCAATATGCACTTTGTTCAATTTCGACCGGCAGGTGGCATGCTTTTCCGTATACAAGACGGAATGGAGTGCATCCCGTTGGTGTCTTATAGGCAGTACGGAATGCCCATAAAGCATCATTCAACCTGTCAGACCATCCTTTAGGATTATAACCAGTCGTTTTTTCAAGAATTCGTTTTATAGCTCTATTGGTTACTTCAGTTTGACCATTTGATTGAGGATGGTATGCGGTGGAAACTCTATGATACACTCCATATTTTTGCAAGGCTCTTCCAAGATGGTGATTACAAAAGTGTGTTCCCCTATCACTAATCAATGCCTTAGGAATTCCAAACCTAGAGAACAAACCTTGTAAAAATTTAAGAACTACCTTGCTGTCGTTTGTTGGAGATGCTTGTGCTTCGACCCATTTTGATACGTAATCAACAGCAACCAAAATATATTTATTACCTTTAGATTCAGGAAACGGTCCCATGAAGTCTAATCCCCATATGTCGAAAACTTCACATACCTGGATATAGTTTTGCGGCATTTCGTTTCTTGATGTAATATTTCCGGATCGTTGACACGCATCACATCCTTTTATATAATCTTTCGCATCCTCCAACATAGTGGGCCAATAAAATCCTGCGTCAAGGATTTTTCTTCTTGTGACGACTGCGCCGTGATGCCCCCCTGTTGGCCCTGAATGGCAATGTGCCAATATTGCAGCTATGTCATCACCGTCTACGCATCTTCGTATAATATTGTCAGGACATAATTTAAAGGCATAAGGTTCATCCCAAATATATTCGTTAGCGCGAGTTATAAACCTTCTTTTCTCATCGGATGTTAGCCCATCAGGAATTTCATTTGCAACAATAAAGTTTATAAAGTCGGCATACCATGGCCCATTATTATTACTCGTAATTCCTACCATCATAAGGTGTTCATCAGGAAAGTCATCAGCTATTTCCCTTTCGTCAAGCACCTCCATATCAGGGTTTTCAAGTCTAGATAAGTGGTCAGCAGCTAGATTCTCGGCACCCTTTTTATCTTTAATTTCAATATCGAATCCTTGGAGCAATAAAACCCACCTAATAAGCCTAGGCTTGGCATCCTGTTTATTGAACAAATACTTCAAAGCAGAATGGTCAGTGTAAACCATAGTTTTTGACAATATAAGATATGATCTAAATTTATCGAATGCAAAAACTACTGCTAAAAGTTCTTTTTCCGTGGTGGTGTAGTGTTCTTGGGCATTATTCAATGTTTTGCTAGCATAATAAATTGGCTTAAATTTCTTATCTATCCTTTGGCCAAGTACGGCTCCAACAGCATAATCACTAGCATCACACATTAGTTCAAAAGGTAAATTCCAATCTGGCGAAATTATAATAGGTGCGGAAGTTAGTTTTTCTTTAAGTATATTAAATGCCTTTTTGCAATCATTAGAAAAATCAAACTTCGCATCTTTTAGTAATAATTGGGTCATAGGCCTAGATATCATTGAAAAGTCCTTTATGAACCTACGGTAAAATCCAGCGTGCCCTAAAAAACTTCTAACGCCTTTAACATTAGTGGGGTAAGGTAGTTTAGCAATTACATCAATTTTAGCTTTATCTACTTCTATACCTTTCCCAGAAATCTTATGTCCTAACACAATCCCCTCTCTAACCATAAAATGACATTTTTCCCAATTAAGAACAAGATTAGTTTCTTCACACCTAGCAAGCATTTTATCAAGTTTAAAGAGACAATCATTAAATGAGTTACCGAACACCGAAAAGTCGTCCATGAAGACTTCCATAAAGTCTTCTACCATATCATGGAAGATAGCCGTCATACAACGTTGAAAAGTAGCAGGGGCGTTGCATAGTCCGAACGGCATTCTCCTATAGGCGAAGGTTCCATAAGGGCAGGTGAAAGTCGTCTTCTCTTGATCCTCGGGGGCAATGGGTATTTGGAAGAAACCTGAAAAACCATCCAAAAAACAATAATAATCATATCCTGATAGTCTTTCTAACATTTGATCAATAAATGGAAGAGGGAAGTGATCTTTTCGCGTAGCATCATTGAGTTTGCGGTAGTCGATGCAAACTCTCCATCCGGTAACAGTTCTTGAAGGGATTAGCTCATTGTCGTCATTGAGTACTACCGTCATTCCTCCTTTTTTTGGTACAACGTGGATAGGACTGACCCACGAACTGTCGGAAATTGGGTAGATAAGTCCGGAGTCAAGTAACTTTACGATTTCATTTTTTACCACATCTTGGACTTTTGGATTTAAACGCCTTTGAGGTTGGATAGTTGGTTTGAATTCATCTTCCATAAGGATTTTATGTGTACAAAATGACGGGCTAATTCCCTTAATATCAGACATACTCCATGCTAATGCTCCTCTTCGTTTATATAGTACCTGCAATAGAGACTCTTTTTCTTTTGGCGTTAAGTCAGATGCAATAATAACGGGTGTATTAGTATTTCCGTTTAAATAAGCATATTCCAAAGTAGAAGGAAGATCCTTAAGCACAGGTTTAACATTATCAATTTCAGTAGCACTAGCGGAATAAACTTGTTCTTTAATTACATCGCTGCTGTCATCAGATAGATGCGCCGCATCGAGGTTTTCGATGCGCCGCATTGCGTTACATACAGCAGAATCAGCAGCATAATTATAATCAATAGTATTCTCATCAACTTGATCTTCTATAGCAATTGTGTTTTCTAAATTTTTAAGCAGAAAAGAGTCAAGCAAATCATTTTTTAACAATCTCTGAGTAAATTGATTAATCGTGTCATCAGAAACATCGATATTATAGCATTCATCATCATCGGAATTACCTTTACTCATAGATTGTTCCATGTTAAATTCAACCTCATCCTTTCCTATGGTAAGAGTTATTTTTTTATTAAAAACATCAATCATCGCCCTAGCAGTGGCTAAAAATGGTCTTCCTAATATTATAGGAGTTCTAGAATTTTCAGGCATGTCAAGGATAACAAAGTCGATAGGTAATTCAAATTTATCAACTTTTATTAATATATTTTCCGCTATTCCTAATGGGTATTGTATGGACCTATCAGCTAGTTCTAAGCACATCCTAGTAGGTTTTGGTTCACCAAGACCTAATTTATCATACATAGAAGAAGGCATAAGACTTATACTAGCTCCTAGGTCGGCTAAGGCATTTTCAATATGCAAATTTTTAATTTGACAAGGAATAGTGAAACTCCCTGGATCTTTTTCTTTAGACGGAAGTTCGTTGAGCAATGCCGCAGAGCTTCTTTTTCCCATTGTTACGGTGCAAGCCTCTTCGAGTTTAGACTTGTTTGTAAGCAAGCTCTTCAGATATTTAGCATATTTTGGCATTTGCACTAGGGCTTCCATAAATGGTATACTAAGCTGCAGCTGCTTGAGATTCTCCAGGAATTTCTTTTGATAGGCATCTTCTTTCTCTTTCCTTGCCCTGTGTGGGAAAGGTGGTGTTGATCGTTTAGGTTCAACAGAAGGTTCTTTTCTAGTCACAGGTTCTGGATCAGTCTCTTTAGGTTGCTCTTGCTCAGGTGATAAAGATTCAGGGGAAATTTTGTTTGTACTGTCATCCTCGGGCGTCTCTCCGATTTGAAAGGTTGACTTTCCGCCTCTAGTTGTAATTCCTTTCAGATCGTGTCTTACCAAAAGAACCTTGTTAAGCACCGTTGACAATTGGTGCACTTCAATTGCCAAACCATTGATCAAATTGTTTTGTTCCTTTAGTAATAGCTCATGACTGCCTTTGAATTCGGTGATAAAGTTCCTTGCCTCATGATGTTCTTGTTCATTGGCTTGAGCGATTAGTAATGCAAACTCTTCCATAGTAAGGTTTCTTTGGGGTCTTCCGAACCAGTTTGGGAAAATATCGAACATTGATCCTGAAAATTATCAACAAGAATATTTCAAAGTAAAAGCTTCCAAGTATAAGGGTAAGTCAGAATATTTCCCGTTCGGAATTTAGAAAAGAATAAAAGTTGCTGATATCTGCAGATGATGCGCCGTATCCAAAGAGTTGGATACGCCGTATCTTATAATCGTTAAAATTTAATCACACTTTTATTCAGAAAATAGATACGCCGCTTAGAATTTATGAATGCGCCGTATCGAATTAATCAATCAAAAATCAGTTTATCTAATTAAAATTAAATGCGTCGTATTAACGAAAGTTAATGCGCCGTATTTTCGTTACGTTTAAAAATAAAAGATTTTTGATTCAGTAAGATGCGCCGTATCGACGGAAATCGATACGCCGTATTTGTTTAATAATTCGCAAACTGTTTTTAATTAAAATAATAGATACGCCGTATCTTCAAAAGAAGATGCGTCGTATGGCGTTAACGTTTAGAAAAAATTTTATCAAAACAGATACGCCGTATCTACAAAAGCAGATGCGTCGTATTACTTTATCGCTTAGAAAAATTTTCTTGTTAAAAACAGATACGCCGTATCTTGGGGAAAAGATGCGTCGTATCGAATTAATTAAACGCGTTGTATTAAAAAAATTAAACGCAATACGCCGTATCTGAGAGATCAGATGCGCCGTATCGTTTGATTTAGCACAGTACAACGATAGCAGAACAGAAAAATACGAAAAATAAAAATAAAAATTAAACACACCAAACAAAAAATAAAACACACAAAAATAAAAACAAAAGCAAACAAATAACACACAATACAACAAATATGCAAAATAGTACAATGATGCAATTAATCTAATAAAAAGAAAAAAAAACAAAAAACAACCTAATTAAAATACTAATCAAATTAACAGAAAATAACAATTCACTCCCCGGCAACGGCGCCAAAAACTTGATGCGCGTGATGTGTCGTTGCGGTTTAGCAGTTTTAATGCCTACTCAAGTTTTAAATTTATATTTAGCCGACTTATCAATAACACACACACTTAACGAGCAGTGTACCCGGTCAGTATGAAGATAATGGTAAGTAGAGTGTCGATCACTAAGAGTGGAACGTATAATCTCGTTAATCTAATCAGTATTTTAATATCCTAACGCAAGGGGGTTTCAGCCTGAGAGACTGGCACAGTTTTGTTTGCAATTAAATAATAAAATAAACAAATAGGCACGAATCAGCAAGTAGCACACACGTACACAGATAGATACTTGAGACAATAAGAGGGCTGTCCTTATGATTAAGTAGTTTGTCACTTGTTTTATTGATAGCTTTATATGAAGTGTATGTAATTAACCCTTTCTCGTTGGTCCTATTCTCATCGGCGAGTAAACCCTTAATGACGACTTATGTCTAAAAGTTATTCCTAAGTGATCAATTTAGAAACAACCGTGGGAGCCACACCTTGTCCCGCAGTCGGGTGCCCGCAAGCCACTAATAAACACAGAGGTGGTCAATGCACTAATAAGTAGTAACCAAAGACATCAACATATAAACTTTAATTGATGGGAAAGCAAGTATTAAAGGGAGTGCAATCTTTCCGTTGTCACATTACACAAGCCACCAATCCTGATGAATTAAAGTTTGCTAAAACAATAAAACAAAACTACTTAATGAATTAAATACATGCAGCACCTTCTTACAGCTCTTGTATCTTCGATTTGGGTGTGTCTTGTGCTGCCTTCTTGACTGAATTCGTCCTTCTCTTCTGTTCGGTCTTTTGGTTTTCGAACTTCCGAATCTGTGGTCCTCTCAATGTGTCTGGTCTACGGGGTATTTATAGTTTGTGTCTGAGGGAAGATGCGGCGCATCTACTTAAGTAGATGCGGCGCATGTACTTAACTTCGCGTGGGGTCCAAGATTATAATATTCAGGAATATTCGTACACCGCCAGAAGATGCGGCGTAACTCTTTATTAGATGCGGCGCATGTCCTCTTGTATCTTGGATCGTATCTGGTGATATCTTGATAGAGATGCGGCGCATGTTGATAGTGAGATGCGGCGCATCTGGAGCAGAATTGACTTGATCTTGTTCATTTCAGCAGACTCTTCACTTTATGCACGTTTTGCTCCATTATTAGTCCAAAATCGCCAAGTTTCACCAAATGCTTGTTTTTACCTGAGAATTACAAAAGTAAACGATTAAGTATCAATCCTCATACATAATATAGTAAAACAAGTCAAATTAGTAGGATAAATGATAGTAATAAAATGTACTTATTTGAGTTCATCAGGTGTAGGGAAAAGGAAAACACGGTTTTGTTGGATAAAGGATATTTTACTGGTGGCGAGTTAAAGATCTTGATCAATTACATGTACTATACAATGTTGCTAAGCCAAGACTAGACTCGATTTAAGCTAATGAAAGAAAATAACAAAAACTAAAAATAAACATAAAATAAAACGGGATGGTAGTCCGTATGTTTTTTCTACTTTTCTTTTTCTCATTTTTTTGTATTTTTCTTGAATTTTTTTTTTTTTTTTTTTTTTTTTTTTTTTTTTTTTTTGCATACACTTTTGCCCTACCATCCAAAATAATACATCAAAGGGGCGTTGCATTCCCCTTACACTTGAACTTTTACATAACTTTATAATTAACTAATCTAATGACTCGAATTAAGATAATTAAAACACTTGGAGTACTTTTAAAATATTTAGCACATATGGGGGTAATAAATGATGTTCTTCCCCATTACTCCATTACACTAGTACTTTACCCATGAGTCCCAATCGTCCCAAAACAATATGTACAAGGATATGACTCGACTTAGCAACCATGTAATCAATTAGATAATTAACTTGGGTTTAAACTAATGTTGACACAATAATGCACTAAAAATGAGTGCATACAAGGTAGGCTAAGGCGATTTGGGTGTTTATTTTAGTGGGGTGTAAACAAATTCTTCCTTTAAGTAAAATGCTTAAAGGTTGAAACGAAAAGATAGGCTCTGAGGGGTGTACTAGGGGTATCGTGTACTAAAAATGAGTACAACGCAAAGGGTGTGGGAGAATTACTTGACCAATGTAGCCAAAGTAATTATAACAAAAACACAGGTGTAAAACAATGGGTTAATCCTAATGCCTCTTATCATGTAGTAAATCTAACTACACGAATGTAGTCTCACTTGTGGCCTTGGAATGGTCCTAACGCAAGTTCTAGAATCTAAGTGCTACCGGTACACACATCATAGCATAAATGCTTTTCCTACCAATTCTAGGGGCGAACCTCACATATTTGGGGTGGAAAATTTTTTAGTGGTACGGTTTTTGTGCTAGTCATATAACTCCTATCCGTGAGACGCTCATTAAGATCAAAGTTTCACTCCTATATGTTGTAAAAAATTTTAAATTTGGCACTAAAATTGCCCTAACAGGTATTTATCTCAGTTTTATTACACATCTACTATTAAACAAAACAAAAACAAGCGTAATAGCATTCTCTAATCGTACTTTTACCCCCCCCCCCTTACACTTAAGATGAACATTGTCCCCAATGTTCAAATAACAAATGTAAAAGCATAAAGTAAAAGAATGAAATCAAATACTCCTCTGATTCGCTCGGTGGATAATGAAGTAACACGGTTAGATCTTCTTCCAAAGAGAATGTAAAAGCTTCATGACTAATGCATCGCCAAAAGCTTGATTCCACATACATTTCCTTGTCCAAAATAACCTGTTAAACCTGAGAAAACAAACACGAAAACCTGCATAACATCGGCGTGATAAAATCTATATATAAGGATATAATGCTTGTGGAATGATAATTTTGCAGATTCCTGGAGATTATAAGTTATAAATTTAATAAAAACTTTTTATGAAAACAAAACTTTCAAAAATTTTCAGAAAATTAAACCTGACGCCGTCAGGTTGTAAATCCTGACGTCGTCAGAAACAATCTGACAGAATTCTCATGTTAAGTTTCCGGAAAAAATTTTAGAAAAACCTACACCTTACTTCCTGGAATTCCTGCAAAACATCATTATGACTCGATACAAGCATTTGACTCAAACAAGCACTAATATGTATGTTCATTTAATATTATTACGATTCATGTTCATTTGTGTTCTAATAAACCGATTTAGATTTCCCTTACACTTAACTTTTGCAAAATACCTTTATATGTAGTTAAGACGAAGTTAAAAACAAGATAAAGCATTTTCACAAATTAGTTTTTAACATGAATCAATAATAATAAAAATTAAACATACATACGGAAGCAAATAAAATCAAACAAACAAATAAATAAACACACAAAGCAAATAAAGCTTGGGTTGCCTCCCAAGAAGCGCTTGTTTTTGTTCGAGTCACGAGCCTGACTCTACCCTTATTTAACGGAAATAGGGGAGGTTTTCCCTACACTTAGGATTAAGTGTGGGTGAAAGTAGCGATACACACCCTTAGGGTGGAAATATGCCACGTGAGGAAAGAGTGACGGGTGAATTATATGCTCAAAGGTGCGGGATCCTATCATCATAACCTTACCTAATTCAATTGGGTTAGTGGGCGGATTAAGATTTTCTCCTTGAAAGGGATCATCTTCTATCAACTTCGAGAGACTCCAAGTTAAGAATCCACTTTGACCTAATAAACCCGGTTTAAACCCATAATGTTTCTTGTGATCAATCATAAATGGGTGATGTAAGTATGTAAGTTCATGGTTCACTTCTATGTTAGCTTCCTCTCTACAAGGCCTAGAGTCTACTACCTTAGTCTTAACATTACCCGGACTACATGGTTTGATGGGTGGATCGGGACCTAATTCAATTCCTAAGTTCACATCTAAGGATGGAAGATTAGGTAACGGTTTTGGTTTAGGCTCCGGTTCATCAAAACTAGGAACTTCCATAGAACTAAAAGAAAGGTTATGACTACAAGTATTCAAACCTATTTCTTCTAGTTTTGTTTCTTCCAAAGGTTCTATTTCAATTGGGGTTCCTATAGTCCCTTCTACTTCTTCCGGGTAAGTCACGGGCGGTGTGTATGCCTCGAATGATGGTAGGACTTGTGGGGTACTTTGTAGGTTTGTGTGATTTACCTCATCCTTCCTTGTCTCTATATCAATTATATCCACATCATGTGTTTTAGTAGAATCTAACCCAAACATGTTCCTAAGTATCTCAAATCCTTCTCTAGCCATTTCAAGTTCTAAGTCCGATTCATAAGAATCTTCCCTGATAACATGATTACTATGTTCAATTTTCCTAAAGGATTCATCATGTGTTCCTTGAGATTCAAAGTCATTGATAATAAAACCTAGGTCTTTTTGCTCAATATGCTCATGTTCGGCTAAATCCTCCTCAATTGTTTCCTCAAGTTGTGATGTATAGGAACCTATTAATTCATTAAACTTATGGTTCACGGTTAGGAGGCTTTCCTCAAATTTTTTCCAAAGGGTCTTATTAAAAGGAGTTGATCCTAACAATGATTGTTTAATAGATGCCACACATGCACATAATTCATCAAACCTATCAAACTTTATACCCATCTCCTCTTGTATATATCTAAGATCACTTAAAAATTCATTGGAACAACAGGAAGCAAATCTATCCGTGTAAAGTAATTGTTCCTCTATTGTTAATGATCTAAATGGAATTTCATCCGCCATGGTGACAAATGAAAATGGTTTTACAAACAAAGGGCACAAAGAAAAAGATAGACTAAAGAAAACCTAGAAAAAGAAAATAAAAATCTCACTAGAAAGGAATCTAGTGAGTAGACCTATAAAATAAAAATTCAACCTAAACAATAACTATTCCCCGGCAGCGGCGCCAAAAACTTGATGCGTGGTTTTGCAACCTTACAACAGGTTTTACCTCTCGAGGGATCTCAAGAGGCTTACAACCCCACCAGGCAGTGTACCTGACCGATGTAGTATAGTGTAGTGGTAAGTACGGGGGATTGATCGTTCTCCACAGGGAATAGTGTTCGTTAGGTATGAAAAACTACTCTAATAGGTCTAAGGGTGAGAGAAGATTCTTTTTATGTTTTTTTATAATTTTATGAAAGCAAGTAAAATCTCGGGTTTGAAAGAGTGGGCGGAATTAGTTGCTAATCAACTAACCCAAATAACTACGAATGCAAATAAAATAAAATAACTGAAAATGAAAAGGTGGTAAAACTTATATAGAGAGAAATATGTTTACTTAGATTTCCTTACTCCCTAACTATCTTTTACCGGTTGATTAGTGTGTATTAGTTGCGTGGATGACGGGTGTATTCCTTAATACCATTTGTGGGGTGGCGTACGTACTTCCCCAACTCTACAAGCTCCTACTTCACTCCTATGTCGAGCCGGATAGGAAGCTCCTAACATGGGATCACTAGAATTCGCTTGTGCATTAAATACAACCATAAAAACCTTTAGTACGCATTGGTTCATGTTTCTTAAGACGTTCAAGCAAGTTACCGAATAGGAAGTCAGCCAGTTTTCTTAAGCCTGACATAGATGAACAATCATCCAATACAACTAACAACACACTAATAACCAATAATCAATAGCTAGGTTTCATTAGATCTAAGCAAACACAAGATAAATCTAGCCTAGCATGTTAAACAAAAGACAAGAACAAGATAGAATCAAACAACACATAGACATATTGAATGATTAATTGATAACTTATCTTCAATGTAACATGGAAGATCTCAAGGCAAAAAGCCTTGAAAAAGCTGCCAAATTCGTCTTAGGGTTTTCACACACAAAGTTCCTCAATAAGTTCCACACTAATGACAAAAAATTGCAAAACTATATATAGACTTTCAGATCTGACGGCGTCACGTTATGGAGTGTGACGCCGTCACCTCGCCGCTTTTAGGGTTCCCGGATGACCTTCTTGACGCCGTCCCTCTTTAGCTCTCCAAAATCCGTTCTGGCTTATCAAGGCTTGACGCCGTCAGATTTAGTCGTGATGCCGTCCCTCTTTAAATTAAGCCGTGACGACCTTGATCAGATTAAAGGGTGACGCCGTCAGAATTCCCATGCAAATTTCCCTGGCTTATCATGAGTAATTTTCACATCCACCTTTTCTTGCCAAGCCATGACGCCGTCCAGGGATAATCCTGACGCCGTCAAAGGTAATTTCCAGCACAATTTTGAGACTTGGTCGTTTTCTTCACTTTTATGCTCCAAAAATGTCCAAAATGCCTCCTTCTCCAGATTTCTTCTCAAAAGTACCTAAAATGACAAAAGGAACGATTTAGGGCAATATTTGATCAAATAAATACGATTTAGGGCTTAAATGACCCCTTAAAAGCGGTACACTTTTCGCTTCATCAAGTGTCTGACATCATACTTGAAGAAGGCTCCAATTGGATGACTCCAATAAGGGAGTACTTGATAAGTGGTATTCTGCCAGAAGATCCTAAGCTTGCAAGAAAGGTAAGGGTCAAGGCTCATCAGTATAAACTCATCGGGAATAATCTCACAAAAGGTCCTTTCTATCTCCATGGCTTCGTTGTGTGGGATTGAAACAGGCTTCGAACATCATCTATGATGTTCATGAAGGACCTTGCGGATTGTACGCAGGGCCTCACTCCATTACCTCGGAAATAACGAAGTTGGGATATTATTGGCCATAGATGCTAGATGACGTAGCTGAAATAACACAAATGTGCGATGCATGTCAGACACACGCGAAGGATCCAAGACTACCTGAGCATGATGTAACCTCTGTCACATCAACAAGGCCTTTTCGCCAATGGGGATTCGACATAATCGGACTTCTACCAGTAGCTCCAGGAGGGATACAATTCTTGGTAGTAGCCATAGACTATTTCACCAAATGGGTCGAAACCAAACCTTTGGCATCAATAACAGGAAGGCATGTGGAAAAGTTCACGTGGGAATACATAATTTGCCAATTTGGAGTCTCACACATCATCACATCTGAGAACGGAAAGCAATTTGTCGAAGGGGTATTCCCATCTTTCTGCGAAGGCCTAAATGTAAAGCAAATGTTCACCTCTATTGACGTCATCAACAGGGACATTGTAATTGAAATTGAGAAAAGGTTAGGACAATACTAGCATAAGTGGGTAGACGAACTACCCCAGGTTCTGCAAGCACATAGGAATATTTCCTTCGGCTAAAACAGCACAAGCAAAGCTAAGGCCTACATAAGAAGGACACTACGTCATGTCAGAAGCCTACGGCAACGGAGCCTACAAGCTCAGAACGCTTAAGGGAAAAGTCATGAATAGGACTTGGAATGGTACCAACCTTCGTAAGTTTTACATATGAGACTTACTATTTTTAAAAGCACTTAGCTTGTTTTTCAAATTCATGTAACGCATCCTTCTCACTTGTGAAAGAAGCATTAATGGTAGGTGTCTTAGTGTTCATTTCTTAAAATGATGTAATCCTCCCTACTCAATTAATGATATAACACATTTTCCCTCAAAATCTCTTGTTTCGTTCTATACAACAAAGATTTGCTCAGCCAAGTACTTTACAAGTTTCAATGTCGAAGGATGACTCAAGACACATGTCTTGTATACAAATAACATCCATTACAATTCACATTAACTTTCCTACAAGACTTAGGGTATTCTAAGCCCTTTGTATCTTAAGGATAAAGACGGAGTGGGTCGCGACCCTCTGTCGCAGTCAAACTATACGATTGCTAAAAATCTTGGTCCAAAATACACACAATAAGGTTATAACCTTAGGTTGTATCTTTACATTTATGCATAAGCGTAAGAGAAGACAAGCATGATATCAAAAGCGGGACATAGTCCCCTAAATTGGCATTCATAAGGCTACATATAGTCATAGCCAACATTAAACATCAAGGCAATTGTCTGCAGTATGGGTCGAAGCCCAGAAATTCAATAGATAAATTGTTCAAAGACATAGGCACATGCCTAACAAAGCATCATAGGAAATTGTTTAAAAGGGTACATGCCACCCTTAAAACCAAATTACTGCCAACACGGCAGCCTTCATGCATTTTTCGAGGAATTTGGATCCTCTTGGTGTGATGGAGACGGAGGCTTCAAGGATGCGGTCTTCTTGCTTGGAGATGGAGGTTGAATTTTCCTTGGCTTGTTGGACAGGAGATCTTCTATTGAGGCTGAGGGGTCGTTGGTTGCTTCGGTGAGGAAAGGGTACTCTGCTGTAGTGTACGCATTGCCGGCATCATTATACTCAGGCTCGGACGTTGGTCGGTAGTAAGGTACCTCCGACAAGACCACAGGTTTCTTGGTCTCGGCGATTTCTTCCAACGTCGTGCATTTCCTATAGAAAATGGCCGCGTTTACCAGCTTCCCAACTATCTCCCCCACCTCATCACTGTGGTACAATTCTATTGCAATATAAGGAACAACCTTCGACACCACCTCAGCCCTGTCCTTATTTAAGACCTTGCATTGGAGTTTTAGTCCGTCCATCTCCTTGCAAAGCTTGATCTCTCGTTCCACCAACCTAGCCCTTTCGGTTTCAAGACCGGTACACTTAGACTCGAGCATAGTAACTTGTGTCTTATAACCAGAAACCTTAGCCTACTCCATCTTCAGTTTACCTTGAGACTCTTTAAATTGCTCTTTGAGGCTGTCAATCTTGGCCCGAAGGGCTTCATACCTAGGGTTCTTTTCGAAATCCAACATAGACACATCACATTTGGCTTCTAGTTCCGCATATTGACTTTCCCTCTTCTTCTCCCTAGCAAAAATCACAGCTACCTCTTCCTTGGCATCTTTGACCATACAAATCAGCTCCCTTGTCCGGGTGTTCAAATGATTATCCAACATGGCCTGTCTTGTATAACTCTTGTCGTGCAAGTCACAGAGTTTCTCAATGGACATGTCACTCAAGGTTCTCCTCCATGGAGCAGGAGTAACATTCTCAACCATTATGTGACATGTGAGTGCATTTGGTAGCTCCTTGGTGTTCGGCAATCCTGCACAAGACATATTCATCAGATATGGAACACATTAAGATAGGAAGGATTAAAGAGATTTTACTTACCATGGATATCATCATCATCAGTGGCTTCCTCAGTCGAATACATGATTGCCATCCCATGAGACTTCTCTGTCTTTTGCTTGGTAGTCCTTGAGGTAGGAGTAGGGATGTTTAACTTCCTCTTTGGGGTGGCCTTCGAAGACCTTGCACTTATCCCTTTCCTGCTTCGCACTCTGTCTGCGATGCCGGAGGACCCTACGATTTTCAGTTGGTCACCCTCGGAGGGAGGGTCATCAGAGTCAGCAACGTTTTCCACAAACTGAGGGGTTTCCTCAGTACTCACAGGCTTAATAGGTGGAAGCACAGCAAGAGGCTTAACTGGCGGAGCATCAAGATCATTGTTATTCACAGATACAGACGGAGACCCAACTCCGTAGCTCACATCTTTTGGGTCTTTCGGAATAAAGCTAACTTCCTTAGCACCTCTTGACACAACAAAGTTTCTGAAAGCCATTTCTGCAACAACAAAAGAAAAAGAGATGAATATCAGCATATAAGTTATTCATTTTATTTAAATAGAAATTGTACATACTTTTTCCTTCACAAATAATTTCAGGCTTTGACGGAGACCCTTCCCAGCGGTCAACAATACCCGCCATGAACAAAATTGGCTCAGGGAAAGTTTGGACGTCAACTGGATGGAGTGCAAGACTCTGATACATGGGACTGCTCCTTATCTCATAAAGCAGGGGGTCATTGAACCTTTTTTCATCCAACATATACGCTTCATCCAACAAAGCAGGGTACTCCGAAGGTATGATTGTGTTTTCAACATAGAAAAATTGCCCTTTCCAATTCCTGATATTCGAAAAGGGTTTGGTCACTAGGTAGGGTACATCATGTTCACCTCTCTTTCCTATGGTTATCCAATCACTACCAGGATACAGGTTAACAAAGGCCCTAAGCACAGTTAATGTGTGTAACATATTCATAACAATTAAACACACAATATAGGTGGATATGGCCGGCGGTTTAGAGAGATTTTAGAGAGAGAAAGAAAGTTGGGAACTTGAGAGAGAAATGAGAGTATATTAGATTAAGAGTGAAAGAAGTTCCAACCCTTCCCACACAAGGGAAGGGGTATATATATAGTTACTAATATTGGTGCCCCTAGTGGGCTGTGGAGTGAGCTTACAGTGGGTAAAGACCCGACCCAACTCCACAAATACTTAATATAACTAAACTAATATTACTAAAACTAAACTAATATTAATACGCCTACGAGCTATATAAATGCTAAATAGATACTCGGGGTGACCGAGTCTTCACATGAATATTTATATTCCTAACAATCTCCCCCTAAGGGAGGTCACCCCGGAAATAATATTTAGAATTCTAGCATTCTATCATTTGATCTAGACTTCATAGCTCGTAGTCTCTGATTCTTCAATGTCATTGATCTTTGTGCCTTCAGCAGTGAACTTGTGATGACTGTTCTTTGTCTTGGATGATCTTTTTGTTCTCATTAACGATATCATCCAACATATGTCTCCAAGTCATCTTTAGGCAGTATGACTCCATGTGATGAGATATTCTTTGAGCCGACATGCTCACACTATTCTGGGTCATGATTGTCAGTATCAGAGTTTACAGAAGCAGTGTTGAAGGTCTTTTAGGTTATCATGACTTCTTTGAGTATGATGATGATGTAGTGTGAGCATGTGGTGATGGATTGGCATCTTTTCTGCAATTAGCTACAACCGTAATCAGCTGCAACATCAATCAGCTACAACCGCAAACAGCTGCAACAGTAATCAGCTACAATCGCCAAGTGTTCCTGCATACGACAGTTAGCAATAAAACGTCCGGTACTTACAGGTTCGGACTTTGAGATTATTAACAGCATAGTGTGAAAACTCTCTCTAATCCTTACCAAGTCCGTTCCTAAATCAGAAACCCACAGAGGGCTTTAAAGATCTACCGTAGTAAATCAACGATTAGGTGAGTCGCTGGAGATCACTCCACGACTGTAGACCGTTTGAAACCGTCGCGACCACTAAGCGTAATCCACAAGGAATTACCGAAGTGACCTACTTTTAGGGCTGTTTGATGTTGACCCTGGCAGGAATTTCCATTTAATCACTGAGAATTACATTTGTAAATTCCCTCATAAATGTTCTGGCAGATTGCTAAGATCTGCGTAGGACTCATAAGTTTACAACTGGTGTCCTTAATGTTGAACATCCAGTGTAGAAGTAATACGTGTTCCTATGAGATCTTATGATGCATCTCGTGGCTCTAGACTCGATAAGTGCAATTTTGGTAGACGGAGACTGGAGCGGTGTCTCCTGTTTCAATATCAACATAACTCGTAATGAGCGGTCGATAGATTATGCAGGGTTCCCCGTGAGAATGAAACAAGTCCTTTTAAGAGAACTTGAGTGGTTTAGAAGGTTTAGTGCAGTGCATCACTAGGTCACTGGGTCCATGACGTCTTGTCTTCAATACCGGTGTTACCTTACTAACCACCAGTAGCATATGAATTGAACCCGGTTTCTGCCCTAAGGTTGAATAAATGGAGGGCTATTTCTTTTCACCCTTTCTCATTTCATTTCTTTTTAATTCTTCAATCCCTTCTTTCTCCTTTCTCATATTACTCTCCTTTTTTCATAATCATACCTAAGGACTTTCTAACACTAACTATTTGGTATTATCCTTGGGTAGATCCCTCCGGCTCTGGCGGATCATAGGACGGTTTTCCTAACCTTAGCCACCTTATAACTTCATGACTATCCTATGTTGCCGTTAACCAAATCCTTGAAAAATTTCTCAAAGTGTTCATGATTATGAAACACATTTTGCTAACACTTTGAGAGTTTTATATTTTTCAAATTCTCCCCCTTAACATGTGCTCATATGTTTTTATTTAAAATTTGCACATGTTGGGTAGAGATTGCACTTTTTGAATTGGTCCACTTTCAGTGAACATGACCGATTCAAGATACGCTTACATCACTAGTTGGACTAGCTTGAAATTATTACCCGGCCTGGTCAAGTCCACAGAATGTTTCTCGAAACGGTACACTCTACTCAGACACATCCTTTTTCGAGACACGCTTACATCACTGGTTAGACCAGCTTGAAATTATTACCCGGCCAGGATATGTCCTTTCGATTAATGACAGTTTATGTTTCGTCAATTCATTGGTGAAGTCTGAGTCCTGTTCACATGAGATGCCACATCCATTTTCATCCATTCGCTCCCCCTCAATATGTGCATCGATATACGAAAGAGTTTAGCACATATGGGAGAGCCTACGCTTGAGTCCAAAACATCACATTTTTTATCAGATTTCATATTTAAATCACATTCTCTCCCCCGATCAAAATTTTCAAACCTTTTGAGATTTGTGATCCCAATTTATTTAAATACGTTTAGAAAACATAGGAGAAAATGTGGTCAGTTTTTAATATATTCTGATGATGGAGCATACTATGCTCCCCCTCAAGCCAAGAGAGAGCGTCACTGCTGATGTTGCACAATGTTTAAAAAGGTGTCATAAATTTGAACAAATACTCCCCCCCCCCTCAATTAATGACCCATTTTCTATTTAAAGAGTTGTAGTCATTCAATTGAGGGACAAGCATTTGTGAAAATTTAAGTCCAGTTACCACCTTGTGTAACACCAAAACTCTCCTGAAGAATCATAGATGGGAAAGATTTTGGTGTAAAAGAAGACTTCTCTTCTTATACAAGAAATGATGCACTGAAACGTACATCAAATCGGGAAAACATGGATATAAAGTAATCCATGCCCGGGTGAACATCACCTAGTGGGAGGAATAGTCGTCTTTTTGGCGACACGCTTTCCCCATTTTGAAGCGCGGGTTGCTATCTAAAGTAATAGCAAGCCATTTAGGCATGTTTTGAAAACTTTTTGAACTTCTGCTCGAACTTCATTTAAAGACCCGTGTCATTATTGAATGACATTTCTAGGACCGTAAATGTTATCCACACCAGAAGACATGCCTTGAAAAACTATTTTTGGTATTTTCTAATTTTTCTGATTTTTATGGTTTTTCTGGGTTTAAGTTTTTCTATTTACAATTTGTTGGTTTTATAATTTTCTATTTACATTTTTGTATAAGATATTTACAAACTATATTATTCAGTTTAAGAAGACGATGACATGAATACCGAAAAAGGATATCGATCTGTACGCTGTAGAAGTCAGTAGTCAACATCTCTTAAACTTTCACCACCAAAGCTTTCGAGGCTCCTGAATGGTAGACTGAACTTGAGCCATCTCAATTTGAAGCTTTGACAGCTTCCCCCTAAACCGACAATCTTCCTTTTGAGCAGTTTCAAATCTCTCTTTCAAGCTTACGAAAGGTAAGTGTACAGCGGAAACCGTAGCAAACTACATCAAGTATTGCTGCTCCTTTTAAAAATAATCATCGTGATTCTCCGTTCGGGGGATAATCAAATAGATCAGCAACGTATCATCTCACGCTTGAATACTTCTTCTCACATTTCTTCCTGCTGAAGACTGAAGTAATGCCTACCAAAAGTATCCAGAGACCACTTCCCGCAAGTAGCTGAAGTGATGCAATCAGTCTCATTGTAAGAAGCTCAAAAACCCGAATTACACACTCAATCCCATTAATGAAGTCGAAAACGTAACATCAAGATCAATTAAGACCCGAAAGTCCCCTTTCTCCCTTCAGGAAATTGCCATTGTGAACCTCTTTTATCATTAGAAACTGTTTCTTACATTACATCTCTTCCCCCACGTAGTTGAAATAATACACCATAAGGAACGAGTTAAAACACTGATTTTCTCTACGGTTATGACATTTGTCTTCCCGGAATAACCCCAACTCAGAAGAGGTATAAAGTTCATCACGTGTACTCGTTGTGCGTTCAGATGTATGTCTCCTTCCCCCTTGCTGGTTTTGATACCTCAGAATCAGCAACACATTTTACACACATATACTTGAGATCTTGTGAGAAGACGAAAATTGGCTCAAATGTATCAAGTGAGAATCAGCCGCTACCGAAACACTCTCTGACAATCTTTAACAACCCTTATGATCTGTTGGCTATTGCTGTGACCACTTGGTGAAGTAAACCCGATATACCAAACTTGAAAACTGACGAAGAATTCCCCAAATTTGTAACTTAAACTTGCACTGTTGATGATTGAAGAACGATGTAGTAGAAAACCCTTAAGTAACCTTATAAACTCAACAAGAGCCGAAGCAAGTACAACACCTCTTGAGACTATCCACATCTGCATCAGCGTGTGACACTGAGCACTACAATGTAACTCCTTGAAGTGATAGCTATAACCCGTGAGAACTACAATGTATCTCCTTACATCGGGTATAACTAGATAATCCAAGTCCCAATCATAAATTTTATAACTTCAAGCAAGTCATCAATCGATAGATGAAGTCTCGATGATGAAATAAGTATAAACCTTCGTGAAACCCACTTCAATTTCAAATAAGGGATACCAAACAAACTCCGTGATCACTTAACATTCCAAGTCCAAATACTTAGCCGTTTTGACGTTTTAGCCGACATTTTCCTTTATGTTCTTGTGGTTGATTTACAGAGTGCACATTAGAAGGAACATCAATCCGTGATGAAGATGATTCTCCAGAACTCGGGTCTGGAGTAAGATGATGGAGGAGGGGTTCATAATCAATCACAGGAAGTAGAGTTCCATGAATTTGTTCTTCAACACCTTGATAGAAGGTGGAACATATAGTGTTGAAGAAACTTGTTTTGCATGGCTCCTGAACTGATGTATTCAGGAGCCGTATGACCATTTCTCAGACCTTAATCATCATGTCGTTTATTCACCCTTAAGGGTGAATAAACGACATGATGATTGATGTCTGAGAAATGGTCATACAGCTCCTGAATAGTAGACTGGACTTGAGCCTTCTCAATTTGAAGCTTTGACAGCTTCCCCCTAAACCGACAATCTTCCTTTTGAGCAGTTTCAAAGCTCTCTTTCAAGCTTACGAAAGGTAAGTGTACAGCGGAAACCGTAGCAAACTACATCAAGTATTGCTGCTCCTTTTAAGAATAATCATCGTGATTCTCCGTTCGGGGGATAATCAAATAGATCAGCAACGTATCATCTCACGCTTGAATACTTCTTCTCACATTTCTTCCTGCTGAAGACTGAAGTAATGCCTACCAAAAGTATCCAGAGACCACTTCCCCCAAGTAGCTGAAGTGATGCAATCAGTCTCATTGTATGAAGCTCAAAAACCCGAAGTACACACTCAATCCCATTAATGAAGTCGAAAACGTAACATCAAGATCAATTAAGACCCGAAAGTCCCCTTTTCTCCCTTCAGGAAATTGCCATTGTGAACCTCTTTTATCATTAGAAACTGTTTCTTACATTACATCTCTTCCCCTACGTAGTTGGAATAATACACCATAAGGAACGAGTTAAAACACTGATTTTCTCTACGGTTATGACATTTGTCTTCCCGGAATAACCCCAACTCAGAAGAGGTATAAAGTTCATCACGTGTACTCGTTGTGCGTTCAGATGTATGTCTCCTTCCCCCTTGCTGGTTTTGATACCTCAGAATCAGCAACACATTTTACACACATATACTTGAGATCTTGTGAGAAGACGAAAATTGGCTCAAATGTATCAAGTGAGAATCAGCCGCTACCGAAACACTCTCTGACAATCTTTACCAACCCTTATGATCTGTCGGCTATTGCTGTGACCACTTGGTGAAGTAAACCCGATATACCAAACTTGAAAACTGACGAAGAATTCCCCAAATTTGTAACTTAAACTTGCACTGTTGATGATTGAAGAACGATGTAGTAGAAAACCCTTAAGTAACCTTATAAACTCAACAAGAGCCGAAGCAAGTACAACACCTCTAGAGACTATCCACATCTGCATCAGCGTGTGACACTGAGCACTACAATGTAACTCCTTGAAGTGATAGCTATAACCCGTGAGAACTACAATGTATCTCCTTACATCGGGTATAACTAGATAATCCAAGTCCCAATCATAAATTTTATAACTTCAAGCAAGTCATCAATCGATAGATGAAGTCTCGATGATGAAATAAGTATAAACCTTCGTGAAACCACTTCAATTTCAAATAAGGGATACCAAACAAACTCCGTGATCACTTAACATTCCAAGTCCAAATACTTAGCCGTTTTGACGTTTTAGCCGACATTTTCCTTTATGTTCTTGTTGTTGATTTACAGAGTGCACATTAGAAGGAACATCAATCCGTGATGAAGATGATTCTCCAGAACTCGGTCTGGAGTAAGATGATGGAGGAGGGGTTCATAATCAATCACGGGAAGTAGAGTTCCATGAATTTGTTCTTCAACACCTTGATAGATGGTGAAACATATAGTGTTGAAGAAACTTGTTTTGCACGGCTCCTGAACTGATGTATTCAGGAGTCGTATGACCATTTCTCAGACTTCAATCATCATGTCGTTTATTCACCCTTAAGGGTGAATAAACGACTGATGATTATGAATCGAAAAGAACATGGTCATCAAACAGCCCTGAATAGTAGACGACTTGAGCCCTCAAATTGAAGCATTTGACATGCTTCCTCCTAAAACGCACAACTTCCTTTGACCAGTTAAAAAATCACCTTTCAACTACGAAAGGTAAAAAGTTTCACGAAACGTTAGCAACTTATCATTCGGAATGCCCTTTTAAAGAGTAATCATAGTGATTCTCCGTTCTGGGCGATAATCAAATAGATCTAGTCCTCACTTCATCTTGCTTAAATACTCATCCAACCATTTTCACTGCTGAAGACTGAAATAATTGCCTACAAAAGTATCCAGAGACATTCCCTAATAGTGAAGTGATGCGCAATCAGTCCTCATTGAAGAACTCAAAAACCAATACCTATATCCTTTGAATTCGAACATGTACATCAAGATCAATAAGACCCAAAGTTACTACGTTCCCTCAGAAATTGCAATGTGAAACTCCTTTGTATCTAGAAACTGTTATTAAACCTTAATACCTTTAACCACGAGTCGAACAATAAACACCTAAACCTAGTTAAACACGATTTTCTCTACGGTTTGACATTTGTCCTTACCGAATAATCCCCAACTCAAAGAGGTATAAAGCTTATACACAGTGTATCCTTATCGTGTAATGTAATCTCCTTCCCCATCATAAGTTTTGATACTAGCAGTATCAGCAACATAAGTTTTGAAACATAATATGAATCTTGTGAAACCGCAACATTGTCAAATGTATAAGTGAGAATCAACTCGTGTCTACTAAACCACTCTCCAAATCTTTAACAACCTTATGATTTTGGCATTTCCTTATGCTTTGGTGAGTAAACCGATAATCCAAAATTGAAAACTCGAAGAATTCCCACAAATTGTAACTTAAACTTGCACTGATTGATGATGGAGGATCGATGTAGTAAAAACCCGTAAGTACCTTATGAAACTTAGACTAACCGAAGAAGTAAACACCTAAGACTACACAATCTGTCATCACGGCTCTGACACTGAGATTACAGAATCCTTGAAGTGAACATAACCTAGAACTACAATGTATCTCTTACATCGCTTAAGTGAATAAACAGTCCAATCATGATCAAATTATAACTTCAACAAGTCATCAATGATAGATGAAGTCTCGATCATAAATTGAAGTTAAACCATCGTTGACACCCAACTTCAACTTTCTAAATTATGGAATTCAAAAAATCCTTTCAACTACGTAACTTCCAAGTCTCAAATACTTAAGCCGTTTAGACGTTTATATGCCGACATTTTCCTTTATGTTCTTTTTGATTCTTTACGAGTGCACAATAATCACAACGATATCATCAATCGTTAAAGATATTCTCCAAAACGGGTAGAGTAAGATAATGGAGGAGGGGTTCAAATCCAATCACGGTAAGTAGAGTTCATCATGAATTTGTCTCAACACCTTGATAATGGTGAAACATATATGTTAAGAACTTGTTTTGAGCTCCTGAATATGTATTAGGATCGTATGACATTTCACAACTTCAATCACATGTCGTTATTCACCTTAGGTAATAATACTGAGATAATGTTGAGAAATGGTCATACGGCTCCTGAATAGTAGATGAACTTTAGCCTTCTCATTGTAAGCTTGACACTTCCCCTAACGACAATCTCCTTGAGATTCAAATCTCTCTCAAGCTATGAAAGGTAAGTGTACGCGAAACGGAATATTGCTTTTAAACACTCCGTGGATAATCATGACAATTTTCACTGAATTTTCCATTCCCTGAGAGAAAGTTCAAGTTCAGAGACCTTCCTTGTGATATATCTTACCAAAACGAATAACTCCCATTAATGAAGTCGAAAAGTAACATCAAGATCAATTAAGACCCGAAAGTCCCTTTTCTCCCTTCAGGAAATTGCCATTGTGAACCTCTTTTATCATTAGAAACTGTTTCTTACATTACATCTCTTCCCCCACGTAGTTGCAAATAATACACCATAAGGAACGAGTTAAAACACTGATTTTCTCTACGGTTATGACATTTGTCTTCCCGGGAATAACCCCAACTCAGAAGAGGTATAAAGTTCATCACGTGTACTCGTTGTGCGTTCAGATGTATGTCTCCTTCCCCCTTGCTGGTTTTGATACCTCAGAATCAGCAACACATTTTACACACATATACTTGAGATCTTGTGAGAAGACGAAAATTGGCTCAAATGTATCAAGTGAGAATCAGCCGCTACCGAAACACTCTCTGACAATATTTAACAACCCTTATGATCTGTTGGCTATTGCTGTGACCACTTGGTGAAGTAAACCCGATATACCAAACTTGAAAACTGACGAAGAATTCCCCAAATTTGTAACTTAAACTTGCACTGTTGATGGTTGAAGAACGATGTAGTAGAAAACCCTTAAGTAACCTTATAAACTCAACAAGAGCCGAAGCAAGTACAACACCTCTAGAGACTATCCACATCTGCATCAGCGTGTGACACTGAGCACTACAATGTAACTCCTTGAAGTGATAGCTATAACCCGTGAGAACTACAATGTATCTCCTTACATCGGGTATAACTAGATAATCCAAGTCCCAATCATAAATTTTATAACTTCAAGCAAGTCATCAATCGATAGATGAAGTCTCGATGATGAAATAAGTATAAACCTTCGTGAAACCCACTTCAATTTCAAATAAGGGATACCAAATAAACTCCGTGATCACTTAACATTCCAAGTCCAAATACTTAGCCGTTTTGACGTTTTAGCCGACATTTTCCTTTATGTTCTTGTTGTTTATTTACAGAGTGCACATTAGAAGGAACATCAATCCGTGATGAAGATGATTCTACAGAACTCGGGTCTGGAGTAAGATGATGGAGGAGGGGTTCATAATCAATCACGGGAAGTATAGTTCCATGAATTTGTTCTTCAACACCTTGATAGACGGTGGAACATATATTGATGAAGAAACTTGTTTTGCACGGCTCCTGAACTGATGTATTCAGGAGCCGTATGACCATTTCTCAGACATCAATCATCATGTCGTTTATTCACCCTTCTCCCCCTCAAAAATTGCATGTGACTGCCATTTTTGATTAAGCGAGTGAATAAGAATACCATCGATGGTAAGTAGATCCACTTGATAACTGAAATCTTGTTTATTCACCCTTCTCCCCCTCAAAAATTGCATATGACTGCCATTTTTGATTGAACGAGTGAATAAGAATATTCTCCAATGTACGTTGATCCACTTGATGACTGAATGAGCATGGGAAGACCATGAAGCTTGTTGATGAGAATGGTCATAAACAAGAAGATTTCTCTTCTTCTGAAGATAAAGCGCACTTAAGCGTACACCTTTCTTTTCTTTGAAGAACGGGGCCTGAAGAGTTGTCAGCAGACGCCATTATGTTGACAATGAGGCCCGAGGCTTGAACTGCAGTGTTCAAACGTCATTTTCGATGAAGAACGAGGCCAGAACTGATGTGAACAGACGTCATTGTCGATGAAGAACGAGGCCTGAACTGATGTGAACGGACGTCATTGACGATGAAGAACGAGGCCTGAACTGATATGAACAGACGTCATGGTCATTGAAGAACGAGGCCTGAATTGATGTGAACAGGCGTCATTATCGATGAAGAATGAGGCTTGAACTGATATGAACAGACGTCATTGTCATTTCCCCTCATATGTTGTGAGCAGCCTGAGTCCAAATGTCAAAGGACGATCTGTACGACCTGCATTTAAAGACAGAAGAAAGAAGAGAGTTTGGAGTGCCGGATCCCCAATTTAAGTTGGGTTCTAGATGGTTATTGCAAACAATCTTTGGGACTACTAAAACCATAGGTGCCTTGGTTTTAACAATAGGGGCAACCCTAGTAGATTCAATGGACCCAGTTAAAGGGCATTGTGTATCTAAAGAGATAACTCTACCAGTTGGCTTCCATTCCTTAACAGGCACTACTCTAGGCATGGTAATCCTCGTTAAAGGGCAATGATCGCCTAGTGTGAATATTCGGCCCGTGGGCTTCCACTGAAAGCCCACATTGGTAAACATTTTCCCTGTAGGTTTCCAAGATTGCCTAATTTGTCTGGCTCTCCAAACTTTCTTAACTGGGGGTTTGTTGAACGACTTCAAAAATTTCTCAACACATTTGTCATGATTACCCGAAATTAGACAATCATTACATGTTTTGCAAAGTGAATTAGGATTTGAATTATGATTCCTTTTGTTCAAATCTGACTTTTTTTTCCTCATGTGGTCTTCTACTTTCTTCTTAGAAACACTTTTAGCTGGTGAAGTCCTAGAATTCTTTATATTTCTCCTAGGTTTTGACTCGCTAGCTTTAGTGTCACTGTTAACTCTTGTAGAATGACTGATGGGAATATTAGTCTTTTTCACTTCCAGTTGTTGAACATGTTTTGACGTGTTGGGACCTGAAGTTTCCAAGGGTGCCTCACAGGTTACATGCTTATTCTTAGTTGTAGAGGATGATGCAACAAATCTATCTCTTTTGTTATCTATCTTAGGATCTGTGCCAATGACGTAGTCTAAAAGTTCTTGAGATCGTTTAGTGAGGAAGCAGGCATCTACAACTGCACAATCAAGTGGTTTCCCTATCCTATCCTCTTCTACGATCTCACGCAAGGTATCAAGGCTATCCTTAAGGTGATTGAGATATACTTGGTGAACAGACCTATTGTTCCTAAGGGGAAGCGAAATAGGCACAACATCAATTGCATATTTTCTACAAGCAGAAACCTTTGAAACAGCATTATCACCAGTGATGATTGGCATTTTCCCTTTCACCTGAGTCTTTAGATTCTCGATTTCATTTAACAAAGAAGTTATCTTTTCATTGTGACTGTTACGTGTAACTTTAATTGAATCATATAACTCTTTGAAATGCTGTTTGACTTTTGAATTTTCAGCTCTAAAACACTCATTTTCATGGTGTAACTTATTGATGGTGTCTTAATAGTGAAAATTCTGAGAATCTAAAGACAATGGTTTATTGGCGCCATACACATCACTCTTGTTTGATTTTAATTGGGCAATTTGGGCCCTCAATTGTCGAATCGTGTTAGTGTGAGCTTGAATTTTTTCATCACGTTTGCTTAATTCAAAATATGTATCAAATTCAGGAGCATCCAAAGATGTCTTGGCATTTGATAGTTTACATCTTTCTTCTAAGTGTTGATATTTTAATTGCAAATTAAGATGATCAACCTCTAGTTTTGAAAAACGCTTGACCATGTTATCATGGTCATCATTTTGAATTTTTTCTTGCAATTTCAAATTCTCCTCCTCAAGCTCAACAACACGATTCTGGGTAACATTCAATGCAATAGAATACTCATGAAATTGACAAGCAGTTAATGCAGCATCAGTAGCAGTATAAAATATATCATGTGCAATACATCTAGCAATCAAATTCTCATTGGCGATGAGAATATTCTTTCTCTCAATCTCACGACTCTTAAGTTCTATCGCATTTTGAGCTACCTCATTTTCCATTTCTTTAAGCACTACTTTCATCTCATTTACATCAGTTTCAAGGGCGTTTTGCAATACTTCAAACTGTTACTTGAGTAATTTAAAGAATGGAATGACCTCAGTTAAGTAACACATTTTTGTCTATTCAAAACCCCTTTCCCCCTCAGTAATTCCGGTTGGTATAATTCTCTTATTACATGTTTTATCAAAATCAGCAAATAGTTGACAAAGTACATATATGCTAATTAAGGTTTTACATTCAGTGGGAAGAGTCAAAGGGACCAAATGTCTAGGTGTATTGGGAGGATACACCGTCGCAGCTGCAATTTTCCAAAGGGGTGGAGTTTTGGCTTCAAGCTCTTCGGCCTTTCTCTTTTCAATATCTAAAGACAAAAATATTTGTTCGGGTGTTAACTTCTTTTGAGGTGCAAACACAGTCAATCGATTCTCCTCATAATAATCATGGGGTTTGACTATTATTCGATTGGCTATGCAATTGGGATCCTTCATTTTCTCATTCATCCTTTCTCTTTTTCACACATCTATTTCATCACTCTCTTCTAAAGATGAAACATTAGGTGGGGCATGACCAGGCTTAATCATCACATTGGCATCATATAAGGCAGGTTAGACTACTTTAGCATTCTTAAGAATAGCTAACTTAGGTTCACCTACATTACTCTCACTATGCTTATCACACAGCTTTTTGTGCTTTTAAATCATTTGAGCAGTTTGTCTGGTCTGGTCTTGTGTGTACAACTTGTTTTCAAGTTTATTCTTTAACGTTTTAAGTCTGGAAAAATCATTTAAGAGTTTAGATTCTTTTTCTTTGAAATCTTGCTTTAGTGTTTTCACACTTTCATGCATTACTTAATTAAGCTGAACAGTTTGCTTAAGTTTCACTTGTAAAGAATGTAACTCTATTTTCAATTTTTCTTCCCTTAGATTACGTTCAGAAATAAGTGTACGCATCTGACCATTCATTTCTTGCTCACGTTTAGTCAACTCAAACTTAGCACGTTGTTCATATATGGCCACTTGTTCTTTATAGATGTTAAGTTGGGTGGTTAATGGGTCTTCAAGAACAAATTCAGTGTTCTCATGCAGCACATAATCATCATTTAGAACAGAAGATGCACAACTAGGTACAACAGACACTTCGTTGTGTTTCACATATTGTTCATATGGGATAACATCACTATTTCCCATATTAGCAATATCTGACTCAACAACGTTTGTCTGTTGTACTTTGTCGGGAATCTTTTGTTCATGCAGCACATTATCATCATTAATAACAGAAGATACCCCACAAGGTTCAACAGATGATTCGTTGTGTTTCACCAGTTGCACGTTGTTCATAGCAGTATCTGGCTCAACAACGTTTGTCTGTAGCTGATGGAGCTCTTTCTATTGAGAATTCAGGCACACAGAGTTCCTATCGGCACTAACATACTCAAACACGTTTATCTGTTGTACATCTTTGGGAATCTTTTGTTTGTCAATCATATTGTACAATCTGAGTATCTCAGATATAGCAGAATCTGAGGTAGTAGACATGACGTAAACGTGCACGGGATTTTCCAATTCTATGATTTAAACCGAGAAATAGATTCTTTCGCGGGATTTTACAAGAATCAAGAATAAACCGTGATTTGAGTACTTGAATGTGTTATGATGAGATTTGATTTGGTTTGGTTGACGCAAGTTGTTACGGTGAAATTATGGTATGAAAACTTAAAACCTCAATAACTTTAATAACTTAATTCAACGTGTCCTTCTTGTCGGTCTCACGGTCGTTTTGACATGTAATTCGCTGAAAACGGAGTTACGGTTCAAAAGTTATGGCCGTTTGAAGTTTTGACGTAAACGGTCAACTTTTAGTCAAACCACTAAAACCCTAGGCAAACCGCTAATATTAAACCGCTAAACCTGAAAACCAAACCGCTATATATAAACCGCTAAGTCAAACCGCTGAATCAGAAGACCAAACCGCTAGTATCAAACCGCTGAACCTGTAAACCAAACCGCTATATATAAACCGCTGAAGGCTAAACCGCTGAAAATAGAGCCGCTAAAACCAGTCAAACCGCCACCACTAAGCGACAAACCGCTAACGACAAGAACTGACAAACCGCTACCGCAAGTGGAAAAACTGTCCTTTTCAGTACGTTTTGTCCCTTTCCAAAAATGAATACACACCAAACCGCTAACAACCAAGCCGCTAGACAGAACTACCAAAAGAACTCTAACCGCCACAAAGAACACTTTATCCGAGAGTCAAACCGCTATGATGAAAACACTTCCGAAACTCAAGCCGCTGCCAAGAAACTCTTCAAATCTTCCACAAACAGCCACCAACCAAGTTGTATGTTGTCAAGAAAGATGTGAAATAGTTCAATGAACACAAAAGTACACATTTTCAACCGATTTAACCACAAACAAAGATTAAACAATGATTTTCTTCAACTTTAAAGTCGACCTAAAAAAAAACTACAAAAGTGCCAAAATCTCACCACGAATTCATTAATATGACTAGCTAGAACCTAACCATGGCTCTTGATACCAATTGTAACATATTCATAACAATTAAACACACAATATAGGTGGATATGGTCTGCGGTTTAGAGAGATTTTAGAGAGAGAAAGAAAGTTGGGAACTTGAGAGAGAAATGAGAGTATATTAGATTAAGAGTAAAAGAAGTTCCAACCCTTCCCACACAAGGGAAGGGGTATATATATAGTTACTAATATTGGTGCCCCTAATGGGCTGTGGAGTGAGCTGACAGTGGGTAAAGACCCGACCCAACTCCACAAATACTTAATATAACTAAACTAATATTACTAAAACTAAACTAATATTAATAAGCCTACGAGCTATATAAATGCTAAATAGATACTCGGGGTGACCGAGTCTTCACATGAATATTTATATTCCTAACAATGTGGGCTCATAACCGTACGCTTTACACATGACAATGTAGGTGGTTAATTTGGCTAGGCCAAAAGGATTTAACCTAGAGATATGAACTTTGTAGTATTGGAAAAATTCTAAAACCAAGGGGTGAATCGGTATCCTAAGGTTGGATTGGGTGAATGCATGAACATATAAGCCCACATACCCTACGGGTGCATCAAAGATGTTCTGGTTCTTGCTCGGAAGCATAACCTTGAACTCTTTAGGTATGGGATATTGGTCAAGAAAGTCAGACAAAGCTTCTTTTGATAAAATGCATTTTTATTGTCTAATGATTCTTTTCGCTGCCATACTAATATCGAAATAATAAGAGCAAGAAAACAAAGGTAGACGACGAAATTTTACCTTTCGAATCAACGAAAACACAAGAGCACAGTAATGTGTATGTGTATTTTGGGCGGAAGGTAAAAGTAAACTAGGGTTTATCGTCCTAAGGGTTTAAATACCCATTGTATCTTTGATCCTGGCCACACACGTGTTTATTCATCTCTGACACATAAGCGGACTTCAAATGGATGATAAAATTTTGAAAAGACGTTTACATTTACCAAAAACATAGCCGTTATGGCTGTGACACAAGTGGGCGGATAATCATGAAGGCGCATTTAATGCGCAGTTAGTTAAATACTTATCCTTTTCTTGTACGATTTTGTAACGAAGGGGATCGTGTATATGTTAATTTTTTGAGACGTAAGCAATATGTACTCGTACGTATATATCACTTTCGACTGGGGGGCTTGATGTGTACCCTCCGAACGGGTCAAAGGACTCCCCTTCGAACTTGTACGAAGCCTTCTCTTCGAAGGCCCAGGTCAATCTCCTAAAACGTTTCATTGGCGTAAAACCATTCATCTATGAAGTGGTTACCATGTGGGACTCCGCCAATCGAAACCCTAAGCCCTTCGGGGTATCTCCTTCGAAGGAATTAGGACGGAGAACCATACTGACCTGGTCATACCCACATCCTCTCTTCCCTTAGGCTTTCCCGCCAAGAAGGAGAACGTGGGTCACAAAGCCCTAGCGGTTACCACAAATCATGGGACGCCCCCATGATCTCCGAATTATGTGCAAGAGCTCTCTAAGCCTATTTGCTCCCCTATAAATAACTTAGACGGGCAAGAACAATGGTATGTTAACTCGGCTCTCTCAATTTACTACCAACCTATCATAACACATACTTACTCGCACGCCGGAGGTGGTTCGCAGGGTCCAATCCCTGCGCAATCACTTAACGCAATGTCTTAGTATTTCTTATTTCAGGTTAAGAACAAGCTTGGCGCAACCTCAACACCCCATATATCCTTTGATCACCATTGAAGGCCTGGTCGTGCAAATTATTGTACAATCACTAGGTTTCCTCTATAGCCAGCGTTGCCATGTCCAACTAGATTCAGCTTTCTTAGTGAATGCACTAGATGATTGGATTGTTTTTGGGGCTACTATGGTTCTGTCTACGGCATTCTTAGAAACTATACTTGGTGGTTTTACTAATATTGACTTAGAGGCAGTAGTGGACCTAGAGGAAATGCCATATATATGTTTCTGATTACGAGACAAAAGAGACTTTGCAACACACTTTTTATGATTACTAGAAAATATGCTATTTCGACAAAACACACAAGAAGCATCAACTTTTAAAACATTTAACACATTCAAAGCATTCAGAGTATTAGCATTTGTTACATCATGGTTAGAAATACAAGTTTTCAAGTTTGATTCAACATCAAACACAGCATGCTTTTTATTCATGCTCCTAATATGGTCTTCTACTTCTTTGTCTTTTAGTGTGCCGCTCTTATGTTGCCAGATACTAGTCTTCTTTTTGTTTCTTTTGGGCTCAGATCTACTAACGTTGTGAAGGGTGACTATTCCTGTAGAAGTCGAAACATTCACATTAGTGGTCGGAGCGGATGCTTTCCTAGGTGTTTTATCCACTTTATACATGCCTGGTGCAATCACATTTGTGTGGACATATTTTCCTTTTTCAAGGAATTTAATTTTCTCTTTTAGCTCAACGATGCTGTGATTCTTTTGTTGAATATTAGAATCCAATTCTCGGTTTAAGCGAACAGTGTCATTCCTATTATGAAAAACTTCATCAATGTCCTTTTCATGTTCAAAGAGTTGACATTTTAAAACAGCATTTTCTTTTTCAAGAATTTGATTTTTTGAAGCGTGACTGTTTTGAAGAGACATTGATTCTTTTTGTGTTTGCAACTTTAATTCAAAATTCAGACTTTGAGTTTGACACCATTGCAGCTTTTGATTGAGTTGAAAAATCTCTTTTGAAAGGTTCTTTTTCACATCATCATTGACTTTGCTTAATCTCTCATTTTCTCTTTTCAATTTTGCAACTTCAAGTCTCAACATTTCAATATCAACAGAATGATCATCAACAAGAATTTCATTGCAAGACACATAAATGGAATTCATGAGCACAGATATAACATCAGAACATAGAACATTTTCCAAGAGTCGATCAGCTTCTTTTTGCAAAACTTTGTTTTTACGTTTTTGTTTTGAGATCGCTTTTTCAGTAGCATCGAAAGTGTTCATCATGGATTCCACTTCTGATTGAAGTTCATGTTCCCAATGTGTAGCACAAAGACGCAGGTGTTGAACGTGTGGCAAAAATTGTTTTTGAAAAATTTCTTTCTTTTCTTTTTCATAGGGAGAAAGAAAAGTAGAAACTTTTATCTCAGAATTTTGTTCAATTGCTTGTTCCAAAAATTTTATGTCTTCCATAAATGTATTGAAATATCTAAGGACAAGACATTGTTTTGGTAATGGTGCAATTACACCTGAATTTGGTAAAGGACCATTGACTTGTGCTACTCTGTTCATAGGACCAACCTCAGAAGATTCATTCATTTTAAAAACATGACTGTTCTGTTTTATCTTGTTGTGGAACGAAGGTGTCGCTAATATGAGGTATTTTTTAGTAATCAAATGGTTTATTAAATTTGACATTGCTCATTTTAGATCGACTCTCTTCTTCCTGTTCCATTTCTTCTTCACAATTATGAACAACAACACGCACACTACAAAAAAAAAAAGGCTTTCAGAGACTGAAAAATCAGTCTCCGATACACCATGATCAGTTACGAATGGTCTATCATGGACTTATTTTGCTAGTCACTAATCAGTTACAACAGCTTAGTTACGGAAAGTGATGTTATCAACTGAAATTCAGTCCTTGTTGTATCGAACCAACGAGGACTAGAGATCAGTCTCCAAAATAAAAAAGTCGGTCCTTATTTCTATGGGTTGGTATCATGTTATTTCAATCCCCAATGCATATTATCGGCGACTGAAAAGTCAGTCGCCAATACTATGTTACATCAGTTACTAACACATGGATTTAGGGACTGAAAATTAGTCCATAAATATTGTTTATAGTCCCTAATACGTTTCATTGTTTTGTAGATTACCGTACCAAATCAGTCTCTAATAATAGGATTTAAAAACTGATTAGTCTCCGATGAAAGGCTTTAAAGACTGATTGTTAGTCACAGAATACAAACGATTTCTGTCTATGATTTGCTACTTTTGGTGACTGAAAATTAGTTTCAAATCATCACCAAATCATTCTCTATTAAAAGGCTTTGGTAACTGATAATTAGTCCCAAAAACTAGGCAATTTTAGTTCTTAATTTTATCTTTTTAGAGATTGAAATTTAGTTTTAAATCAGTCTGCAATAAAAGGATTTAAAGACTAATTAATAGTCCCAGAATTCGGACGATTTCAGTCCATAAATTGTTACTTTTTGAGACTGAAAATTAGTTTCAAATCGTCACCAAACCAGTCTCTAATAAACGGCTTTAAAAACTGATAATTAGTCACAAAAACTAAACGTTTTCAGTCCATAAATTGCTTCTATTAAAGACTAAAATTTAGTCTCGAATCAGTATCTGATAAACGGATTTAAGGATTGATTATGAGTCGCAAAAAACAGATGAATTAGTCCTTAATTTGTTTTTCTAGTGACTGAAAATTAGTTTCAAAATATATGTTAATCGATACAAAATAACATTCAAATCAGTCTCCAATATGATTTAATTCAGGCCCCATTCACAATGCATACATGACCCCTTACAATAGTATATAAAACTCCAAACCATAAACAATAATAATAACAATATTTCTTTAAAGCATAATAATCACCAATCCAAATAACAAGAGTTTACAATTCAATATGTTTAAAAATAAAACCAAATTCAATAGAAATAAATTTGAACGTCCTATATATCACTATCGGTGAATGGATCATCGTTACCATCACCTTCAGTAGTATTTGGTGAGTCTATTGTGCTCTCGAAGTCTGGAAATTTTTTGCTCAAGAATTTTGCCAATTTCTCATAATTACGTTTATACGGTTTAAGTTCACTAACCTTTTCTCTCAATTCATTAATCTCGGTCGAGTTTTGTTTAGGTGTTGAGTCAGCTTGTTGAGATGATTCAGCTGCTTCTTTCATCCAATAATCTTTTTTCCTCATCACTAGCCCAACACCCACCTCCCATGCTGACTGTATTGTCTTCTTTCGGCCACAAACACTTTTTATGGCTTGTCTCTCAACCTCGTGCTCCATAACAGTAGTAATCTGAGTCGTTCCTTCATCTTTTAATTTATCAAGAGCCATCTGTTTATGCTTACAAATATTTTCCTAACATGATCGAAGGTATGAAAACAAAATTAAAAACTAGTTGCACCCAATATCATATTTATCATATTTGACCAAAAAAAATCATAATCAAATGCTTTTAACAAAAAGATGCATACATATTCATTACGTGCATGATCATTGAGCCATCCGTCTCCGTCCCCGTCCTTCTTTTCTTTATAATGCAACTTATAATAAACTTCTAGCGGGCTAGGCGACGTTTGGGTCTCCGTATTTGTCTGTAACCATATCTTATTAATAAAACCAGCAGAAAATTAAAGCCAAGAGCAAACATGTACTAAGACCAAGCGAGAGGTTCTACTAAATAAATAAAAACCAAGCAAATATATCAACTTAGTAACAATACTAATTTTCAGACTCCTAAAATGACTTAGTAACAATACTGCCCACCTTGACACCTCTACTGCAGTGTTTACATGTAAGGGGACCAAACAATGGATCTAGAAGGAGCTTGTGTTAATATGAATCATTCTTAAAGACTATATATCATGCATGACTATCTCCTGGAATCATACAGGTTAGATAATATTAATAATACAAATGCAGTTTGTGAGAAACAACATATCCATAAGAGGATCAATAAGAATAAAGATAGATAAATGAGGAAAATACGGAAAAGTGTTAGCTGGGGAAGAATAAATGATAAGATCATTCAGTCTAATACTCTAATCATTTTCCTAAATATGCTTTCAGCAGGATCAAAACTTTAGTTTCTTCAGACAACTCTTTTAATAGCATGACTGTTTTGGACCAACTAAGATGATTATCGAACTTGTCATAATTTCAACACTCGAGAACTCAAAGAGAAAACACATTATTATTGGAATAGTGATTTAACCATAGAATGATCAGATATATGTACCTTTAAAAATTAGGTATTCTCTCTCTCTGAGCGATCTCTTACCCCTGTGCCGCCGCCTTATTTCCGGCCATAAATCCGGCCTACCTGCCGAATTTGTGATCTAACTCTTCATCTTGTTTTGTTCCTCATCAAATCCCCTACCCATCCATGTCCAATAGGCAGCCAAAAGATCGTGGGAAGAGGGGCAAGAAGAATGTCGATCTCAATAAAAATCCGGAGACCTCTGGATCTCCTTCTGATAAATCCGTGAACACACCCAGGTATCATCTTCGGTCATTTCCTTCTGATTCCTTAGATGAGTTTCCACCCTTGCCCACAAACGAAAGCCCTAAAAAAGCTAAACCTGCCGCCGGTGTACAACCATTGCCGACCACCACCCTACCTCCGGCCGACCACCAGGTTGGGCATAAGGGTATGGACATGCAAACCCCGTCTGATGGGGGTTCGGCTCTGCTCCAGGAAAAATCGATCGATCCTATACCACATCAAGGTGAGCCGGAAGTAAGATCGATCCTATACCACATGTGGGTTCGGCACTGCTCCAAGAAAAATTAACATATCTAGGGTTTTTTTTATGTAAATGGGCTGAGATTAAGAAGGAAATCCCGAATTCCATGGGATTGAATTGATTTTAGATTTTGTAGAAATCACTCTTTCCCTCTCAAATTTTTAGGGATCCCGATTATGGTGGTGATTAAAATCATTTTTTTTTTATGAAAGGCGTAATGGTGTGGTGGTGGTTAAAGTTTTAGGGATCCAGTTGTCATAATATAAGTAATAATAATAATACATATGTTATAACTAGATAATATATTGTACCATATGTCATAATATAATAATAATACATATGTCATAATAATAAACCGTGCAATTGCAATGAATTGGATTTTTTTTTTATTTTCTAAATGGAGTATATGATATTGTACCATATTTATTTTACCATACTTTACCATATTTTTTTTCTTTTCGGCAAGCAAATTAAATGATAGTAAAATAATTATACACTAAATTTATACTCGTGTCAAATACACGGGTTATTTATAAGTTTTTCATGAACAGTATAAATTTTTAAAATGATATGATCAAAAATTTTAACACTTTAGTATTCATCAGTGAAATTAAAATTTGATTAAAAAAATATTAACTTCATTTTTATCAATTTTTGTCATCGAATGTTTTGATTTTAAATTAAAAATCATTATAAGTGCAACCTAGGTTATTTATAAGTTTTTCATGATCAATATAGTTTTTTACTTGATATAATTAAAAATTTCAAGTCTTAGCTATTCATCGGGGAAATATAAAGTATAATAATTATATTTAACACTAACATACAAAAACCGTGAGAACTCATAAATTATGTATTGTATCACATGTTTTAAAGTTCATTCACATGTAAAGCATTATAAAGGTTCATGTTGTAGAATACATGATGTGTTAGTCCGAAAAGGACTTAGAATTTAATTAGTTAAAACAGAAACTGTTAAGTGTGTCTATCAGCAGTTTCAGAAGTTGAATGCTATATTTTCTGTGAAAGAAATCTGTGTTTAGTGAGTAAGAAATTGAATGCTAATCTTAGAGGTGTAAACGAGTAGAGTCGAGCCCGTTTATTTTCAGATAGCTCGAGCTCGGCTCGCTTATAAAGTAAATTAATTTTTCAATCATTCTAATTTTATATATCTTTATTTTTTTTACACAAATTCATTATGACTATACATAAAATAACTATTTTTAGTAATATTATTTATTAATATAAAATATTTAATATACTAATTAACTTATATTAAATTATTTTTTATGTATTAGATTAGATGTTTGTTTAAGCTCGTTTAACCACGAACAGATGTTGTTTGTCGACCTTATTTTCATACTCTACATTATTTAGAGTTCCTCCATCTTCTTGCTTCTTGTTGAGGTTGTGGTTAGAGTTCCTCCATTGTCGTTGTGTGATCGTTTTGCCTCTCCAAAACAATTCTGTGAGATCGTTTAGTTTGGTTTCTCTTGATTTGTTTTTGTGGTTATCTCCTCGTTTGCTGGGTTCGGATTTTTCAAACCGTTTCTGGGTTGGTTTCCCCTGGTTTAGCAGGTTTGATTTGGTGATCGTGGGCCCCACCCTTTTGGTTGTGTTTTGGATAATACCTTACTTTGTGGACTCCACCCTATTAGGTGCTTGCGATTTGATATAATATCCGGAGTTTGTGATTACTTTGTGTTTTGGACTTTTGGATAATATCTTGTTGTGGACCCCACCATGTGGGCTTGCGTTTTGGTGTTGGGAGCTTGCGATTTTATATAATATCCAGGGTTTTGGATATTATATTACTTTGCTTTTGTTCCTTTTGCGTTTTGGGAGATTGCGTTTTGACTGGTGGATTGCCCTGCGGTTTGGGTGTTTGAGGTTTGACCAATTTGGTTTGCGATTTGGGTGATTTACTATGGCTATCATACGATTTCATTGTCCTTTTGCGGGATTAAGTGGTTGTCAAGATGGTAGTGGAAATGGGCTCACCAAAACCTCTTTGATCTCTCATCTTCGTGATCATCATTTCAGTGAGGATGCGCTAGCCACCACTAAACTTTCCTTGGCCACTAATCTTGTTGTTTTTGAGACGGCTGAGGTTACGTTGAAGCGTATGGGTCTTTGGCTATGTGGAATTTGTTTTAAAACGCACACTCTTCGCTCTAAGTGTCGGCATGGACCTGATTTTGTGTCACCCCCTGACTGTAGTAATGGTGTTGTTAGGTTTGTGTTGTTTGATCTCGCTAAACCACCAGTCCCCTCTTCGCTTCAAATTACTCATGGTGAGGATTCGGCTTTGGATGAGCATTATGGTTTCGATTTACACCTGCTCGACACCTTGCTTTCTAAAGGGTTGCACACTGTCAAATCCATCCCTCCAAAGTGTCGTTTGGGATTCTCGCGCGTATTGAAAGGAGCCCTTGATAAGGTGATCTGCACACCTGAGGACATTTCTTGTTGGGTTAGCCTGTTAGTCTTGCCTCTTTGTCTCCGCAAAACCTTTTGTCCGAGGAGTAACATGGAGTGTAGGTCTGCTACTAAGCGCCAACGCCAAGAAGAATATATCGCTAACGCCATTCGATTTTGGGGTTTGTTAGGCGGGAGTTTGCAGCTTGTTAGAGAGGTTTTAGCTGAACCCCCTCCTGCATGGTCTAATATTGATGAGGGAAACTCAAACTTGGGTGAGCGTAATGTCAAGCTATGTAAGAGGAAGATTTGTGATGGGCATTATACTGCGGCTGTCAGAGTTCTTTCTTCTTCAGGTGTTGCTCCTTATAATGATATTACCCTTGAGGACTTAAAGGCTAAGCATCCCTTCCAGTCTGCACCTTCTCTGCCGGACACACCTATTGATCATCATAACCTCATCGCATCCCCTGCTGTGGTTCTTGATATGATTAAGAGTTTCCCCCGTGGTACATCTTGTAGTTGGGATAGCCTACGCGCCCAACACCTTTTGGATTGTTTTAGTGGTGCTGTTGTGGCTATTTCCGATGAGTTAATCGTTTCTATCACCCACGTGGTAAATCTTTTTCTTGATGGTAAATGCCCCAGGGCATTGGGCGAGTATATTGCTAGTGCTCCTCTTACCCCGCTGATCAAGCCTGGATGTGGTATCCGTCCCATTGTAGTGGGGACAGTTTGGACGCGTTTAGTCTCCAAGGTTGGTTCTTCTATGATTGGCCATTCCTTAGACGGTTATTTAAACGATCTTCAGTTTGGTGTCTGGTTACCAGGAGGAGGGGAGGCTATTCTTCATGCTGTGAATAGGTTTGTTGAAGACCGTGGTGGCGAGGAGGGTCTTTCGATGTTATTGGTAGATTTTAAAAACGCTTTTAATTTGGTGGACCGTGGTGTCATGTTACAGGAGGTTCGCTTGTGGTGCCCTGCCATTTCACGTTGGGTGGAATTTTGTTACTCCAGGCCTGCTAGATTATACTACGGAGAACACACGTTATGTTCGCACCAAGGGGTACAACAAGGTGATCCTCTTGGACCTCTTCTCTTTGCCCTAGTGTTACATCCTCTGGTATGCAAAATTAGAGATTCCTTTAGTCTGTCCCTTCAAGCTTGGTATCTAGATGATGGCACTATTATCGTAGATACTTTGGTCGTGGGGAAGGTTTTGGAGCTTATTATGATGGATGGACCACGACGCGGTCTGCACCTCAATGTTGATAAAACTGAGATTTTTTGGCCAAATGAATACCCCAGAAGCAGGCTCACAGGTGTCTTTCCGCCTAATATTGCTCGACCGTTACTTGGTGTTAAATTATTAGGTGGGCCTGCTAGTATGGATCTTGAGTTTAGCAGTGAGCTCGTTATGAAAAGGGTTGCCAAAACTATTGAGCTCATGGATGCTGTTGCTAAGCTTAAGAACCCTCAATGTGAGTTGTTGCTCCTTCGTGCTTGTGCTGGCATTTCCAAGCTATATTTTTCTATGCGCACATGCTCTCCTCAGGTATTTGAACGTGCCCAGATTTCATTTGATGTGGCACTTCGTTCTTCTCTGGATCGTATTGTCACTGCTTCTGGACCTGGGTTTGGTGAGTGGCAATGAAGACTGGCCACCCTACCTTTTGATTTTGGGGGGCTTGGTGTATACTCTGCAGGTGATGTCTTGAACTATGTTTTCCATGCATCTAGACTCCAATCTGCTAGTTTACAGACTAAGCTCCTCCGACATTCTGACATGTCAACCTCTGGATCTTCTTTTGATGATGCCTTGTATGCTTTTAACGTGAAAATGGAGACCGACCTTTTGGGTAGCTCATGTGAGATCGCTACCCCCAAACTCATGAAGAAATTGGCAGATATATATTTCACATGTGTCGCCAAACTGGCTGAATCCACCTTTCGCTTATCTACTATACAGATGGACTTATGGAGATCGCAAAGGGAGGACTACACTTCAGACTGGCTTCGGGTGTTCCCGATATCTGGGTTGGGACAGACCATGAATGCCAGAACTTACCGATGTGTGTTATGCTATCGGCTAGGTGTCCCCTTATTTTCCGCTCAAATGCCGTGTTCAGCTTGTTCCAGGGTATTTGCGGGAGACATTTATGGGGACCATGCAGTGTCGTGCGCTGGTATTATTTGTATTAAGCATCGGCATAACATGGTGCGGACACTCTCGCTGACATTTGTTCTCGGTCCGGGATCTCGGCCCGTAAAGAGGTTGATATTGGTCTTTGTAGAGAAAGGGACAAAAACTTACGCCAAGCTGACATATTACTATATTCTTAGGATGGTGGACAGGATGTTTGTGTCGATTTAACAGGGTCGTCTCCTTTGACGCAAAATGGTATGGTTGATTTCGTGCCAGGATGAGTGGTTTTTGAAGCAGCACAACGCAAACGCACCAAGTATGAGATCAAGTGTGCCGATATTGGATATGGGTTTCTCCCCTTCTCATTCTCTTCCTTTGGGGAACTTGACAAGGATGCGGTGGCCCTACTGAAGCGGATCCGAAAGTTCTCTGTGACCCAGGACATTGGAGCACGTGCTGCTGCTCATATTTTTAGTAGGATTAGCTTTGCAATAGCTAAAGGAGTGAGAGCCCAGTTAGTATCTGTGGAACGGTTTTGTTCGTTGAGATATTTATGTATTGAATGTGTTTAGCATGCGGAATCTACTACAACACACTTAAAAGAACACAAGGTGGTGAGTTTAAGTAAACGTGAGAATGCAATGAACAAAGAACACAACTTTGGTTAACACAAAACGATTCAATATTATTGATGAAATAATACGGATGATCTAAATATCACCGGGATTACAAAGTAATCTTGAATCTAAGATTGTAAAAGGATTTGTGAATTGAAGTAACTAAGTTACTTGAGAGATAGTTTTGTTTTTGGTTAATAGTTGAAGAGATGCATGCAGAAAGTGGTGTCTAAGATATCCTTTTATAAGATAAGGATATTTTATTACAAGTTTGTCAAGTGGTTGAATATAAAACTATACTTTGACTATATTGGCGCCTACAATTAAATACAACTACCAATGTACAACTCTGCCATATTCTTCTGTGAACCACAGAGGACTAAACTACTTCTACATAACGTATAACAATGTACAAAGACTAATAATTCAACTAAATATCTATTACAAAATATCTAATCGACTTGACATAAGCTTGGCAGGCTCTTCACCAGCTAGCAGTACCTTCTACCCAGAAGGTACTGGTAGAACATCTTCATACACTTCAAAATCAACTAGCAGGCTCTTTCTTATCTTTGGCAGGCTCTTTGACTTGAACATTTTATTCCCAACAATCCTCCCCTAAACTTGTTATTTCCATTAAAATACACAAGTTTCTGATGAATAAAATACATACCTTGAGGATTTGAGGGAACTCTTCCAAAAACCTTCACTCTCTGTTCTTCCTTTTTCTTTCATATTGCTCAGATATGCTCCTCAGCAAACTCTGAACAATTTCTGAGTTCTTATCATCTTTGTCACATCTTAATCTCTTGGAGATCATAGTTTTAAGCACTTCATAACTAAGTGGATACTCTTTCTCAGCCAACATAAAGAGTTCTATCCCACTCTATGTGTAAAGATGATGAATATTGCTATGGCTTAGAAATTCCCAAGTTGTTGAAGGGTCATAATAGGGAAATTTCCAATGAACATCTTTGGGTTTAGGATCAAACATCCTATTGAATTCTACCCATAGTTCCTGTTCCTTAGCATCTGAACTAGAAGTTGTGTCTAGCCTAATCTGCACTAGATTCCACAATTCTTCCAAGTCTGCTCTGTCACATGCTCTAACTAAATTTTCAAAATTCTTAAAAATAGCAAACTGACCTCCAACCCTTGTTATTTTCCATGATTTTCCTAATCTATCATGGTTGATCTCCCAATCAATAATAGGTCTTCTACAGCTAATTGGATCAGCATGTATGATAGTAGGCAAAGTAATCAACATTTTACTTACTTGCTCTGTGTCCAATTTTGCTACTTCTTTCTTCTGAGCATCCTTCTTCTTCATTGAGGGGTGTACATCAGATGGAACTTTGTAGTAAAGACTTTTGTAGGCTTGAAGATACAGGAAGAAGATTTCATCATCAGATTTCTTCTTTAGTTGATAATCAGTCCAATTTGCCTGACCTTTTAGAAATCTTTTCATAAAAATCACCTGATCTTTCTTAGCTTGTCCTACCTTAAAACCTCTCTTCTGATTTTCCTTCATCTTTTCAAAAATGTCAGCTAAAGCTGCTTCTCTATACTTCTTGTTGATGAAAGATTCAAGTGCTTCTATTTTCTCATCAGAATTGAGATTCTTGTCATTTACTATAATTGCTGTTTGACCTCTCACAATTGGATCATTATTGATAATCCATAGCATCTGAGCATCAAAGGTTTCTTGAGCAATTTGAGTATCAAGAAGAGTCTGAGCAGCATCTTCAGCATCTTTCTGCTCTTTTATTACTTCAAGCATTCTTGAAGCTTCAATAGCTCTTAGCTCTTCTTCATGAACTCTTTTGGCCTCTTCTTCTCCTAAAGCCATCTGAATTTGCTGAGTTCTTTTCAACTTCTTGGACTTTGGCTCATCTTCAATCATAATGCTTTTGCCCTTATCCTTTGGAGTTGGTACTTGTGATGGAGCAGAAGATTGCTCATCAGCAACTAAATCCCTCTTTCTCTTGTACACTTTCTCAGCAGACCCTTTATACCCCATAGCCAATAGCCTTTCTATCCTAGCAGGCTCTTCTTCTGGCCTAGCAGGCTCTTTCCCTGCTCCAACAGGCTCTTCATCATAAATTTGAGTTCCATCATGGAATTCAAATTGAGCCTCTTCCTCATCTTCAGAACTATCCTTCCTCCCCTTTTTGGAAGAGTGACATATCCTATCATTATCTGACTTTGAAGAACTAGATAAAACAACCTTTGCAGATCTTTTACCCTTTAGCTTCTTCACTTTATCCTCCAATTTCTTTACCCTCTTTACTAATTTGATGTTGATCTTAGAAAACTTCTTGTTTTGACTCTTAAGAGCTTCTTCTAAGATCTTCACCTTCTCCTTTAGTTCTTGCATTGTCTGAGGTGATTGGGGTTGTGATACATGATGTGATGATGTTGGTGGTGTTGGTGATGGTACTGGAGATGGTATTGGTGATGTTTGATGTGTTGGTGAAATGTAACCATGTAAAGAACTAGATGATGGTGTTTCAGCTGATGGTGTTGGTTCTTCTGGATGTTGTGGTAACATTTCATTAAAAAGTGGAATATCTTCCCCTCTAAAACCAATTCTCATATTTGAAAATACTTTGTGAGAAAGTTTTGGTGTGTCATAGATTGAGTCTGTGGGAAGTAACAAATGTTTTAATTTTGCAATGATGCATCCAATAAATCTTGGATACATCAAAAACTTTGTTTCACTTTTCACATTTTTAATCAACCCTTCAAAAATATGTTTTGAAAAATTGTATTTTCTGTTTGTAGCTAAGCAAATGAGAGCAGAAGCCATGTTTCCACTAAATTGCTCCCAAGAGGTTTTCTTCTGACTCAAACAGTGAAGGATTGTGTGAATCAAAAATCTCCATTGTGGAGTAAGATGCTTTTTCAAAAAAGTGAGTTTGTTGGACTCAGCACGATACCCCATTCTTTATAAATTTTCAAAAATCTCAGTATCTGGTAACTGACTAATACCATCAGAATCATCCAAATGAAGATGTCTTCTTATGGATGACTCAGTAAGAGTCAAATGTTTACCATCCACTTTGGCCTTAATTCTTTGTTCCCCATTTTCAGAAGTTACAATTTTAGCTGTTTTCCAAAATTGTGTAATTTGGGTTTCATAAATAGTGGGATTGACTAGCAAAGCAAACCTGATGTAGGAGTTGTTTAAAAAGTCCACTACTTGATGAAATGAGGCATTATCCTCTGACTTCTCCAAAAATGCTAACTGATTGTGACGTTGGACAAAGTTTAGAACAACTGTGGAAGCCATAATGAAAATTTTGAATATGATGGTGGGATTTGTTGGTAGTACTGGTAGAAGATGAAAGATGTATGTGAATTATGATAATGACTGATGAAAGAAGATTTGAGAGAATTACTTTTAACCGACAATAAGAAAGATTATAATAAGTAATTGAAAAGGCGGTTAAAAAGATCTTTTATATGTGAAATATAATATAATATAATCATCAGTAATTTACATAACTACCCTAACGGCTAATTTTAACTACCAGGCCCAACGGCTAAAACTTTTTCTGACAGGCTCAACGGCTATCTAGCAGTACCTTTGTACTCTAGCAGTACCAATTTTTGAACTACCAGTACCTTTGAAAGTTTTATAAAAATCCCTTATAGTTTTTAGCAAACTACCAGCTATCAACGGATTTGAGTTGTCTTTACCAAAAGCCGTTTGCTTAAGGACTAGCTAACTATTTACAATTAAGTATGGTTAGTTAACAACCATATAGTTTTTGGTAAACTATCAACCATCAACGGATTTGATTTGTCTTTACCAAAAGCCGTTTGCTTAAGGACTAGCTAACTATTTACAATTAAGTATGGTTAGTTAACAACCATATAGTTTTTGGTAAACTATCAACCATCAACGGATTTGATTTGTCTTTACCAAAAGCCGTTTGCTTAAGGACTAGCCAACTCTTTAGTTTATAAAAACTTGGTGAGCTGAATACCAAAAGCCATATTGGCCTAAAGATGGTGCAATTTCCTTGGATGGAGGAAATTTAAAAAGGCAATGATGCTGTGTATCTTGGATGATTGGTTCAACAAGTGAAATCATCTAATGTTATGCCTTTGAGTTGAAACTTTCCTTAGTTTGATCTAGATAGAACTTTCTCCTTGAGAAATGCTTCATCCCATCTAGATATGTGATCTAACTCTCTCTTTTTCAACTTTGCATCATCTTGTATGCTCTTGTCTTTCCTTTCATTAATTGGTTTTTCTTCCATTCTGGGCTATAAATTCCTCCCCTAAGATTGTTATCTCTCCTGAAATGAATATAACTTTTGTTGCCCCTTTTTGTTTGGAAGAACTCTTGTTTTGTTATCAACCTGAAATGTGTTAGTTGCAAACCAAAAGAACAAAATGCAAAGCACTTGATCTATAGTATTTTAAACATTCAAGCCTTTATATGAACAAAACATAGCAATTTTATATCAGCAGGACCAATTATGAACTAACAGGACCTTTTGACTAACTAGCAGTACCATGTTTAAAAGTCAATACCAGTTAATTTTATGAACAAAAACACATGTTTTTCAAAGATTTATCATTCCAATACCTCCTACAAGATATTTGAATCTACCTAAATCAAAAGCTTTGGTGAGAAGGTCTGCATAATTCTTTTCAGAATCAAATTTTAACTACTTGAATTAACCTTTTCTCATTGCAATCCCTTATGAAATGGTGTATGATTTCAATATGTTTTGTTTTTGAGTGTTGAACTGGGTTTTTAATGATACAAATAGTACTGCTATTGTCAATATAAATAATGGTGTTAAGAAAATTGTACCCATAGTCAAGCATTTGATTTTGGATCCAAAGAACTTGCCCACAACAACTTGCACCAGCAACATATTCTGCTTCAGTTGTAGAATTAGCCACCATTGTTTGTTTCTTGCATTGCCAAGAGATTAGTCTGCAACCAAGAAATTGACATCCACCAGTTGTGGATTTTCTGTCTAGATTTGCACCAGCATAGTCACTATCCGAATAAGCCACCAATTCAAAAGATGATTCCCTTGGATACCAAAGACCCAACCTAGGTTGACCCTTAAGATATCTAAAGATTCTTTTGACTGCTGTGAGATGAGAGATTTTGGGATGTATTTGAAACCTTGCACACACACATACTGAGAACATGATATCTGGTCTTGATGATGTAAGATACATCAAAGACCCAATCATTGATCTATAATTGTGCAAATCCATATCTTCTCCTTCAGCATCCTTGAGTAGCCCTTTGTCTAGATCCATTGGTGTACTTGCAACCTTAGAATCAGCAAAATTAAATTTCCTTAGGATCTCTGCTACATACTTATCTTGGCTGATAAATATGCCTTCTTTGGATTGTTTCACTTGGAGACCCAAAAAGAAAGTAAGTTCCCCCATGGAACTCATTTCAAACTTACTATGCATAAGTTTTTCAAATTCTACACACAAGTCTTGGTTTGTTGATCCAAAGATTATGTCATCAACATAAATCTGCACTAGCAAGATGTCTTTCTTTGTTCTTTTGATAAACAAAGTTGGATCAATCCTGCCTCTTTGAAATCCACTTTCTAGTAGAAAACAAGCCAATGTTTCATACCATGCCCTAGGAGCTTGGTGTAGGCCATATAAAGCTTTGGTAACCTTATAAACCTTGTCTGGATACTCAGCATCAATGAAGCCTGGAGGTTGAGATACATATACTGGTTCTTCAATTTCACCATATAAAAATGCACTCTTAACATCCATTTGATAGACAGTGAAGCCTATGAATGAAGCATAGGCCAAGAATAGCCTAATTGCTTCAAGTCTTGCAACTGGAGCAAACACTTCTTCATAATCTACCCCTTCTTCTTGAGTATACCCTTGTGCTACCAATCTAGCCTTGTTTCTGATCACTATACCTCTTTCATCTTTCTTGTTCTTGAACACCCATTTGGTTCCAATTGCCCTATGACCTTTGGGCAAATCAACCAATATCCAAACCTTCTGAATCTTGAATTGGAGAAGCTCTTCTTGCATTGCTTCCACCCAACTTGCATCATCTAAAGCTTTGTTTATGTTTTTGGGTTCAGCCTGAGATAGAAAACATGAAAACAGGCATATATTGGAAATATCTTTATTCTTTTCTTCATAAATAGAGGAGATAAACCCTTCTTCATCTGAAGATAAGACTTGAGATAAACCAACTTGAGATCTTGTTCTAACACCAGAATGTATGCTTCCAATCACATCATCAGTTGTGTGATCTTTGAGAATTCTAGTGTTTGGAGTTTTAGGAACTTCATAAGTAGATGGAAGATTGCTAATCCCCCTCTCTTCTGGTAAAGAATCATCTATATGAACATTCAATGGCTCAGCAGTATCATTACTTGAACTAGCAGGACCATCTGATGAACTAGCAGTACCATTGTCATTTGTACCACTTTCTTGATTCTCTTGATTTTGAGTTCCTTGATCATCTTCATTGCCTTCATTTGTTGTTTTTGAAGGTGCTTCTTGACTTGAAGATAGATCTAAACTTTTCCAAATTGGCATCCAGATGAAATCTTGATCTTTAGGAGATTCAACATTGTCTTCAAAACCTGCATTATCATTAGTATTTGTACCTGAAACAGGCACATAATTCATAGATTCTGAAAGTCTATCAACATCAAACATCCAATCTGGTCCAATTCCTTTCACATTTGTTAGTTTCTCTTGAAACTCTATGTGAAGATTCTCTTCTACTAGCCTAGTGCAAGTGTTAAACACTCTATAGGCCTTACTCTGCAAGGAATACCCTATCAAATAGCCAACATCTGCTTTTCCATCAAATTTGCCTAAATGATCTTTGGTATTGAGAATAGTGACATGACAACCAAAAGGTCTCATAAAACTTAAAGATGGTTTTCTACCAAAGAAAAGTTCATAAGGTGTCTTTCTATGTGGCTTTGTCACAAGAACCCTGTTTTGTACATAACAAGCAGTACCAACTGCTTCAGCCCAAAATGAAATAGGCAACTTAGAGTCTACTAACATAGTTCTAGCAGCCTCTATAAGTGTTCTATTCTTTCTTTCTGCTACTCCATTTTGCTGAGGTGTTCTAGCTACACTAAACTCTCTTTTTATGCCTTTTTCCTTGCAAAAGTCATCCATAACTCTATTCTTAAACTCTGTCCCATTGTCACACCTGATGACCTTAACCTTCTTATCAGATTGGTTTTCTACCTCAGTGATATAGGTTTTAAGTATGTCACTAGTTTCATGTTTAGATCTTAAAAAGAAAACCCATGAAAATCTGCTATAGTCATCAGTAACAACCAGACAATATCTTTTTCCATTCAAGCTGCACACATTAGTAGGACCAAAGAGATCCATATGAAGCATATGTAAAGCCTGAGAAATAGAGTTTTGGGTCTTGGGCTTACAAGAAGCTCTATGTTGTTTGCCTTTTAGACAATCAACACAGGATTGGTCGTTTTGGAAAATCTTTTTGGGTAAACCTCTTACTAAATCATATTTTGCAATAGTGTTGATTGTTTTAAAGTTTACAAGACCAAGCCTTCTATGCCAAAGCATAGATTCATCCAATGAGGCTTTTGCTACCAAACAAGTTAGACTCTCCTTAGGATCAATGTTCTTTAAATTGACACTGTACATATTGTTCCTTTTTGGAATTTTAAGAAGGATCTGACTCTCATCAGGCATCTTAAAATCAGAAGAAAGAACCATACATTCATTGTCAGTAAATAGAACATTGTTCTTTTTGTCACACATTTGTGAGACACTAAGAAGATTAAACTGAAGTTCTTTCACAAAATACACATTTTCAAAATCTAGTTTACTGGTTTTGATAGTACCTTTACCAATGATCTTTCCTTTTATTCCTCCCCCAAAGGTAACATATCCTCCATCAAATGTTTTGAAGTCTGAGAGGAATGACATGTTGCCTGTCATGTGCCTTGAACATCCACTATCAACATATCCTTGATCTCCAATATCAGATGAATGTTCCTGCACATGAATAAACATATTAGTTTCCTTGGGGTACCCAAGCCATGACAGACTTGGGTTTGCCTCTTGCATCAATGAAGTCAAACCTTTTCAGGATTGTTGATGCACCTTTTGATTGGATTGGTTTCCAAATCCAACATGCTGAGGACTTAACAGCACTTTCCCTTTTAATCCATTGTGTGGTCTTTGGTCTATCAGTACCAATTTTGGCAGTACCATTTGGTCTAGCAGGACCTTTTGGTCTAGCAGGACCTTTGGTTTTTGGTTTCCAAATTTGTGTTTTGACCACAGATTTCTTTTGAATAGGACTATTCACAACTTTTGGTACACATTTGAAAGTGTTTCTTGTACCCTTATCAGTTGGTTTTGCAATAACAGGCTTATTTTGTCTAACAGTATGTTTAGCATTTGTGGTGTTAGACTTAACAAAACTTTTTCTGGGGTGAGTAACATTTGTTTTAGATTTTGATTTACTCCCAGAAACCCATTTATTACAATTAGCATGAAGATGATTAAAGCTACCACAATAATAACAAGCCTTATTAAACATAACAAAGTCATCACCTAGTTGTTGTGACTTAAGGTTGTTCCAATTTCTTTGGCTTCCCCTAGGTTTGTTATTACATTTTTCACAACTTTCAACTATTTTCAAAACAGTTTTAGCCTTAGCTTTAACTTCTACTTTCTTAGGACTGAATGGTCCTACTTTGATTCCTTTGATAGGAATAGTCTCATCTTCATCATCATCAGATACCCAATCTTCAATAATTAGGACATCTGGTCTCTTATCAGTGAGCACCTTAGAGAGTGAGACATTCTTAGCACTCTCAGAAGGTTCACTTATCACTACAGGTTTAGCTAATGGTTTGTTAGTGACTTCATGCAAACCTGATTCAGTAAGATCTGATCCTGGAGGACAAGGAATTCCTCTATAAGGAGGTGGACATTCATTGTATCCTATCCCTGATTTTATTCTCTTATTCATCTGATTTTCTACTATGCTCCTTGTACACTCAGAAGCAATTTCCAATTTAGTAACAGTCAGTTGAATATTATCTCTAGCTAATGTCACTTTAGTGCACTCAGTCCTTACCATTTCTATTTCTGAATCTTTCAAAAATATTTGTCTATTAAGAGCAGCTTTTGCATCAGAAAATGTGAGTTCATTTTCTCTATAGTGAATGATTTGTTTTTCTAGTTTGGCCATACCACACTTATGGTCAAATAATGTTTGTTGGGTTTTTCTGAGTTCTAATGTTTGTGCATCATAAGATTTTCTTATAAGTTCTAATTCTTTAAGAAATTCACAATTATTAGAGCATTTGATAGTTTGTACCTCAGGAGTGGAGAATGCCATCAAAGCCAATTCATCAGAAGTTGACTCATCTTCACCCATGAAACTCCAATCGAAACCCATGCCATCAATAGCAACCATTGCTTTTGGCTCAGCAACTTCAACAACCTTACTCTTGCTTTCAAAGCTTCCTCTCTTCTCAAAGCTTTCTTTATTTCTGTTGTCAAACCCTCTACCCTTGTCATCCTGCTTCTTAGGTCTTCTACACTCTCTAGAGTAGTGACCTTTCATGTGGCAGTTGTAACACTCCACCTTTGACTTATCATAGCCAGCAGGCTCATTTCCATTTATCATTATCTTCTTGCCAGTCCTCATCAACAACTTCTTGGCTCTAATGCTTAAAAGTGAAAGTTGCCACTTTATATCCATCTCTTCAAGATCATCAGGATGAATCTCTTGAAGATCTTCAAATGTTAATACAGACCCATTGTGTTGAGATGTAAGAAAAGCACACCCAATTGTTTCATCTAAAATGGATTTGGTACTACTAGAAGTACTAGCAGTACCAAAGGTTGTGTTGGCAGTACCTTCTTCTCTGCCACCTTTTTCTTCATTATCAACCTTTGAGATGCTTGGAGATGAAACAAATGCCATATTTCCTGAACTTGACCCAGTAGTCTTCTTTACTTCATGTTCTACAATTTTGAAATTGTTGTAGAGATCATTGAGACTCATCTGGTCAATATCTGGCTTGTTCTTCCAGACAATGACATGCATAGACCATTCTGAAGGTAAACTCCTAAGAAATTTAGAGTTTAGGTCTTCTTGAGTTATCATCACTTCATGGATGGCTAACTGACTTGCAAGCTTCTGTAGTCTATTGAACATATTGTCCAAAGACTCATTGGTTGTGGCTGTAAAGTTCTCAAATTGTTGTTTGAGAAGTGTTTTCTGTGTTTTCTTGGTAGCATCATTACCACCAAACCTAGCCACAATAGCTTCAAAAAGGGTTTTGGCATCTTTGTATTTGTTAAAGATCAGAAGTTGATCATTTGGAATAGTCATCAGTAACATACTCCTTGCCTTTAGATCATTTCTCTTCTGAACTTTTTCATCTGCATTTGATGGTTGGTCTTGTATTTGTGTTACAAGAGCATCATTTACTGTTGTAGTGGTGATTTGGGGTTTAAATGAGTTGCCTTGTTCAATGATCTCCCAAAGTGCATAGTCCTGCACTTGAAAGTATTGTTCTACCCTTAGTCGCCACATTTCAAACTCATTTTGCTTAAGTAATGGAAGTTTAGCTGCAACATTTGTTTGAATATGTTCAACATCCATTGTTCTTTTAAATTAGTAAATATCAAGCCTATGCTCTGATACCACTTGTGGAACGGTTTTGTTCGTTGAGATATTTATGTATTGAATGTGTTTAGCATGCGGAATCTACTACAACACACTTAAAAGAACACAAGGTGGTGAGTTTAAGTAAACGTGAGAATGCAATGAACAAAGAACACAACTTTGGTTAACACAAAACGATTCAATATTATTGATGAAATAATACGGATGATCTAAATATCACCGGGATTACAAAGTAATCTTGAATCTAAGATTGTAAAAGGATTTGTGAATTGAAGTAACTAAGTTACTTGAGAGATAGTTTTGTTTTTGGTTAATAGTTGAAGAGATGCATGCATGAAGTGGTAACTAAGATATCCTTTTATAAGATAAGGATATCTTATTACAAGATTGTCAAGTGGTTGAATATAAAACTATACTTTGACTATATTGGCGCCTACAATTAAATACAACTACCAATGTACAACTCTGCCATATTCTTCTGTGAACCACAGAGGACTAAACTACTTCTACATAACGTATAACAATGTACAAAGACTAATAATTCAACTAAATATCTATTACAAAATATCTAATCGACTTGACATAAGCTTGGCAGGCTCTTCACCAGCTAGCAGTACCTTCTACCCAGAAGGTACTGGTAGAACATCTTCATACACTTCAAAATCAACTAGCAGGCTCTTTCTTATCTTTGGCAGGCTCTTTGACTTGAACATTTTATTCCCAACAGTATCTCAGCTCCCCTCTAATTTCTTGTAAATCCTATGCTTTTCTAATGAAGTGATGTTTTTATAAAAATAAATAAAAAAATTAAAAAAAAAAAATAATAATAATAATAATAATAATAATAATAATAATAATAATAATAATAATAATAATAATAATAATAATAATAATAAGGAGTATAGATATCTTTACTATATTATAAAACAAACAACTCTCAAGTTTCAAAAAAACCTCTTGAGGTGCCTAATTTACCCCTCTCTTTTATTTATTAGTTTAAAGATATGATTGCAAGAATGAAAACAAAACACTGTCATTTTTTTAAAAACAATTTATTTATTTAAAACCATATTAAAAACAATTTAGTCAATAGACTAAACATGTTTATTAAAACCATTAAAAAACACTATGATTTATTAAAAAAAACTATGATTTATTTAAAACTATTATTCTCATCATTGCCATTAAAAAAAAAAAAAAAAAAAAAAAAAAAAAAAAAAAAAAAAAAAAAAAATATTGTATTTTCTCATCATCAGCAGCAACCACCATCGGTGCAGCCCTATCAGCCATTCCATCCGCCGTCTGTTCCATCGGCACCAACCACCATCAGTATCTTTCAGCATTCTATTTTCTATTATCTTTATAATATGTAGTTTGTTATTGTTACATAGTAGTTTCATATATATATATATATATATATATATATATATATATATATATATATATATATATATAAAGTCAAATAATCTTTAATATAATTATTTAGTGTGTTAGATAAAATATATAACTAGATTAGTATTTTGAAGTTAAAAAAAATAAAGTCAAAATCTAAAAGTAATAGACATAATCAACTTATTATTGTATGTATATGTCACTTTTATTTTACATCTAATTCCCAAATTTTGTTAACAACCGTGCTTCTCTTCTACTTTCTCAGCCTTTTATTTTGCATCTAATTCCCAAATTTTGTTAAGAACCACGAATTCAACCACTGAATCCGCTCTATTGATACCAGTTCACGAATTCAGCCTTTTGTTTTCCCCTATTTCCCTGCTACCGGAAAATAAAACCCCCTCTACAACAGTTCATAATCTCGGAACCTTCCATTAACACCCGGACCCCTCGTTTTCTTTGGTATAAGTAGAGTCATGATGTACCTCCCCATGTTTAAGGGGCAACTCAAATGCTCGATGAGTCTCCCAAGATGGCCCCTTGTCTGATCAAACGGATTGACTCTTAGTGGAGATTCTTATAGCACTATCTGATATGGCTATAATCTTGTTTAGATGGAGGTGTTGGAAGTGTGGAACAAGTTTAAATGTTAAATTTTATGCTCATGGTGATTGTTATGGTCACATACTCATGTATGATGGTGCTTAACTAGATGTTGGTTATCTGTGGTTGTTGCTTAAACAATTGGAAATTCGCGTACAATACATTATTAGACTCACTCTTTTTTTGTAAATCAATTGATATAGAAAATTTTGTAAATGTGATTACAGTTTGGACATGTTCTACCTATTTGATCAGTCTTTTGACTTTTTTTTTTGTTTTTTTTTTTTTTTTTTTTGGCTCATTCAATGCATTAGAGATAAACATAATTCAATTCCAATAGTTCAACTTCTGAATTGGTTGAATTTGCCGGCAGGCTTACATGATGAACTACTTCAGTTTGTTATATCGTTTCTTACATTTGTCGATGTGAACATTTCTGTTATATTCGAATCAGAAGAGACTACTTGATCATACAAGCTTCAAGTGAAAACACCTTTACAATCATTTTCTATCTATGGTTCTTTAAAAATATCCAAACAAGTTTATTAACCACTTGGGTATAAAGAGGGGTCTGGGGAAACTTGGCCGATTTACATGAAACCCCCTAACTCAAAACCAAAGGCGAGACTACGTTCTATAGATTATAGAAGAGACGTTCTCTTTGAACCTTGACCCACGACTCTATCATCTTGCTTTGCCCATTGATAAAGTACACAAAACTGTACATATTATGAGACTACTAAAACTTCAGACAACAAAACCACTTCCCTGAGCATCTCTTGTTACTTGTTAGTTGTTACCACCATGTTCCATTTATCGTTGGCCCACAAAATACTTCTCCGTTTTTCTTTAAAGTCTTATAGACAAACGAAATCCTAAAATATAATAATGGTGTCAATATGATCATTAACTTGCAATTTCTAGTGTAGTTTTGAAAGTTTTTGCTATCTGCAGGCAAGCGTCTTGCTGAGTTTGCAAAGTCGATAAACATCCCATTTAGTTTCAAGATAGTAATGGTAGCAGATATGCTAGATTTTAACATTGATCTCCTAGAACTCAATGAAGACGAAAAGGTAGTTGTTTGTGCACCATTCTTCTTATCAACTCTTATCTCAAAACCAAATCATCTAGAATACCTCATGCGTGTGATACGAAAGATCAATCCTTGTATAACAGTAATTACCGAAATAGAAGCAAACCATACAACACCAGCATTTGCAAACCATTTTACAGAAGCCCTTTTCTTCTACGGTGCACTTTTCGACAGTATGTCATCTTGTTTAGCCAGTGATGATAGTCTTAGAAAGGTTTCAGAGTCAGTATTTTATGGGCAAACTATACGTAATATCGTTTCAGAGTCAGTATTTGATGTGTGCATTGCCGGCTTGTTTAGTATATGTTAGTTAAACATAATCCTTTCGATATAAATCCCTTAAAATCTTTTACTGAGTACTGGCCCCACTCATTTGCCACATATAGGCCTATAGGGTGTCGTAATACAACTTTCTAGCGGGCAGCTGCTTTCAGTAATTTCTTACACGCTTTTATGAATTTGCTTTATGTAGGCATATTGGAATGAAACATCGAAGCAGATTTATTATGGTAACTCAAAGACATCAGAGACCACATGGACTAAACCTACTAGTTAAAGAGAGCCAATACATCAGAGGCCACATGGACTAAACCTAACCGTTAAAGAGAGCCCAATACATAGGAGGCCACACGGACTAAACCTACCAGTTAAAGAGAGCCCAGTACATCAGACACCACATGGACTAAACCAACCAGCTAAACAGCTAACTTTAGCATTGTACACACCAAGTTTACAATATGATTCTCAGCTAATGCACTTTGTTGTACCTTTGAAACCCAGTTCATAAATTTTGTATTTTTTTTATCTATCATGTTCCAAGGCCTGGGTTTTATATAAGTTTAGGTTTGGACATTACGTTCCCACCTTATGGAGCATTTTTTTCCTGCGGAAGTTAAACAGTCCATGTTTAATATCGAAGCCGAATTTAACTTTTTGAGAAAGCCCAAGTGACCTTTTTTGTTACACAAAGTATACATTAACAACATTTGTTTACTTGTGGTGGACGGTCTGGCATGAGTCCGTCAGATTTTTAAAAATATATCTTTTGCCCTTTTACATAATATTTGTTTTTATGGGTATATAAAATGGTTTATCTTGACTTCGTGGCACATGGTTGGCATTTGATTCATTACAATTTTGCCCATCGCGGTATGGCTAGATTACTGGTGATGGAACAAAGCATTGAAATTTGTTAATGCAGCTACAAGCGATAAATTAATGGAAATGGATTGGGCCAAAAGCATTGAAATTTGTGAATTAGTTACTCGTGATAATAGGTAAAAGTCAATAACCTTGCTAATGAACGGAGTTAAATATATACCAGTCACAATATAAGTCACAATATAAGTCCACGTTTCCAATGAATAACTGAATTTTAGTCTTAAATATGTTGCCCATGTATAAGACGTTTATGTGGGACTGAAATTCAGTCACAAATAATTGTCTCTCCAAACCTTTTTATTTTGCATACGTATTTGTAACTGAAATTTAGTCATAGCTATGATGTCCATGTATTAGGGACTGAGTCATGATTAAAATTCAGTTACTAACAAATTTCCCTCCAAACCTTTTTTATTGCGCAGACATATTTGTAACTGAATTTTAGTCTTAGGTATGATGTCCATGTAATAGGGACTCAACTGTGACTGAAATTCAGTCACTACAAATTTTTCCTACAAACCTTTTTATTGTGTAGACATATTTGTAACTGAATTTTAGTCTTAAATATGTTGCCCATGTATAAGAGGTTTATGTGGGACTAAAATTCAGTCATAAACAATTTTCTCTCAAAAGTTTTTTTATTTTGCATACGTATTTGTAACTGAACTTTAGTCTTAGCTATGATGTCCATGTATTAGGGACTGAGTTGTGATTCAAATTCAGTCACTAACAAATTTCCCTCCAAACTTTTTTTATTGCGCAAACATATTTGTAACTGAATTTTAGTCTTAGGTATGAATTGTCACCCTTATTCAGTCACTAACAAATTTGCCTCCAAATTTTTTTCCCGTACAGGCATATTAGTAACAGAAATTTAGTCTCAGATATGGGGTCACTGAATCGAGGACTGATTTTTAGTCGCCGCAATCAGTCAATAAAAGGTCAGTCCTTAAAAGTATCAGTAACTGATGTTTCAGTTACCAATGCTATGTATCAGCGACTGATATATCAGTCCCTAGAAATTCAGTCTCTGAAAGCCTGTTTTTTTGTAGTGGCATAATAGAGTCATCAAACAGATGTTCTGCACTATATAACTTCGGATTTTCCTTGAGTGTTTTATGTAAAAAACGTGGTTTGTCATCCCCAATAGCAAAGCCATATCCTTGGGGATTTTGTTTTAGAGTAAATTTCTGAATTGTTGTTACTGACTCACTAGTTTTATACACAACTTTTTGAAACACTTTTAGTTTACATTCCAACTCAACGATTTCCTCAAGATAGGAATCAATCCGTTTCCTTGATACTTGTTTGTGTTCAGAAAAATTATCTTGACAAGTTGACAATTCTGTTTTTGTTTTTTAAAAGTTCAGAGTGTAGGTTGTCAACTTGTTTTTGAAAATCTAATCTTTCTTGTTCCATTTGTGAAATCAAGTCAGTTTTGGAAACAGTTAATTCACGTATCTGATGTTCTAACTGTTGTTCTTTCACATAAGATTGTTGGAATGCAACTTCAAAACTTTTTTCCCGTTTTTCTTTTGTTTCATAGTTTGAAAGTTAAAGTTTGTAGCACTCAAGATCCTTAGTCAATAATGCAACTTTTGACTTTAAGTTTCTATTTATCTCATTGCATTTATCAATTTGGGATTTCTGTGAGTCCAACTGGGTTTGGGTGGTCAAGAGCAAGGTCATGAGCTCTAGATCTGGACCAAGCAAAAGATCATCTTGTTCAAGTTGATCATTATTATCATTATCATAAGGATCATCAAATGTAACAACCGGGTTAATTTGATCTTCATCAAATGTAACAGCAGTGTTAATTTGATTATCTTCTTGAGAATATAAGAATGAGGCATCTTGAGCAAAGTGATCTTCGGCTGATGCAGATGCAGAGGGGGATATGATTTCATGTATGAGACATGTAGAATTAGGTACCTAAGATAAGCCATCTGTATCATATACCGGGCCTGTTTCACTCATGTGCATCTCTTGCATATTGACCATCAACATCACGGCTGTATTGGCTTCTAGGTCTTCCATATTATCATCAAAGTAAGCATTAGCCATGAAGTTGTGCTCCTTCTCAGTAAGAGTACCCCCGGCTTCATCTTTAAGAGCAAGAAGTAGTGCTTCCTTGTGGTACGCACTGCCTCTGGTCCTCAGTTTGGGGCATGCACTGGCCAAGTGACCTTTCCCTCCACAGTTGTAACATTTAACCATAGTGTTTGCAATCCCTTGATTCCCTGTATCAACAATCTCAGCCCTTCTCTGTGTATTACCAGTGTTGTTCCTACTGCTTCCTGTTGAATTAAACCTCTGCCCAGTTCTTGAGTTTCCCATGTAATTACCCAAACCATTTCTTCCATAAGCTTTGTTCTGAATCTCAACTCTTCCATCGTGGACAACAGCTTGATTACGAGTGTTGGATGAAGTACGAAGACGGTTGTTGGATTTTTTGAAAAACTTGCTGAAAGCTCGAGCAATTAAAGCAAATCCTTCGTTCAATAAATTGAAAGCATCGTCTTCATCACTGTTGGCATTGGAGCAAAGCATAGTATCTGTGTTGTCATATGGAACCAGTTGATTATCACTACTAGAAAAACAGCTATTCTTGACTCCAAATGCGAGTCAAGAAGAGCCTTTATGACGCGCAAATGCGATTCAAGGAAAGACCCGTCATAAAGCTTCATGACTCGCATTTGTGCGTCATCCTTCTATGACTCGCAATTATGACCCACGTTTTATGACTCTCCTTTTTGCGTGTCATTACCCTTAAAATCATTTTGACTAACTTTTATGACACACTTTTATGACATATGTTTTTGCGAGTCATTACCTTAAAATCATTTTTTTTTATTTTTTCTGTTTTTTAAAACCTGATTATATACATAATTACTGACAATAAACCTGATAATTGTACAAAATTAACGCATTTCATATATATCAAAACCATGCGTTACCAATTCATTACATAACAATTCATGTCAAAATATATACCGATAATTAGTTAAAGTTACTACACTGTACGATTTCTACCTAAAAATGAAATTCGACACATAAATTGCCCATTCTTCTCGAATATCGTCGAAATCCGCATCCGTGTACTCATTGCTATCACCACCAATCTAGTCAAATAAAACAACATTTTAGAAACAGTTAATTACTACTTAAACTACTTAAAACAGTTAACTACTTACATTGTCATTTTCGAGAGCCCGAACTCCATGTTTAACTATTTCCTTCATAAACTTCAACACGAAGTACCCACATTCGGTGCATCCGGGCTGACTTGGACACTACACAAGAAACACAAATTGTATATGATATGCAACTACAGTTTATTAACAAGAATGGTCTGCACAGGGTATATGGGCTTATTTGCAGATCAGTTATAAGCTGATTAATAAGGTGAAACTCAAATACCAGATTATGCACCAAAAGACCCCTACCTAACCTACCTATATTCCAAAAATTAGGACCTAAAGCAGATACGATAAGCCAATTTTGATCCTAGATCAGCAGTGCAGATAACTAATTGCTGCAAAACAATCTGTGGTAGCAGATTAGGAATTTGGCGCAAAATTTGAGCAAGACTACTCCACAGCAGACCAACTCATAGGAACTCACGTAAGCACCATTGAACTAACTAGCAAAGCCAAAATGAACTCAAATTAATCTCAGCTTATTGCTAAGCTTATTAGGGCAAATAAGAGCTCAAAACTAAAATATCTAATGCAGACTTTAAATAACCATCAAACTGCCCTATCTTCTGATGAGAACAACTAAAATACCTTTGAATCAGTTCAATTAAACTCAGAAACTTGGCACATGAACAGTGCTTTTCAGATTATACCCAAACTAACCTATAAGCTGTCTTAAACCAAACACCCTTACACTGATCTGTATTGCAATTTTACCCTATACTAAGCTGATTAAAACTAAAAACCACTCTACACTAGTATTAGTTAGACTATTAATAAGCTAGGAGATGCAAATAAGCCATAACAAATAACTAACCTTAGAATTAACCCAGTTAAGTTTAGTCCTCTTATTGGTTCTAGCTTCTACATCATACAATGCAATTGCCCTACAAAGAATTAACCCAGTTAAGTATGACATCATACATCATAAAGATTCTATAATTTGTATTACTTACGCATCCACTATTTGCTTGAACTGATGATTGACGTCGCTAGTTGATAGGGAATCAAGATAATAGCAGGTACTTGTCTTCATGTTAAGCACACCTAACACCCAATGTCTTCTACAAAAAACAAAAAACAAATTCTGTTAATTAATGTTAATTTTTATTAATTAATTTAAATGTTGTCGAAAATCTAACCCGGGATTGTATGGCAATAAGATGAGGTCATTTTGCTTCCTTGTAGATAACCTTTTTGCAATAACTCGACTTGCCTCCTCGATATTCTTGGCCCTCGCTTTACGTTCATGATGCATGGTCGCAGTCAGGGTCATGAAACAAACTCCATGATCTCTTTGTGACCCATTCTTGATTTGCTCATACAGGTACCTGTTAACAATTAACATACAAAGTTTACATTCAATTAGTCCTGTTAACATACAAGTACCAATTTTTTATAAACTATATTTATCACTTACATGATATAAGAAGCAACGACAGCCCCGCTTAACTCATCCATTGAAAATAGACTGTCAAAATCATTCCAATTTAAGTACGTGTAACTGTGGTGCCCAAACAAATCGTCCTCGCATTGCACTTTTATGCAATCGACCTTTGCAACTTGTCCATCAACCATCATTGCAGTCATTTTCAATCCCATCCTTTCTTCAATTCTTTTCCTTACTCTCTTCTGACCTCTCGTCATCATTTTTTTCAACGGATTTCCTTTCTTAGTCACTTTTGCAATGGAGGCGAGAGTTTCTGGGCTTTTTCCTTCTTCGTTGTCGGGTTCTCTTTGTCGCTTCTTCTTTTCTTTTTTCTTGTGGATCACACTGCCCAACTCTCTTTTTTCTTCTTCTTCTTTTCTTTCTTCTTCTTTTCTGTTTCCTTCTTCTTCTTCTTTTCTTTGTTCTTCTTTTCTTTGTTCTTTTTCTGTTTTTCTTCTTTTCTCCTTGTCTTGATCAGCAGCCTTTTTCTCCTTCTTTTTGGCCACTATCTTGTTCTGCAAAAATATAAAAAAGTCTTACCAAACCATTTTGTTCTAATGATTAAACTGTTTTATAAAAAAGTCTTACCAAACCAGAGCATGGAATGACTAGGTGACTCGGCCAGCTTAGCATGTACCCAATGGCATCTTTAACAGTCTCAACGAACTCCTCGGGAATTGGATTCGGTATCAAAGCTTCTGCTTGAACAGATGTGTCCACCGTAACTTCAATCTTCCCATCTAATATATGAACAAATAAATATTAAATAAGTAAGAATATATATAAATATTAAATAAGTAATTTAACTTCAAATACCCGAGACAGTATGCTTCACTATGGTTCCTTTGGCGACTATATTTGAAGGATCGTCCACCGCAAGATAGCATGATTTATCATACAAATGTACACAATATTATTAAAACAGACAAGAATTGCAATGAATTTATAAACAATGAAGACTTACATTTGGTTCACTTAGTACATTTGGTTCTTCGTCTTCATCGCTCAACGTTGGAGAATTACTTGCACCCTCCGAAGCATTGGTACTTGCACATCTTCTTCTTTCTAACTCATCTTCAATAGCTTTTAGCCGTTTATTCATCATCTTATCATATTGTTTCAGGTATTGCTTGACATTCCTGGGTATTAAAAAATACTGGTGCGGTGTTACATATCGACCCATCCCACGTACACGCCCACGTGTTTCTTCACTACCCAGGGCCTCTGTAAGCAAATCTATTGATCCCATTGGATCCTCTGAATAATCCTTGTCCTTCTTTAGTATCTCCTGAGTAAACAAACATATAACTTAACATCTGTTGACTTACGGTGAAAAGTCAAAGTTTAACTAACTGAACATCAAATAACTTAACATCTCCTTCTTTAGTATTCTCCTTCCATCGAGAAGTGCCACAAGTTGGACATTGAGAAGCATCCTTGTGCTCATCCCAGAACAAGACACAATCATTCTCACAAGCATGATACTTAATGTATTCTATGCTTATTCCTTTTAGCAACTTCTTGGCCTCGTATATCGACTTAGGGATTGTATTATTTGAAGGAAAAACATCATTTAGCTCGCCCAATAAAGCATCAAAGCTTGTATCATACCAGCCAAATTGACCCTTCAAATGTTGGAATTTCAGCAATCCATTTAGTGCATTATACTTAGACCCTTCATACAGTGGCTTGTCGCATTCTTCGAGAAGTTACTTCAATAAATTAGGTTCATTCTCTGCATATGTGAAGGCGTCATGTAGCATCTCCTTTGTGTAATCGAACTCGGGAGGTCTAGACTCATTAGGGCATTGAGCTTCATCCTTAGATGAATTTTCTCCGTGGAAGGTCCAATCAATATAATTCTCATTGAAACCGTGTTTAAACAGGTGATAACGCACGTTTTTGATGGTACTGTGACACAAATTGATACAATTTACACAAGGACACGGAATGGCATCGGAATTTGGGTTATTGCATTGTGCAAACTCTAAAAAGGCATTCACACCTTCCTCATATGCGATTGATAATCTATCAGACAAAATCCAAGATTTATCCATTACCTAAAAACTCTAAAACAGAAAACATCTCGTGTAAGTGTCGAGTCTGATACCAACCTTATTAAACTAAAACAGAAAAAGATAACTACCTAGTAAACTATACATGTTAAACAAGAACACCAGCTTACAAATCATTTACAGTTAAAGTTTACTCTATTAAACTATACATGTTACATTATTTACAGTTAACTTACATGAGGCCTATAAAATATTATTCACAAACACCAAAAAATATTATCTTACATCATAGTAACATTTTCACAAACACCTGGTGTGCTACATTAGGGCATACCTTTCAAACTGATGATACAAAAACTGATACAAATGTTAAAGTTTACTCTATTAAACTATAAATGTTATCTTGCAACCAAAAAATAATGATACAAAAACTGATACAAAAACCTAGTTACATTTTCACAAACACCTGGTGTGCTACATTAAAAATCAATAAATTGATTTTATAACCTAAATAAAACTCTACAACTACATTAAAACAGAAAACATAAAACTCTCAAACAAACAAATTAGGGCATACCTTTCAAACTGATGTCGAGTGTTTTGAGAGTTTTGAGAGGGGTTTGAGATGGGAAATTAGGGCAAGTTAGGGCAAATTACGGCAAATTACGGCATACCTTTCAAAATTAGGGCAAACTGATGTCGAGTGTTTTGAGAGTTTTGAGAGGGGTTTGAGATGGGAAATTATGGCGGGAGTGTTTTGAGAGTTTTGAGAGGGGTTTGATAAGGTTTTGAGAGTTTGAGAGGGAAGTGTTGAGCGGGAAGTGTTTTGGCCAAAAAAAACAATGGGTTTTGATGAAGCAGATGGGGAAAAAAAACATAGATGACCCTTATTTAGGACGAAGCAAAACGAGCGTCATCTAGCAGGCTAAATTTTAACTGATTATGACCCTATGTTATGACGCTTTTTAAAACGAGTCATCCCCAATAAAAAATTTACTCGTTATGACTCTTATTTTATGACTTTGCTATTTGCGCGTCATCTTGTAGTGTGCGTCATAAAATGCGAGTCAAGGATAGCTGTTTTTCTAGTAGTGTATCAGTATATTGTGGTGATGCTTCATATGGAACGAGTTGGTTTGATGAAGTTTGTAAGGGATAAGCAGAATGATGTTGTAGTTGGACACAAGACTGATTTGATTGTGGAACAAAATGAGACTGAGCTATCAAAGCTAGTAAGTTAGGAGTTGTTGACGGTGAATAACTACCATGAGCAGCTCTATCTTTATCAACCTCTAACTGATGATGTTTTAAGTAATCATACAACAACCCATATGATGCGTTGTGTAGATTCCTTGCTTAACGGACAAAGGTAACATACTTCTGCCAGACAGGTCCAAGACAACTTAGGAACTTTGTATTCACTGCAATCCTGGGTAGAATAATGTTGTGCCTGTCCAAGTCGTTTATGATGTTGGTGAACCTATGGTAATAAGACTCTAATGTTTCTCCAGCTTCAATCATGAACATGGTGTATTCCAGATAGAGTTTTGATTCCATATATTCTTGGTTCAACTCAGTTCCTTCCATGAAAAGATGAACATGTTCCCACATGTCCTTAGCAGTCTTTTGTGCATCAATACTTCTGAAAATGGGATTAGGAATTCCTTGAAGGATGTAGGACATTGCAAGTTAATTGGCTTCTTTCTGAAGTACTTGTTCTGCTGTAAGCTGAGCATCAGGAACAGGAGTCACAGTTGCTTCTCTTGGAGGAATGGCATTTGGATCTCCAAGAACTGTTGTTGTAGGCACTGGAAATGGTCCTTCAATAATTACCTTTTTCAAGTATTTTCCATGCGGTTTATTGAGTTCAATGAACCATAAGAATCGACTTACCCATTGCACGTAGTTATCCGGAGTGAGCATAGGAGGTGTGTCTAAGGATCCAACCTCGTGTCTTGATTGTTGACTACTAATTGCTTCACACATCTGATCAAACCAGTGAGGTTGTTTAGGTGGAAGTGGGTAGGACTGCATCGGTTTTTGTGGATATGGTTGTTGTTGAGGGAATTGTTGTTGTGGGAGAAATTGATGCTGCTGCATGAAGATGTGTTGTTGCGGATACTGTGGTTGTTGAGAATACGGTTGTTGCTGATGATACTGTTGCTGTTGATTGTAGAAGTAATTGTAGTTCGATGGTTGAGACATATTGAAGAAGTAACTTGTGGATGATGGATCTTTTAGGATAACGAAGCTTGTTGTTGTAGTTTAGATCTCGAAGTAGAAGATTTGAAGAAAAAATCCTAAGTTGAAGAATAAAGTCCTTGCTCGAAGAATTAGCCCTTACTCGAAAAATTAGTCCTTACTCGAAAGATGTTAACTAGAGGAAATCACTTCTTACTCGAAGCCTGTGTTACTCGAAGAAAACCCTAACTCGATAACTTTTGCTTGTTCGGAGAACCTTGCTCGAAAGATTCCTTACTCAGAGAATAGGATTTCACCAAGTATATAGTCACTTAGTAGAAGGATTATAAATGAAGAAGTTCTGATTTCCTAACTCGGAAAGTATACACAGAACTTAAAATAAGTCTTCTTACTCGAAGAGTGATCTTGCTCGAAGGATACTTCTAACTCGAAGTGTAACTCGAAAGATGAAGGCTTACTAGAAGAACTAATTCCTAACTCGGAGATCTTCAACTCCTAACTCGGAGAATTAAGCTAACTCGAAAGACTAACTTGAAGAATATCTTCTAGCTCGAAGATCCTCAAGTTCTTACTCGAAGAAAAACGCTCCTAACTCGGAGAACAGTAGCTAAAATTCTTCAAATTTTAACCAAATCTAATCTAAAACAACCTAATCTATACCTTGGCGATTGATACCACTTGTTAGGTCACAAAACTATCACACAAGATTACTAGATCTAGAGAGAGAAAGAATGAAAGGTTATGCTTAAGAATAATGAATAATGAGATTAACATGAACCAACACCCTCTCCCTTTAAGGGAGGGGGTATTTATAGTATTCTTACAAGTGTTGGGCGTTTCCCTAATGTTAAAGATAAATAAGAGGCCACGGCCCATGGGCCTTCTACATAGGCCGAACCTTAATAACTAACATAAAGGCCTAAACAACCTATTATAAAATATGACCGATACTTGATAATCTATAATATGTTCCCAACACTTCACCCAAAATGTCGTCCCCGTGCTTCTTAGTTAATTTGTACTGATTTTTTTTTTCTTTTTTCTAGCATTCTTTTGCTATTTTAGTTGGCCCTAAAAGTGGTTACATGTATAGCAATGATAATGCTGATGATAATGCCCAAACACATGAGGCTATTTGGATGGGGAAAAGAAATTTAAGAAAATTACATAACGTGTTTAATGAAACGCATGTGTTAATTTTGTAAAGAAAAAAAAAGGGTAATTAATAAAACTGTAGTTGTTGAACTTTAAATAATTTATATACAGTCAGTTTTCATTTTTTAATAACTTTATAAAATAAACAAATACCCTATTAAACTTTATACAAGCTTGACTTTATATTTAAAAGGAGAACATTTATGTTTTTTTTCGGTAAAATATATTACTACAAAAAAACAGTTAAGTACAATCGAATGTGGCTGAAGTACCATATTAACCTCAAACAACCACTTGAACAACCACTAAATCATTCATGACATGCCATAAATGATCAACTAGCTAACTAGAAAACCAAAACAAAAACAAGCATAAACTAAGACACGTCAACCTTTATGCTAAAAAAAGGAAAAGCAACCTATCCAAGTCTAATGTCATGGATGGCAGAAACCTTTAATTAGGCCGTAGATAGATCACAATTATCAAAATAATCATCTTCATAATCATTGTAGTCACATGTGCCATCTTTCCATTGCTCCAAAAGACTCGTCTCATTCCCTCCACTACCAAAATAATTCGTCACGTTAGGATATTCTAGAACTTCATCATCGTCGCTATCAGATACAACAAAATTAACCACCTTAGAGAATGGGTTACCCACCTTAGTTGAATAAGTATGAGTAGAGGAAGAAATACTAGGCTTAGTAGCCGCATCCTGCTCCTTCTCTTTCAAATCACTCACAAACTTATCTTCACTATCATGATCACCCGGATAATCAACCTTTTTAAGAGGTTTACCATCATCATCCACAAGAGTAACTTTCCCATCAATAATTAGCTTTTCAAGCTTTTCAATTTTCTCAACAATCGGATAGTACTAGTGCTACCATAATAGCCTAAAGCAATATTACTATCGAGAGCACATGTAGGATCAATCACACGTCCAAATATTACTATCAAGAGCACATGTAGGATCAATAACACGTCCAAAACAGAATCTTACTCCTTCAGCACATCAAAACTATTTTTCAAATAAAAAAGGTTTATATCATCCACTTTGTTATTGTTCCTACCTTGGGCATCACGTAAATGAGATGTACTACAAGTAGGTTCTTTATCACGCGAATCCAAATTACCTCTTGGATGAGACGTAGAAGCCTCGTCACTCTCGGAAGGCTTGCTAGCCGGACGAATTGGTAATTAAGAAGTGGTTTGTTAAGCTAGAAACCTCAAATAGGACGAGAACCAGATTTTACGGTTTGTTTACCCTTACCCTTTTTCCTGGTAACATCTATAAACCCATCACCATTAACCAACGGTTTCTCAACCGATTTAACCCTCCTAGGACGACCCTCATCATTGTGATAAAAATTTTTGCATGTATCTCACCTTGAAGGTTTGCATTCATATTCGATCTCTAGTTTCTCCATAGAATGACCAAAACCGTTTGGGAATAGAATCGCCAGAACAATAGAATCAATCAAAGCTACCTTAGATGAGACTTCAACAAGTGCACGAGCATAAGAATTACGGCCCCAAGACTTGAGACACATAGAGCTAGTATAAGCATCAGGCATGATTGGACAGCCAATCTGCGTAGTAATTAAGCTCAAACCAACTCCAAAGTACACAACAATCGGAACATTATGGATATTAACTCAAACAGGAGCGATGGTTATTTCCTCTTTTGTAAGTTTGGAATTTGGAGTCCAAACGTTTAAAAAAATAGGAACTGAGCGAATTAACCATAGACCATTTTCCAACGCCCTATCCATACCTTCTTTAGTCTCGAATTGAAAAAGGAAGAACCCGTTATTAAACATCACCCTTTGGAGACCAAATTTAGCCCAAGTGTTTCTCACATAATTTTCAACAATTGGGAATGCAAGACGCTTCCCAATGAAGTAACTGTACAACGTATTAGCGAAGCGATCACTTACCTCATTCACAACTTCCAAAGGGATGGTAACATTAGCACCAGCCATACATTCTTCCTTTCTCATCTCCAAGATTTTCACAACCTTTTTGGTCGAATTATCCTTAAATATACACTCAAAGGAGATAGGAACAGAACCAACATGATTAACATTCTTAGGCACACTAGACGAATCAGTTTGAGCCTTATTAATGCTATTATCAACTTCAGAAGTTTTAACTGATTCATTACCAGCATTTTTAGTAACATCAACATGAAAATTACTAACATCAACTAATAAAATTGAGTTCACATCGATAGTAACATGCTTATCCCTCTCGAACGGACCCATACCAGCACCATAACTATCACCACTTAGCATGATAACAGTCACGAGAACAATAAATACAGGAAAAAAAAACCCTAAAACGTAGCACATCCAACGAACAAATAAAAACAAACAACAGCAGCAGTAAGTAACGATTAAGCAGTAGCGTGAAACCCTAATCAGGGTTACATAATCGCCATAATGATTAACTGACCCTCATTAGTAATCAGATAGAACAATAAAAGCACCGATCTTAAGCAGCAAAAAGCGAAACCCTAATTTAAAAGAAAGAAACCCTAACTCTAATAAACAAGCGATCCAATAAAGAACATGTTAAAAGAGGACAAACCAATTGATAAGCCTACAAAAACACGTACGTCAAAAGATATTAGGATCAATCAGAGCAAGAACTTATCAATCGATCATGAGTATGTCAGGGATTCACCAAAATCGCCAAAGAGATTTTAGGGTTTTTTTTTTTTTTTTTTTTTTTTACTGCAATATTTGTTTTCAATAAATATATATTATTATCAGTCTACATTAAATTCATGTATTGCCACCGAATAATAAATATTAAAATGAAAGAAAGACTAGTTATGATATGTAAAAGAATACAAGAAGTTGTACATATATGAATAACTCATGCTATTTCTCTTTATGTGTTTAAGTAAATATAGCCGAAATAGATGTTTTTTTTATTTTATTTTTTATTTTTTTTACTATCAGCGTTTAATAACGACTCATGTTATTATTTTTTATAAATCCACCCTGTGTTGAAAATCAAATAAGATTATTAACGAGATTATAAATATAAAAATGTAAGCACGTTTTACTGTGATTTGAAAATAAATATATGATATTATGTAACACCGAGTCATTTAAATCATATTTAAAGTTTATTTGAAAATTTCCGAAAAATATTTTCTTAAAACTCTATCTTTTAATTTCATCGATGGTCATTATGTGCTCTTACACACACATATTATCCATATCATAATATAAATAGTTAAATTTAAACAACAAAATCAACATTAACATAATATAATAAAAATTAAGTAAAGTTAGATTATTCGTCCTACAAAAATCTATTCAAACTACTAATCAATATGAATACTTAATGGAAAGTTTATGTAAATCTTGTGGGTACACGAAAATTATAACTAATATAATATTATATTATATGAGGAAGGTGAATATGGGGCTGTCTCACATCTAAGCTTACGTGCGAAACCATCAAAAATTACGTTTTTTTAACAAGAAAAACATCAAATCTACCTCATTTGTATTATGTCATTCACAATATTAGTGTTTTCTCTTGATTTCAACACAACATCACTTAAGTTGGGTTCACGTTGATACATGCATTTTCTACATCATATTGTTAGGTGATTTCATTAACTAACAAATTAGCTATAGATTCAATAATGGTTTAATTTAATTCAGCATTAAAATGCGTTTCACTATGCATATATTAGTCCCACTACCCAAATTTTTAAAAAATAATAACCAATATGATGTATTTTTAAGTGATTTTTAATGGTTTCGCATGTAAGCTTAGATGTGAGACAGCCCCATATTCTAGACTTTTCCCATATTATATTTAGGGCAACAAAAAGAACATGAGCTAACTCCAACATTTTTTAACAATGAGCTAAACTAAATTCAGTCGATTAGAACTCATGTAAAATTATCGGTTTGCATAGAGAGTCAAAACTTTAAAATTTTTAACACACGTCCGTGATTTATGTATCTTTTAAGTAAAGAATCTTCACTATGTACCAGATTAAACTAATTGTATAACAAAACCACGTGAATTACAATTAGGTACATGTTACAAAGATAGAGTATATATTCTTGCTTTGAATCCTTACAAGGTTCATAAAGCAATAATACGTAAGAAAGAAAATGACACAAAAGCAATGAGTTTGTAAGAGCACATATTTCTTGTGTTACAAACAGTATTCAGTCGATTAAGCCGGAGCAACTGAAACTCCGGTAGGCTCAGTTACCTCCTCATTTTCTCCGGATAATTCTTCGAGAGATTTGCCGTTTGGTTCAGGTACCAAAAACGTAAAAGCCATACCTAAGAAATTGATGATACCAAGAACAACGAGCGAGTACCTGATTCCGATACCTGTAGGGTAGCCCTTGTCGGTCTTATGAGGATCGGTGCTTTGAGAAGCATAGAGAAACCCGTATGCACCGACAATAGCACCAGCCTTCCCGGCCGCTGCGGATATACCGTGACAAGTGGACCGTAGCCTGGCTGGGAAGATTTCAGCAGGGACAACAAAAGTTGTGGCGTTAGGGCCGAAATTTGCGAAGAAAAATGTGAATGAGTACATGACCACAAAACCGAGACGGTTTTCATGTAAGGTCCAGTGGTGGTACGGGATTGCAAGAGCGAACATGAATACAGTCATGAAAAAGAATCCCATGAGCTGGATCGCGAAACGGCCAATGATGTCGATGAAAGCGACAGTGAACCAGTAACCAGGGACAGTACTGCAAAGAGCGATTAGGGTTTGAGCTTTTGCAACTTTGAAAACCTCGCCCGTAGCGCTCATTTTGGCAGCCGCGGGGATCCATCCGATAGCTGTGAAAACGTCTTTCTGGAAAAGGTTTTGGGAGTAGAAAGCAATATCTAGCAAAAACCAAGTCGAGGTGGTTCCGAGCAAGTGAAGGCCATGGCGACGAAGAAACTCTCTGGAGAACAACCCAAATGAGTTACTCTTGTCCGCTGCAATTTTCTCGACCTTGTGCTCTTCAGCTTCAATCTCAACTTGTAAAACTTTAGCCATATCTTGTGCAGCTTGTTTCGCGTTTTTTGCAACTAAAGCAGTGTAACGTGCAGTTTCAGGCATCTTCATACGCCAGTAGTATGTCAAGGCTGCAGGAATAGCGCCAAACATGAGAATAATACGCCAAATGTAGTCCGACTGTGGGGCTGTGGATAATACAGGATTTGTTGCATAGGATGGTTCATTAAACGCGTGGTCAAAAGAAGCTGACACAATCAAAGCCACTACTCCACTAGCCAAAATACCAAACCCTTGCATAGCAAAAACCGCAGCAATAAACGCACCACGGGTTTTCTTGTTAGCATATTCGGACATAATAGTAGCCGAGAGAGGATAATCGCCTCCAATACCAAACCCTAGCCAAAACCTAAAGAAGCAAAGGGTCGCCATGACACCTTTTGCCTCGTTCCCAAAAGAGAGGCCAGAAGCAAAGGAAGATACAACCATGAGAGCTAAAGTCATTCCGTAAACTTTCTTTCGGCCCATTTTGTCCCCAAGCCACCCAAAGAAGAGTTGACCACATAGAGTTCCAACAAGGGCAACACCAGTAACCGACGAGTTCACACTAGGTGGTAGGGTTCCAGGTTTGGGTGAACCTTCTACGTGGTAATATATTCTGCCTAGCAATTTCGTTACTAGCGAAATTGCAAAGAGATCGTAGGCATCGGTAAAGAAACCCATACCCGCGATCACGATCGCCGTGAAATGGTACAATTGAGTCTTGGCGGAATCAAGTGCACTAAGCACTTGTAGTTGCTCTCGAGCCATGGCTACACTCCTCTTTCGAAACTATTGTTGTCTGCATGAAAGAGGTATACAAATTAATGAAACCCAAAAGCTCATACATTTTTATTACATGATATACATATGGATTTAAAGAAAAAAAATGGTTAATGATTCTCTAATTAATTATATGTTTTACTTATACCTGATGTCTAAATTTTTGACATTTGGAACTAAATATACTCTGTAGAGATCGTATCAAGTATTGTTGGTATAAAACAGAGTTAATTTGGAAACGTATTACATGGAATACTTTTTTGTTTGCATACTGTCAAAGATTGTGACATAATGTTGAGGGCCTAATGACTTTTAGTATCAATCTCTATTATTGTTAGTTAACTAAGCAAACAAACTTGTACATATATATCATGCATGCATGTACAAAACAAACAGGTATATATGAATGAAACAAATGCATGTACAAAACAAACCTTGGACTATATCGTCGACTATTGGCTACCCGGCTACCTATCTGAATTTAAATCATTTTAATTAAATTTGCTCATACATACATATATGAATAAAATGACATATTGATATGCACACTTGACAATTATGAAAACACATTATGTTAGACTAATACAAGTGAGTGACACCGTTTTGAGATAAGTAATTAAGCAATAAGGGTTTGAATGATCATACTTTACTGATTTTTGCTCAATCATAAAGGTATGCTATTTTTATGGATGACAAAATTTTGTCCATTGTTTTTACGAACAGCTTAAAACAATGAAAATTGAGACCAGTTACTAAAACAAGTAAAGACATTAAAAGAAATGAGTATAATTGTCTTCATAAAACTTAGAGAGCAAAACTTCAATCTAAAATAGCAAAGAAGTTAACTAAAATAGATAGAGAAGAAGCTTAATTACATTGTTAAGAGGGTAGCTATCCAATGGTTTTAGAGAGTGATTGAAGAAAAGGAGATGAGAAAATTAGGACATGATTTCATGGGTATTTAAGAGGCAACACTAAGAATCTTTGAAGCATATGCTGATCATCCGCTAATGTCAACTCCTCACATTGCTTCCCTATTTATCTAATCTCTAATCAGGTCAACACCAGCTTGTCTCACTTTTTAACTAAATAAACCCTCTATCCACCTTCTTGTTTATTCTAAACGCCAGCTTGTCTCATTTTTTCAATAAATAAATCCTCTATCCACCTTCTTCTTGTTTACGACTTATAAACCTTCTATATATAGATTAACGTTTGCAGTACTTCTTTTTTTTTGGTAAAAGGAATTCCACCCGGTAAAATATATTACTCCAAAAAAAGTGTTTAAGTACAATGAAATGTGCCTGAAGTACCAAATTAACCGCAAGCAATCGCTTGACACAACCACTAAATCATTTATGACATGCCATAAATGGCAACTAGCTACAACCAATAAGACTACTAAACCAAACCCAGCATAAAATAATATACATCAGAAAATTTTATGCAAAAATATAAAACAACCTAGTTAAGACAAAAGTCTTGAAGTCCAGCCTTTATTTGTGCAGGAGAGAGGCCAAAATCATCAACATCATAATTGTTGCCATCACCCGTATCCGCTTTCCATTGCTTATAAAGACTTTGCTCCTTACGTCCACTTCCAGAATACAACGTCTAAAGAATGGGTTACCCACCATAGTTGAAGAATCAACCTTTTTAAAAGGTTTACCATCATCATCTATCTACAAGAGTAACTTTCCCTTCAACAATAAGCTTTTCAATCCTCCCAATTTTCCCAATCTTCCCAATTGTCTCAACATTTGCATTACTTACAACCGTAGATGCAAACACATAATGCAGCGTGAAACATTAAGAGTTCGTGAGTTAGAAAACGAAAGCATGATCTAGAGTGTGGCTTGCACTACTACAAATATGAGAATAGAGCCCCCTCCATAGAACTCTCTTAATACAAAAACCGGGCTTTATAAGAGCTTCCGTAAAAAACAAAGGCATAAAGCCCGATTATGAATTGAAAAAACCTGGGTCTAATTGGGCCACAAAATAGAGCCCTGTTTTATAAATGAAACCCGACTTTATTTGTTTCAATTTTTCCTTTTGAGCGAGATTTCTCCCCCACCCCCTCATTTTCATTTTGCTTTCTTCTTTCAATTTTTCCCTTTTGAGTGGGATTTCTCCGCTTTCTTTTTTTCACTTTGCTTTCTTCTTTCTTTTCACCTAGACAACATAAACATAAACCCCAAATCACTTTTTACATGTTTCCAAGCTTGAGATTGAAAATCTTCAACAACCAAGTATGCAATCTTTCTCTAACATTAAATTTAATCATAAAATTCCAAGTGTTAATGGTTGTAGGTCCATTTCTTAACTGATCCAACACCACCATTGATGATGGTTCAAAGCTCGATTGCATATAGAATCCATGCTGGCCTTGTTCATATGATCCCACACTAGTAATGCTCTTTAAAAAATTTATTAAAAAAAAATAATAAAAAATAAATTGGTTTATTTAAAAAAAAAAAAAAAAAAAAAATTGGTTCAAGTTTGCATTTGTTTCTGAGATTAGGTTTTTAGCTGTAATACATTAATCTTTATTAGCAATATGTAAAGTTAACAAAACAGACAAACGGTAGAGAGATAATGCCATCCTGAAGATGACGACGAGTGAAATGACAATCTATCTTAATATGCTTGGTGCGTTCATGAAACATCGTGTTACACGTGATTTGAATAGCACTACGATTATCACAATGTAACGTAGTTGAATGGTTGATACGAACATCCATATATGCAAACAACCAACGTAAGCAAATAACCTCACTAATAGTCACAGCAATGGCTCGGTACTCAGCTTCGGTAAAAGATTAAGATATATCTTGTTGTTTCTTACTCTTCCACGAAATAAGGGAATCACCAAGAAAGAGACAAAACCGTGTAGTTGATTTGCGAGAAACAGAATCACTATCCTAATCAGAATCACAATAAGGACACATGCCTAAGGTAGACGTAGAAGGAAACAAAGTACCCGAAAATACCTGAGAATGTGTAAAACAACAGCCTAATGAACCATTGTGGTAGCCGAGACAAACTGACTAACAATATGAACTGCATAAGATATATCTGGACGGGTAACTGTATGAGAAACAAAACTTCCCACAATCGCTCGATACAAACTCGGGTCTAACAAAGGATCGCCATTCGTAGGAGTGTATTTTGCCTTAGCATCAATAGGAATATCTACAACCATTTTGTTTGCAATTCTTGTACGATCAAGTAAATTAGCTACATACTTGGACTTAGACAATATATATCCTTTTAGTGAAGAAGCAACCTCAATACCAAGAAAATAACGTAAAAAACCCAAAATCTTCATAGAAAAATGATGAGCTAACTCAGAATTCAATGATTCAAATCCAAAACAATCATCCCTAATAATAATCATATCATCAACATATAACGACAAAAGTATACGCCGAGCACTAGAATATTTTTACTAATAATGTGGAATTAAGATGGCTAAAGACAAACCCCAGAGAGGTAACTACTAATGCAAAGTTCTCATACAAAGTACGTGGTGCCTATTTGAGACCATAAAGAGATTTTATGAGCTTACAAACTTCTCCTAGCTTGTGATATCACAAGGAGGTGGTGTCATATAAACTTCTCCATTCAGATTATCATTTAAAAAGGCATTTTTTATATCTAACTGATGATTTTTTTTTCCATTTACGACTAGAAGCAACTACAATCTAAGTTCTAACAGTAATCATTTTTGCAACATGAGCAAACGTCTCTTCATAAGATGTACGATACTCTTGAAGAAAACCTGTAGCAACAAGACAATCCTTATAGCTTTCAATGAACCATCCAATTTAGTTCTAATCTTGTAGACCCAAAGAGAGCCAAATGCACGCTTTCCGACTGGCAATGATGCTAATTCTCATGTCTACGTCTGATGCAATGTAACAAGTTCCTCAGCTATAGCAACCTGCAAAAGTGGATCACAAACAACCTCTTGTTTGGACACACACTCATGAAAACAAAGTACAAAAGCAATAAACAAACTAAAATAACTAGAATAACAAGAAAAAAAAAATCAACCCTTTTTGTATACTTACAATTATGCTTTGGTCGTCCACGTGGAAGAGGACCAACAACAACTTTAGTAAATGATTGCGTAGTCGTAGGATAAGGTTGAGTATGTAGTGGTGGGTTTCAATTCAGTAGAGGTGGTTTCTATGGGTATTTCTTAGGATATTTCTTGTGTTTGTTCTGTTATGTTAGGATTCACAACCGGCAGATTTTGTTTAATTTGAGCATCAAAGGGATCCAATTTAATGAGTTCAAATTTAGTTAATTGATGTAAACTAGCAGGAATATAAAAATAGAGAACGTGTTCTAAAAACTCATCTTGGCGTGAAGTGTACAATTTTTGACCAAGCGAATCACACTAACGATAACCCTTTTGACTATGAACATAAACCTAAAAGACACACAAGGTAGATTTGGGAGACAACATGGTACGTTCGACATGTCGTTTAAGAACGAAACAAATACAACAAACAAGAATAATCAAGGACGTGACCATACAATCGTCAAAAAGAGATTTTCCATAACTATGAGAGGTCGGGATTCTATTTACTACACATGTAGCAGTCAGAACCACTTCCCCCAATAGACACTAGGAACCTTGGCGGACAAAAGAAAGGATCTTGTTATTTCAGCAAGATGGCGATGCTTTCTATTAGGCCAATTCAGTGCCCAATGGTCTTTGGCTAGGATTTGAACACAAATCAGTGTAAGTAAAGACGATTCGCTGATATTAAAATCAACGAGCAAACTAAGAAGACTCGCTGAAAATGAAATCAGTGAGCAACCTCAGTAAAGTTCAAGTCATAGACATCGTTAAGGAAGTCGAATATTGCTTGAAGACATACTCTTTAGCTAATACAGGTGAGCCAGTATGTAGAAGGAACTAAAGCTAAAGGATAAAGGTTCGTCAATAGTCGACAATACCCTGATGAACCTTTCAGCTCTCTGACCTCAAATAGAGCATAGCTCAAATCCCTTATGTGTTTTGGCAGGAGTTTTCAAAGAATCAAAAGAATGGGATAAAGTAGTTTTGCATAAAAGTTGAAGAAGTATGAGTTGGTGGAAAGTAGTGTTGGGATTTAAAGCCTTCTTGTTGGGATTGTTTGGATTCTTGTTAATGTTTGATATACTGGTGCTTATGTTGATGTTACTGCTGCTCAATGGATTTAATGATGCTCTTGAACTTAAATGAAAATGTGCTAAGTGTTTACAACTGTTGGTGTAAAAGATAAGATTGCTATTACAAGTTACAACTATTGAAGAACTTCAAAGAATATACGCTAAGTGTGTTAATGCTGCTAGTACAAAATTAAGACTGCTGGTGAAAAGTTAAGACTGCCAAGGAAGTTACTGCTAGCAGTGCAAAAGTTAAGACTGCTAGTGTGATTTAGTGCTGTTCAAGGTTACTACTGCTTATAGGATATGTATTTGATACGTATAGATAAGATTTGATATATTCGTATCTTTATAGAAGATTTGATATACTTAGGAAAGTATTGTAATCTGTATAGGACTCCTTGGTGTATAAAATGAGGTCCTAGGGCATAGAGTTATACACACGAAACACAGAGTACACAAAGTCGTATAATTCTTATAGCTTCAAGGTTTTGTAACCCTAATACTGTTAGAGTATTCGTATTATTCTTAATAATATTGGAGCTTGATTGTTTGTTGAATTATATGCTTTACTGTTTCATTAAATTCTTCTAAAGATTAAAGATTAGATTCCGCATAATCTTTAATACATTTGTACATAGTTTCTTCTATAGTTGTGTTAGATTTATCTAATATAACTAAACCTTAAACAAGCTTAAGGAATTCGATCTAAGTTCAACCAGGACTCAACTAGTGGGATCAACAAGTGGTATCAGAGCTTGTTGAGAAGTTATGATCTAGAAGAATTAAGAAGATATGGATCAAGATTCTACACACATGGTGGCTGCATCCAAGGTTCTTATGCTCAAACCTGGTGAGTTTGAGATATAGAGGATGAGGATTGAAAAATACATCCAAATGATAGACTATTCACTATAGGAAGTCATAGATAATGGTAACACTTTGCCAAAAATAAAAGAAGAGGAAGGTGGTGTGACAGTATTGCCTATTTCAACTGCTGAAGATAAGGCTTGGAGAAGACTAGAGGTGAAAGCTAGAAGTACTTTAATGATGGGCATTCCTAATGAACATCAGTTAAAGTTTAACTCTATAAAAGATACTAAGCTGTTGCTGGATGCTGTAGAAAAGAGATTTGGTGGGAATGATGCTACAAGAAAGACTAAGAAGAATCTCTTAAAGCATCAATATGAAAACTTCTCTGCTCCAAGCTCAGAGATGCTTGATCAAACTTTTGACAGGCTTCAAAAGCTTTTGAGTCAGTTGGAGCTTTTGGGTGAAAATCTTTCACAAGAAGATGTCAATCAAAAGTTATTAAGAAGTTTGTCACCTGAATGGAACACACATGCTGTTGTGTGGAGGAATAAAGCTGATTTGGATATAATTAGCATGGATGATCTCTACAACAATCTCAAGGTGTATGAACCAGAAGTTAAAGGGATGTCTAGCTCAATTTCAAGCTCACATAACATGGCTTTTATGTCCTCTTCAAATAACAACACTAGCAACACTAATGAAACTAGCAACACTAATGAAGAAGTTAATACTGCACATGGAATTTCTACTGCTAGCACTCAAGTTAATGCTGCAAATATTGATGACTTGAGTGATGCTGTTATTTGTGCATTCTTTGCTAGTCAACCTAATAGTCCTCAATTTGTACATGAGGACTTGCAACAAATCTATCCAGATGACATTGAAGAGATGGATTTGAGATGGCAAATGGCCATGTTGACTATGATGGCTAGAAGGTTTTTGAAGAATATATGAAGGAAGCTTACTGTCAATGGCAATGAGAACATTGGTTTTGATAAGTCCAAAGTGGAGTGTTACAACTGCCACAAGAGGGGACATTTTGCTAGGGAGTGCAGAGCTCCAAGAAATCAAGACTACAAGAACAAGGAAAGCTCAAGAAGGAGTGTGCCTGTGGAAACTTCTACTTCCATAGCTTTGGTGTCATGTGATGGTCTTGGTGGCTATGACTGGAGTGATCAGGTAGAGGAAGGGCCTAATTGTGCACTCATGGCTTACTCATCTTCAAGTTCTAACTCAGAGGTATCCAATGATTCTATTTGTTCAAAATCTTGCTTGGAAACTGTTGAATCTCTTAAATCTCAAAATGATAAACTATTAAAAGATTTAAAGAAATATGAGTTAATGGTTCTAGGTTATAAGACAGGTTCAGAGTCAGTGGAAGAAAAACTTGAATTTTATAAAGCAGATGAGTCTCTTTATGGAGAAAAGATTAAGGGCTTAGAATTTGAAATTCATTGTGGAGAAATAGCTATTAGAGAGCTTAGGAAGAAGGTTGAAATAGTTCAAAAAGAAAAAGATGGCATTCAACTTAATGTAGATAAATTTGAATATGCATCTAAAAGTGATAAACAAGCTCATATAGGGTCAGACTGTTGACAAATGCAAGAAAGGTGGTTTAGGCTATAATGAAGTTCCACCTCCCTTTACAGGAAAATTCATGCCTCCAACACCTGACTTGTCTTTTACTGGTTTAGATGAGTTTGTTAATGAGCCTGTAGTTGAGAAAAGCAAAGCTAAGTCTAGTGAAGAAGAGCCTAAGGTAGATAGGAAGAATGATGATGCCCCAATTATTGAAGACTGGGTGTCAGATGATGAAGAAAAGGATGTGTATCAACCTAAAATTGAAAAAAAAAAAAAAAAAAAAAAAAAAAAAAAAAAAAAAAAAAAAAAAAAAACCAGTTAGGCCTAGTATTGCTAAGAGACACTACTACAAAATGAAGTTAAAGCGACACCGCTAAAGTGTTGTATTATGTGTTTAAAATGTTGCATTATGCTTAATGTGACACTTTACCAAGTGCTACATTATGTAATGTTGCCTTAGGTATAAGTGACACTTTCAATTGGAATATGCAACATTTTTTAAATGTGTTGCCCATATTTAGCAAATGTGATACTTTAAAGTGCAACATTGTTTACACTCAAATAAAACACTTTTAATTATGTATTGCAACACTTATACAATCAAATGCAACACATTTTATAACCAGGTGCAACACATTTTACATAAAATGCGAGACTTTCTATCTTTAAGTGCAACACTTTTCAAAATTAAATACAACACTTTTCACAACCACAACACTTTTACATTCAAAGTGCAACACTTTCTAGTTTACTAAGATGATGTATGCAACACTTTATCATGTGAACGGCAACACTTGCAGTTGTTTTCGATGATATAACCTACCACTTATTTAATGATTTTTAACCTTTTTTGTTTGATGCAAATTATAGCAATGCTATATATCATACACATTTAAAAAAAAATCAAATACATTAATATTTTATGTTCAAACATAGATTACATTGTATTCTGCCTTGACAAATTTTGCCCAATGTAAGATTACTAACACAAAATTTCTAGAAGATAAAGAAAAAATTTATTAAACAACGATCCTAGAATTCTTGATTTTCATCTTTGCTAATCTCCACTTGTGGCTTGGAGTACAACAAAACAATGTCGCCGAAAATGATAGAGAATACGGTTAGTTTACACGCGTTATATATATTCAGATACAAAGACGACTAAATCTCTACAATAACATTCAAACAAACCTTAAAAAAACTACAAATAGAGATTTAATAAGCTAAAAAGAAATAGACTGCATAGCAACACTTTAAGTGAACACTTTACAAACTATAATATCAATAAGAGTAGATTATGAATTTTTGATTCTATATTATTGAGACCCAAAAAAAAAGCACCACAAGGTGCAAACAAACTGATCACTTAAAGACATCAAACTGCAAAGTAATAGATCTCAAAATCTTGGATCAAGCACCTCAAAAACCTAACACAAACATAGATTCTAACTCAAGTCCCGTGTGCTGCCATATAAAATTACAACGGGAGCCAAGTGGGACCAATGATGACTAACGCAAATTGAATGGAATATTGACTTACAAAACAGTGACAAAACTGAAAGTTGCAGATCCAAACATAACTGATGTACTGATATATCTGATATAACTGGACACAAAAGAATATTGCAGCCCAAACCAACAGAAGAATAACATAATAAAACTAACTGATATAACTAGACATTTGCAGCTGGCACTGTATATCGAACTGAATATATAACCGAACTTACTTTATCCGAATTTTGAGAGGTTCCCAAAGCCACTATTTGGTCACTAAATCAACTTAAGCATGTTTTGGTTAAAATGGGTCGGTTTTTCATGTAAGGTTTTGTCTAATTTGTTAGGAACATGTTTAGTATCAAACTAGAATAAAAGGAATGAAAACGCAACTTCAACCAAACATAGACACTAGCACACACTAGAAACTTTTTAACCACTCCAAGAGGTAACTTTTCAATAAGCTTTTGGACTTCAAACAATTTGTCATACTGGTCATTAATTTCCTTACTCATTTCTTCTAATTCAGCCTTATTTTTTTTATGTTCTTCTGCGAGTTCAAGCTTCTTCCGTTCATGATCATCTCCAATTTGCTTTCTCATTTCAACCAACCATTTCATTTCAGCATCTATAGTAGTTTTCACAGATTTCATAAGCTCCGTTGGAACCATATATGATGTCTCGTCCCCATTCACCTTCACTATTAGCTTATTAGTAACACCTTTACCAAAAAGTCTACAGTGTCCATTGTACTCTTTATTCATCAAAGCGAGAAAAGGATCTACGGGACCACTTCCATCTTCATTTGGAGCCTGATAGTTCTTCATTTGTTCCTTCATTATAGGCAAGAAAAATGATTAACCAATTCACATCTAATTTATATAACATATATAAACTGTATATCTTATCCTACAATCAGTCTTTCTGTTTCATCATATGTATCAGCATATACAAGGTTTAAAAGTACGGAAACAAGCCTCGAGGCGTTTTCCCTTCGCCTCAAGAGGCGTAAGCCTCGAGGCGAACCGAGGCGTAAGGTCGAGGCGAAATTAAAAAAAATATAGAAATTATATATCTTATAAAAAAAAATACTAAACATCAAATAAAGCTCATAATCAATGGCCCAAAAATACTTGTATAAGCTTTTATTAAAGTCTACTAAGTTATTTGTTGGGCCTATTGTATATTTGTATAAGCTTTTTAATGGGCCAAAAACACCACTACATTATTAGGGTTGAACAATTAGGTTATACATTGATAACACAGCCACCACTTATTTTCTCTTTATCCTCCCCTTCACCCTCTCTCTGGTCCATTCGACAACGTTGACCGTCAATTCGTCGGCGTTGACCGTCATTCTGAACACAACCACCACTTATTTTCTCTTTAATTGGCCTAGATCTGAAGTTTGACCGCCTAATTTGGCCGATTTGCTGCTAATCGGGGCAGTGGGAGGCCAACTAGCGCCTAAGCACCGCCTCATATGCTTCTAGACCGCCTCAGGTACATGAGGCATATGTTCCAAAACACCCCCCCCCCCTGAGGCGCCGCCTCATAATCATTTTATGCCCGTTTCGCCTCGAGGCGCCGCCTCAGACCGCTTTTTTAAACCATGAGCATATACATGTCCTTCTTTCCTTTCACGCGTGTGCTCAAACAATTTAGTTAAGCTAGGTGGTTACTTGTTTGGATCTTCATTTTTATGTATTCATAACAAATAAAAACATCGACAAGACAGTATCATTAGTGGCATGCCATTAAAAGCAAATATCATTAAAAAACAATGACTGGTTACCATATCCTCACGAATTCTTGCGAAACTTTTTGGACCAGCTGTATGCATGTTTTTTTGAGACATTCGCCGCGCCTTTGCAACTAAACAACGCTTCTGTACATACATTAATGGATATAGAAACATATCAAACGAAAACTATCACTGATAAAGAAATATTAGTAGTAAATAGTTTACTACCAAATTACCTGATCTTCTTTATTATTCCATAAGTGAAGCAACTATAAAAAATCCTTTTCCGGGATACATTTTGGACGTTTCTTCAATCTAGTTCTGTTATCCTTCAAGTCATAAAAGTACTTTTTCTTGAGCCGTGATTTGTTTCCCCTCCAACACGCTCCAATAGTCCTTAGCACCCAATGTTTAGCATCTCCTGGTACAACATATTTTTCCTACAACGAAGAGTAGTATCTTTCCTACAACGAAGAGTAGTATCATATAAGTAAAAAAAGAGAACTTTATACATATAGGGAGGATGTAACAGCATAAAAACATACCAGAACATACTCCCACATTCTGTCCTGTCCTTATCAGGAACTTTGTGCCATGAATTATAGATCAATGGAGCATAACTATAAGTACGAGCTATTGTACCCAGAAATCGAGAGAATTGCCCTACTACATCTTTTTCCTCCGTTACAGGTCCGATAGGTTGTCCAAATTCGTTGCATATGAAGACCTCACGTAAGTTTCGCGTGTGTATACTATGCACCGTTGTTGGTCCTCTTTTCTTGTGGTAGAGATAGCTAAAATACATATAAATAAATAGTTAATATAAATCATACTAATTGAAAAAAAAAAAAAAAAAAAAAAAAAAAAACCCACAGTATTCGAGTTAACATATTCCCTTTTGTGATTGGGGGACTTGAAGTAGTTCGAGTTCAACATCCTCATTTTCAAAATCATCCTCACTGCCAACATCTTATATCTTATTATCACTATTATCAAACGAATGCTCTATATTCTCATTCTCATCATCATCAACTCCATAATTTTCTCTATCAACATCATTTACATCAATAATCATGAAAGAATAAATATGAAATGAAGTTTATAACGGCAAAGTGTTGATATAAATAATGCCTAAACACGTTATTAATATTTTTCTATATCTCTACGTTTTGATAATCACAAAATGTAAAATCATTAATCGGAAAATTATGACGTAAACAAGTATTTAGTTGTAAATATCTATTTCTACAACTCAAATCACTTAAGGTATGAATGAACTAATGCTTAATGCATTATATGATCAAAGTAACATTTTCTTAATAACTAGATTTTTTATAAAACATCAAAAACATTTTATATAGTTTTGAAAAACATTTTTGGTATTAAATAAAAATGTTTAATCTTTTATAAAAATATGAATTCAAATTTTTAACCAAAATCAGTTAAAATATTCCAGAAAAACCTTCCCCACAAAAGGACAAATCTGGGCAACGGACACCTAGGGCGGCCCCCTTAATTTTACTAGGCGGCCCCCTTAAAATTAAGGGGACCGCCCCCTATTTAAGGGGGCCGGCCACGCTCCAGTAGGTCTCCAGCTGTCCAGTTTTTCTCCTATAAATACCAGCCTTCTCCTGGACTTTTACTCACCTTTTGCACACTAAAACTTTCTGTTTTAAATCCTTTCTAAACATTGTAAATCCTTTGATCATATTTTCTTAAGCTTTGGTTTCTAAGTGATCCAAGCTTCCACCACCAAAAGTGCAAAAGAAAAACTCTACTTCAACTAGTGAAGAAGTGTTATTACTTACCTCATTCAATTGTGTTGTTTGTGTAAAGTGTTGTATAGTTGTGATAAGTAGATCGTAGTGTAAGTAACTAGTTGTGTTGTAAAGAAGTTGTTAGAAGTAGTTGTGAAGTAGTTGTGAAGTAGTCGTTGGAAAAGAAGTTGTGAAGAAGTCGTGAAGAAGTCGTGAAGAAGTCGTGAAGCCATCGTGTAGCCGTCGTGAAGAAGTCGTGATTAAGTCGTGTAGAAGTTGTGTACTAGTTGTGAGATTGGTTCTAGCTACGATTAGAACTCGACATCTAGCTTTGTGTTGTTAAGCCGGTGTAAGCTAAAGTTGTGTAAGGTTTCTCCGCCATAAGGGAGTTTGTTGACATAGTGAAGAAAACTCTCGAGTAGGTGACTCGAGGAGTGGAGTAGGGCAAGGAAGGTGTCCTTGTAGCCGAACCACTATAAATCTCCGTGTTGTGGTTTGATCTTTCCATCTCTCTCTTTCATTTCATTATATTTACCTTACTTGCATTACTTATTTATATTTGTGTATATATGTTCATATTGATCAAGAGTTGAATTCACATAAGATAGAATCGAAGTTTTAAAAAGTAAACAAAAGTTTTCATAAATTTAAAAGGACGTAAAACTATTCAACCCCCCTTCTAGTTTTCCACAGCAAAGAACTCATTAATTGATGTATGAAATTTTATATTTGTAAGCAACATGTACAAGCAACCCATTATTCAAATTCACTCAACCATGGGACAATTGATAGGTAGTAAATGATATACACCGGTTGTTATTACGGTTAAACCATGCATTTTAATTTTAATGTGTCATAGTAAATGAAATAAATTTCAAAACAACACATGTACCATTGGATCCAAAGTCATCCTCCATGTCTTCATTCTCATCATCTTCACTGCTTACCTCCTCCCTCTCTCTTTCATTCACATCTATAAGCATAGAAGATTGATTATGACAGAAAAAAAGGTGTACAAATGCCCTATTATCTTGCTATATAATATTTGATTTGAAGTTTGCGATTGACTACTAGAGTCTGAGTCACTTAGTGGTTCTCTACAAACTACTTCAGGGGTGTATGGTCTACCAAGATGATTAATACAAATTATGCCTATACAAAAGGTAACTAACATGAAAAATCTCGTAATAGCGAAAAACATCGATTTCTTTATAAAACTAAAAGATAAAATAACATGATTGTATCCCAAGGTATAAAGGTATCTCATAAAACACAAAAAAGTACATTGCTAAATTCAAGTTAGGAATAAAAATTGAATATAGGTTATCAACCAATAGTCAAAATCCTATTGAATTGGCACAGACCACTTCAACTAGAACACAAAACAAATCAAAATTTCACCCAATTTGTAAGAATATGTTCATAAGCAGACTGAATTCCCAATTACTCAAAATCGAACATAATACATAACATAATAACACACATAATAGACATTTCAATTGTTTACCTTTGATTGCGACAAAAATGAGCCCCACAAGGTGAGTTGCTAAGTTTAGAAACAGATAAGGGCGATGGGGTATATGCTCAATTGATATTTATTCACTATTCAAATGAGTGAGGGTGGTATAGATTTGCGATAAGGAAGATTCGGGGACTAAAGATCGGAGCAGTTTATTAACTATTATCAAAAAAAAATTATTAGTGAGTATTTATACGTATCTATGTTAGGGCCTTAGGGGGTGTTTGGTTAAGTTTATTTGTGGCCTCAATTTTTGGGTTTATTTTAAAACTGGTAGGCTTATAAGTTTATTATAGCATGATAAACTTATAAGCCTAAAAGTCTTAAATAAGCTAAAAAATTGGGGCTTCTGAAATATAAGTCGAAATCAAATAAGCTCATAAGTTCACATATAAATTTAAACATACACCCCTTACTATATAACTGAAAGATGTAGAAAAAAAATGATTTTTTGTTTTTTCTTATGTTTAAAATTAATTATTTTTTTATTTGGTTGGTACATAATTAAGTGGGTTTGATATATAAAGATGATCGATTTTTTTATGGGTGAAGATGTTTTTGAATTTAACGAGGACTTCAAGCACATGTGTTGTGACGGGTCATTTGTATACGATAGTAATGTATGCAGTGGAAGTGCAACTATTTTGTAGTAACGATATTTGCTTATTGTACTTCTAACAACACGGTATGTACAAATTGACAGCCTGCATTTATTAAAGGATGGATGATGAAAGTCCAAGTGTTCGTGCTACATCCTATACTTCTATACACTTGCAATCTTCTAGGCCATTTGGTCCATACATCTATTCAACTACAAGTATGCATTAACTCATGTCAACTAATCTATGTAACTTAAAATACTCAAACATATAGACAAGCATGCATTTAACGATAAACATATAAACAAACAATAATAAAAATTAAATCTTAATAAACGGATACAACAATCATGTAATATTCATAACATGGCTAACACCCAAGGGTGTTAGCCCATAATGTATGTAAAAGCACAAAAAGATAATTCAAACGAAGAAGAAATAGAAATCATGATGAAATCGATATGCAAATCGAATGATTAAACCTAATGTGATGATACGAGGCATTCTCTTCTTGATTTCCTAGCTCTTGGGATTGATCTTGAAAAGCACGATGAATAACTTCATTCGATTCACCTTCAAAAAGGGAATGAAAAGCGTCTTTGTATAGGTTAAGTTTCTTGTCCGAGCTCTTTGCTTTCTCATACAAAGTGTTACTAACATAATGATCCGTCACTATGTACGCGGCTCAACCCTCATATTCCCGCGACTGTTTTTTACCCTTCACGAGCAAACCTTAAAAGTACTTTAACCTAATAAGGATTGTACCCGATATATGTTTGTGATGAGGCCATGTGACTTGCCACTTAGGTCATTTGGTAGTGGTTACCATTGTTTATGCATGTCTAGTCCATTACCTGTTTACATAAGCACTGAAAAAAAAATCACTTAATAACTATTAGACATTTTATGATGCGTGAAAAGGAGGCGACTTTGTTTCTAGTATATGGAAAAATATCAAAATTAATAACTAATAAGAAATATTGATAGACTTCGGCTAAAACATATTGTGATCTTGGTAAATCAAAAAAATCGCATATTGGGGTATGTTCTTTAACATTGTGATATTCATGTGTCATAGGGTTGTTCATTGGTTTGTTATGCTCCTGTCCATTTAATTTAGCATATATTGTGATGGTGTACCCCATCTCCTATCTCAAAACCTAGCCTCCGAAGACATACGCTCGAAACGTATCCATTGGCGTAAAGCTCGCTGGGCTACCGTAAGGGAACTCGCCAATATACTAGAGTCCGAGTCGCGGAGCTGAACCTTCCAGAGGGTCTTAACCTCCGAGGACATAAACGCTCCGACACCAAGTGACAAAAGGAATATCTCGTGGGCTCCGCTTGTATAACGATTGTCCATCTACTTCATGGTGGCAGACAACCATACGTGGGCACGATCCTCAGAGCCTATCCTCAAAGCCTCCCTATTGGCTGCAGAGAATATGCTCCCTCTTGGCCAATCATATCGTGACATGTGGAAAATCTAGGTCCTTCCTAGGGTTTGCCTATAAATAGCCGACTCACTTGTCCATTTGAGGTATGTCATTTACTCACTTTCTACTTTCTCTCTCTAAAAACATACTTACAACATAAAGATGGCTTACTCTCACGCCGGAGTCGGTTCGTAGGGTCAACCCCTGCGATCCGTCTAACCCAAGCGTGTTATTTGTCTTATTGCAGATCACAAGTAGCGTATAGAAGTAGTTAGCTTGCGTCCCTCGCAGGCTCTTATCCAGAAGGTACAAGTATTTGTACGATCATATTGCCTTTCAAAAAGAGACGTTAAAATCACAACAAACTAAAAATGGAAAATAGCAAAAATATGTGGAAATTCAAAATTGAGGGTCCACCAAACGTCTAGCTTATCCGAATTAGTTGTTGCGTACCCCTTATGGTTGGCTATCACGGCGTTGGGCTCATTGCCGACTTTAGGGGGGAGGGAGTGGTTTCACCTATCCCTTCCTTCACCAATTTTCCACATCATCAATACCCAATAAAAACCTTCCAACTCACACTTCACCAATTCACCCCAATTTTCACCAATTTGGTGGCATTGGTTTCACCTAATCACCTAATTGCCACATCATCTTTTCTTTTCCATTTATTTTTAATATATAAAACCAACCACAAAATATGTAGTTAAAAACTTAATGCATTACATTAATAAAAGTCCACATAAATAAAAACATAAAACATAGAACATTACATTAAAATAAAAGTCCACATAATAAAAACATAAAACATTAAACCGACAATCTAAAAATAAAGTTTCCATCCATTCTTCCTCCCAATTTCTCGCTTGTCGTTAAGAACGGATTCCAAGTGCTCGGGGTTGGTAATGTGATCATGGGGCTCGTAAAAAAACTTCATCTCGCGCTATCGGTTCCTGAACTTTGCCCCGTCGAGTTGCGCCGCCAACAAATCCGACGCCAACTTTTCCTTATCGCGTTTCTCGTCCAAATATTGTTGCTTCTTTTTTGCATACGAGCTAATGTCTTCCGCGGCACTTGAGATCGAAGAGGAGGATGCGCCTTGCTTTTTCTTTGACTTCCTTGAATCCCACGAAGGGATGGGGTCTTCATTCATGTCGGGTATGATATTTTCGTTGCTTGCGGATTCATACTCTCCCGACTTTCTTTTGCTAGAGTTGCTCGACCCTCCAACTTGTTGAAAACAATCTTGCTCGAGCCACTTGTCATGGCCTTTCACAACATCCCACGAAGCAACATGACCGAATCGTTTTTTTGTTTTTGTTTGGTAATCGGCCAATGCAATCTTCATCACATCCAAGTCGTTACACCCGCTAGCCTTAGCACGAACCTTCATGTAAAAAATAATTGAGATGTTTTTAAAAAAATAATACCGAACTAGTTAAAAAAAAAAAAAAAAAAAAAAAAAAAAAAAAAAAAAAAAAAAAAAAAACCGAGACATTTAAAAAAAAAAGAAAAGCCGTTAAAAAGTCCCATGGCCGCGTTCATTGTCTTCCACTTTGTATTCAAGCCATGAAATGTCCGTGAAGTTGATCCAAGAGTTGACGTGTAATGCTCTAAAATCCGTTTCCAAAAACCTTCGTTCTTTTGATCATTACCGAATTTTTTACATTCGGATACTTGAATCCATGCTTTCGCCAATGCAACCTCTTGCTCTTGCGTCCAATTTTCACGCGGCTTTTTTGTACTAGCCTTTTTTTTGCCCCTTGCATCCACTTCTTCAACTTCTTCGTCGTCGTCTTCGTCTTCCATTCAATCTAAGAAAATTGATTTGGAGATGGTTGAGAAAATTGATTTGGAGATGGTTTGTTTGGGATCGGGTTTGTTTGGGGTTAGCGGTTTTTTTTGCCCTCCTTGGATCCATTGAAGATATGTATGTGAAAAAGGTAGAATATATAGTGAAAGGTAGAATATATGGTAGAATATATAGTGAAAAAAAAGGTTAAATATATAGTGAAAAAAAAGAAGGAATTTTTTTTTTTTACAAGAACTGGCCAACGGCCATAATTTTTAAAATTTGACCGTTTGTGAACACTTGTCTCCCTCTCTCTCCTCGGTGAACACTACTGCCGCTCCTCCACCCCGACTTTCACCGACCGACTCGCGGCGGTGTTACCGCCTCACCACTCCCTTCACCGAACCCCACATCGACCCACTCCCTCCCCCCTTATGTCTGTACAAAAAGGACCCTTCAACTTCAAACGAATTAAAAGTTAACGCAATTATAGTATGAATAATTTTAATAGCAGTGTTAATTATTACATGCGTATGTTGTATCTTGCACATAAATCAACAATATCAAACTTTCTCTTCTTTGCCTTTAACTATATTGAAGTCTTTCTTGATTATCATCTCATGAACTTTCAAGTTTCCTATAAATTCATCAAGTGATAATGTTGCCAAGTTTTTCGACTCTTCAATGGCGGTAACCTTTGCTCTCCATTTGGGATGTAGAGCCCTAAGAAACTTCCTAACATAGTTCTTGCTAGAGTAACCTTCATCAAGAGCTTTAAGACTTGTAATAATAGTATTAAATCTAGCAAAATCATTATCTATAGATTCATCTTCCATAATGAAAAATTGTTCATATTGTTGCACAAGAAGATCGATCTTGTTTTCTTTGACTTGACTATTACCTTGATGAGTGACTAACAAATTTTTCCAAATTTCTTTTGCCGTATTACACATAAAAATTCTTTCAAATTCCTTTTTCGGCAAAGCATTATAAATCATCATTTTAGCCTCATTAGTTTTTGCTAATTTTCTTTTAAGAGTATCACTTTGTTTATTATAAGGAACTATTTCATCCCTTTTATTTTTGGATTCTTTTCAATCGGTTGAAAGTCACCATCGGTAATAACATGCCAAAGATCAATATATTTTGATTTCACATACGTTTCGAATCTTGTTTTTCAATAGATAAAACAATCGGTCTACATGTTGGTGGAGAAGACATATCCCCTTTACATTGCCTACAATTGATTTGATGCTAAAGAAGAAGCTTCAAATTGATTATTTTACTGAAATGGCCTATCAGCTTTTTAAGAAATTGGAGAAACAGCTTAACAAGAAGCGAAGTGTTTGGAAGCATCCTCCTGGTATTTATTAAGCTTTGAATGAAGAAACTTGATGATTTTGAAGAAGAATATCAAGTTTAGGGGAGGATTGTTGGGATTAAAAGCCTTCTTGTTGGGATTGTTGGGATTCTTGTTACTGTTTGATATACTGCTGCTCATGTTGATGTTACTGCTGCTCAATGGATTGAATGCTGCTCTTGAACTTAAATGAAAATGTGCTAAGTGTTTAGAACTACTGGTGTAAAAGATAAGACTGCTAGTACAAGTTACAACTGCTTAATAAATTCAAAGAATATACGCTAATGTGTTAATGTTGCTAGTACAAAGTTAAGACTGCTGGTGCAAAGTTAAGACTGCTGAGGAAGTTACTACTGCCAATGCAAAAGTTAAGACTGCTAGTGTGATTTAGTTTTGCTCAAGGTTATTGCTGCTTATAGGATATGTATTTGATATGTATAGATAAGATTTGATATATTCATATCTTTATAGAAGATTTGATATACTTAGGAAAGTATTGTAATCCGTATAGGACTCCTTGGTGTATAAAATGAGGTCTTAGGGCATAGAGTTATACACACGAAACACATAGTACACAAAGTCGTATAATTCTTATAGCTTCAAGGTTTTGTAACCCTAATACTATTAGAGTATTCGTATTATTCTTAATAATTGAATTATATGCTTTACTATTTCATTAAATTCTTCTAAAGATTAAAGATTAGATTCCGCATAATCTTTAATATATTTGTACACAGTTTCTACTATAGTTGTGTTAGATTTATCTAATATAACTAAACCTTAAACAAGCTTAAGGAATTCGATCAAAGTTCAACCAGGACTCAACAAGTGGGATCAACAAGTAGTGAACAATTTGCTGAACTATTCACTAAAGTATATTTGGTGGGTTCCGAGAATAGAAACTTTAAATGGAAGATATACTTTATGTACCAATTTTAGTGGATGGTTGACACGTCTCACCTAACCCCACAAAGTGACTTCCTCGTTCCTAGTATAAAAGGGAATGTTGGTCGAGAGTAAATGATACCACTTCTTGTATTTATTGTAATAGTTATTGAAGTTCATTTACGATGTGTTAAATCTTGTCTTAAATTTATAATAGCCAACTTAATCTATACACTAACACTTACGGGCAGTATACCTGGTCAATTCTAGCTAGTTTGGTAAGTACAGGTCGTTTGCAAGGAGTAGTTAAACTTAAATATAACCTAGTGGACTTTCTACAGCTTTTAGGGGGTTTTCAATCTGATAGATTGGCACGATGTTTAATTAATTATTCTTCTAAAAAAAATTAAATAACGCTATTAAACTACGAGTGTGGTCAAGTTGGGAAGAAAGTGCTAGCCAAGCTAATCCTACAATATCTTATTGATCCGTTTATTAGTTCAATGATCTAATAACTTACGTTGGTGAAAAGGAAATGTAAACTAAGCCAGATTGTCATAAATACTTAGTTCTATGAGTATGACTCCCTAACCCTAGAGTAACTTACGAGGCTAACAATATCAATCACGCATTAAGTGGTATCAACTAATCTTTAGAATTTATCTATTGTGACCTACGGTCATAGCATTACCTATTCTCTCGCAGCGGTATCTCTGAGAGAGCACGATGTTAACTTACTTGGCTTAGTCGTTTTCCATCTAACCTAGGGCTTGGTCCACCTCTAGTCCTAATGGCGAAGCCGATAACAGTCATCGTCGTTACTAACCCCTAACCACTATGATAAGGATCATAAACGTAGGTTGTCAATCTAGCAATAGACATCCAACAATAAACAAGTAAAAGAACATTTATTTTAGAGATAAACATATAAACCATCCAATGTAAATTCATTAAATCAAAATTAATGGAATCAAATCAACAAAGTATTCATAACTTGGCTAAATCAAATGGTGTTAGCCCATTATCTCAGTAGCAAACACGAAAGAAATAATAAACGATACACAAACGATAATCATTACTAAATCAATATGCAAACCGAATGATTATACTTCATGTGGTGATACGAGGTCTTCTGAGTTCCTTTTATTCTTCTAGTGTTATAATGCTCCTAGGATTGTCTAGTGTTATGAAAGTTTAGCCTTAAAACATAATAAGGACTCGTATTTATAGTTTCTGACTGTCTCAGACGTCGATACTACGTATTGGAGGTCAATACGCCGTATTCAAGATTTCTAGAGTAGGTTACGTGAATAGAATATTCAGATATATTCGTATGTATTCCATCAATCCAACGTATCACTAGAGTTGGATACGCCATATGCCTTCAATTCCCGTCATCTTTTGTTTTGAGATAAGGGCTTCTATACAGCGTATTCCCAGATACTGAATGTGTTGTATTCTTCATACAGTGACTTGGGCTCTTCTATCAAGGGGTCCTATAGGGCGTATCATCATATTTAGATGCGCCATATTTTCTGAGTACAATTTTTCCTGGAAATCTTCTAAGTAAAGTATGCGGCGTATCACCATATGTGGATATGTCATATGCAGTTGGTGGACTTGTGCATTTCATCAATTTAAGCGCCGAGTTACATCATTTTCCGTTCTTTTCCAATATTGTTTCATAATTACTGAAAATAACAAATATGAGTAATAAAGCAACATTTCTCATATTAAAGTATAGTAAATCAGCAATATAATATACATAGGATAAATGATGCATAAATATAGTACTTATTTGATAACATCAATTTATTCTCTTGAACTTACAATGGGTCCGCTGATCCTATCAGAGAGACCTCATAAGTTCAGCTGCAAACTTTGTTTCAAAGTTTGCTTGATCAGGGAGTTGTTTTACATTGTCATTCAATTAAGTGTTTTCCGCACAACACTTGTAATTCTAAGATTCATATCAATAAAGAGTTATACATTGAAAAGTTAAACTTTGTTTAGTTTGTTTAAACTGTTTTATACTTTGTTTCTAAAATTGACATTGATTAGGGAACAACAATTGGTATCATAGCAAGTTTGGCCTTAAAACTTTTAAACAAGTGCTCAAATACTTAAAATCTTGTCCAAATTTTGTAAAACCAAGATCCACTCATGTCAGGAAATAATGAAAGTGACAATGTTGGTAACACCACTAGTCTAACTAGTGATCCAATGAACACTGGTCCTACCATTACCTTTAACATTCCTAGTAATGACCTTCAACAACTCTTAGATTTAAGGTGAGGAGCTCATGTTGCTCTGGACTCTTTTTTTTACAAGACGTGGACGATTGTCTAGATTGGAAGGATAGGTATTTGGTCTATCTTAATGGATTAGAACATTTTCTTCTAACATTCTGGAAGATTGTTCGTTCATCCCGAAGTTCTTGCCTTCACACATGAAAACTTTTTGGCTAAGCCACAAAAAATGGTCTCATAATGAAAGAATACTTGTTAATCAAGATAGCAGTTAAAAAGTATTATTATTTTATATCTTCTAAAAGACACCATGAAATCTGTTATCAAGTGTAAGACAGCCAAAGAAATGTGCAATGGTCTTATCTTAGATCATGAAGGACCCTCTGAAACCAGAGTTACTAATATTGCAGCCCTAAGGTTGAAATTCCATGTCTTTAAGGCTCTTGATGGTGAAAAAGTTGCACAAACTTACACCAGTCTAAAAGTCTTATTGAATGACCTTTCTAACATATGTGTTTGAAATTCCTCAAGCAAAGGTTAATGTCACCTTTGTTAACAGCTTTCCCAGGAAGTGGCTGAGTCTGAATCAGACTCAAAGGGCCAACAATGCTATAAAAAATGATAGTCTGGCCACACTTTTTGGCAAGTATAACTATGATAAGGAATTAATCGACCATACATATGAATCTGAATCTAAAAAATTTCATATACAAGCCTCTATGTCAACTACTTTGTTTTCTAACTCTCATGTTTAGATTCCTGATAGTATTCTAATATAGATAGAAGACACAAGAAGAAGCTAGGAATTCCTCTCTGATATGAACTCTGAGTTCAAAGACAGAGCCCTTCTAGCTAATCATATGCACTTCTATAAAAGATCAAGGAGAGTGGGTACAACTAGGGCAACAATAGACAAGTCAAAAGAAACTTGATTTGGATGTGGAAGGACAAGACACTACAGAAAGATTATCCTAACAATAAAACCTCTTCACCTTCATATCCCTGAAACCTTGGTTTTTCAGAACCCTTGGAGGTTTTCAGAACCCTTGGTTTTTCATAAAGATTCTCACCTAATCAACTCCAAATGTTTTGAAAATCCAGAAAAGGACTACAGATCCCTATACAAAAGGGAGAAAGCTAAATTAGCTCTTCTCACTCAGAAATCCTCATCTTCAAATAACAAGAACAAAGAAAAGGGGTTGATGGTTGAGACATGTGATTGGGATGAGGAAGAATTGTCATCAAATGATGATGCAACTGTGAAGATTAAGGCATATATGGCTCTAGCTGAAGAGGAGCCCTATGTTGGGAAAAATGATGCAAGATCAGGTCATTGTGTAGATATCACCATGAAAAAGGTACACAAACTTTTAGAAATGAATGAGAATGATGATATGAAACATGTACTTGATTATACCTTGGTTGACCTCGAACAAATGATGAATTTATTTAACAAGATTACCTCTCTTTAAAGTAACTCGTAAGTGTAGAAATGAACTTTTTGACCTAAAAAATATTAGAAATCACTGCATGTTACTTCAAATTAAGAATAAAAAACTTGTGTTATCCAATCAAGAAGTTAGATATAAACTCTCTAAATTAGAAAGCATCACCAAAAAATGGACCACTAGTTCTGTTCAATTAGAAAAGTGTATAAGTGAACAAATTCTAATCAAAAACAAAGAAGCCCTAATAACGCATCGTGGAAGCATGTGACAGTCAAGTAACAATCAAACAGGTAAATCTAAATATAGATCTTATATTTGTCATTTATCAAAAGAACCAATCTTAGCCATCCATTTTTCATCTAGATTAATATAAAACCATTTTTCACCCTTTTTTAAAAAACAATATATCTTGCAAACGATAAATCTTCAAGCTACAAAAAATACACCATCGCGACGAAAATTAGATTATCTGTCTATAGATATGCATTTCTCTATACTTTCGGCGAACTTTTTTTTTTTTTTTTAATTTATTTTTTTTTTAATTTTCGCCCAGAAAAATCACATGTGATTCGTAAAAATCAAATCACATGTAATTTTTACAAATCATATGTGATTTTTACAAATCACGTGTGATTTTTCTGGGCGGAAATTTTGAAAAAAAAAAGGTTCGTCGAAAGTATATAATAATGCATATCTATAGAAAGATAATTTAATTCCCGTTGCGATGGTATGATTTTTTTCGCGTAACGATTAACGGTTTGCGAGATATTTAATTAAAAAAAAATTGTGAAAGTATATATTTTTTGTTTTGATAAAAAAAAATAGTAAACTACATTTTTGGTCCTCGTGGTTTACCGGGTGTAACGATTTTGGTCCAATAGTTTCATTTGTAACGGATCTTGTCCTATTTTCTCTGACCCGTAACGGGTTTGGTCCAATTTTTGTTTGATTAGTTAAAAAAACGTGGTATGACTAGAATACCCTCGAATTTACACCCAGAAATTGCACCATTCGTCCCTGAGCTAACGGCCGACAGTTCTGTTAGTTATCATGTGACAACGTTAGTCCATTTAGCCAACGATTATTTGCAACGTTAGTCCTCTATACATTTTTGTTCGTTTTTCTTACGTTTTCATACGGTTTTGTCCGTTTTTATACATTTTCGTCCGTTTTTAATCGTTTTCATCCGTTTTTCTTATGTTTTCATACGGTTTTGTCCGTTTTTATACGTTTTCGTCCGTTTTTCTTACTTTTCGTCCGTTTTTGTCCATTTTTGTCCGTTTTTGTCCGTTTTTATTCATTTTCGTCCGTTTTTCTTAAGTACGAAAAAAAATTAAAAAATTAAAAAATAAATAAAAAACAAATTAAAAAATTTTAAAAAAAATAAAAAACAATTAAAAACTTAAAAAATTAAAAAAAAATAAAAAAATTAATAAAAAAATTAAAAATTATAAAATTAAAAAAATACTTTTTTTTTTCAAAATTATTTTTTCCGAATATAAAAAAATAATAATAAAAAAAAATTCCAAAAATATTTTTTTTTCCTAAAATATTTTTGAAAATTTTTGCGAAAAAATTATTTTTCAAAATATTAAAAAATTATAAAAGAAATATTTTGCCAAAAAAAAGTTATATTTTCGTAAAAAAAATATATTTTCGGAAAAAAAAATTTGAAAAAAAAATATTTTAGGGAAAAAATTTTTTTTTTTTAAAATTCGGGAAAAAAAATTTTGAAAAAGAAAAGAATTTTTTTAATTTTTTAAACTTTTTTTTTCGTACTTAAGAAAAATGAACGAAAACGAATAAAAACGGACAAAACTGTAAGAAAAACGGACAAAAACAAAAAAAAGGGACGAAAACGGATAAAAACGTATAAAAACGGACAAAAACGTATGAAAACGTAAGAAAAACGGACGAAAACGTATAAAAACGGACAAAACCGTATGAAAACGTAAGAAAAACGGATGAAAACGATTAAAAATGGACGAAAACGTATAAAAATGGAGAAAACCGTATGAAAACGTAAGAAAAACGGACAAAATGTATAAAGAACTAACGTTGCAAATAATCGTTGGCTAAATGGACTAACGTTGTCACATGATAACTAACAGAACTGAAGGCCGTTAGCTCAGGGACGAATGGTGCTATTTCTGGGTGTAAATTCGAGGGTATTCTAGTCATATCACGTTTTTTTAACTAGTCAAACTTACGGTCAACGAAAATTGGACTAAACCCATTACGAGTCAGAGAAAATAGGACAAGATCCGTTACAAATGAAACTATTGGACCAAAATCGTTACACCCGGTAAACCACGAGGACCAAAAATGTAGTTTACTCTAAAAAAAATGAATGGTTAGAATTGGTTAATTGGATCTATGACAAATATGAGATCTATATTAAACTTTTGCCCTAACCGATTACCAAACAAAAGTTTGATCCGTAATACTAACAACTAGGGGTGTCAGTAGGGTCGGGTTGACCAGACCCGAACCCGAACCCGATAAGCCTTATCGGGTCGGGTTAAATCGGGTTGAAAAAGCTTATCGGGTTAGTTTCACCCGATAACCCGACATTGTTGTCGGGTTGGGTTAGGGTTAGAAAAATTTTGTTGTCGGGTTATCGGGTCAACCCGACAATATTTAGTTCTATTTTTTGTTGATCAGTGTATGCTTAATATGTGAAAATATGTATCTGACGTAACTGTTGCCACCCCTGTGTTATTACGTAATTGGTCGCATCTCGATGTATCTAATTTAGAAGTCATGTTTTGCTTTTTAGGAACAGATCTGTTGGGCTTGGGTCTAAAACAATGGGCGGAGGGATAGATTGCTACTTTCTATTGGCAATGCATATTGAGACTTGTAAGGTGGCTTGGGATCTCTATATTATGTGGATTTTTAATGCTTGTATTATATGTGGTCATCATTGTTATACTGATGAATTTGCTTATTAGTCCCTTATAACCACAGTGCATGTATCTGCATTTTGCATCACTGAGTGGAGAACAATGAGGTTGCTGTGTTTGATAGACAATGTCACAATGTTTATTTATGAACAAGTGCATCTACTAAATTGCATCTACTGATCTACATCAGTTACTACTGTTACTTAATCGGGTCACCCGATAACCCGAATCACCCGACCCGACATAACCCAACCCGACTACCACCCGAACCCGATAACCCGATTCCTTATCGGGTCGGGTTGCGGGTGAGTTTTTAAAAAATTCAAACCCGACTCAACCCGACCCGACAAACCCGATAACCTCGATAACCCGACCCGATAACACCCCTACTAACAACCCCGAAAGCTCTTATGATATGTAAAAACCAAACACACATTGCAAAGTTTATATTAAATCCCACTATAAACGACACCGTTTTGGTGCCGTTTTTTCCCGCCAAAACCTAGCCCACGAAATTAGCCCACAAAGCCCACTTTATTCTGGCCCGTTCCCGTATTTGCACAAAACCACATTTATCACTGCTACTATATTGATGATGATGATAAGATAAACGCAGAAACATAGATCCAGCCAAACCTAGAACGTTCCACAAATCACTACTGCTGCTGATGATGATCGAAGGTTACTTATCTGTTTTAGTTTTTTGATTTTCATATACACTTTGCTTTCAATTTTGGGTTTTGTTATGATTAGGGTTTTCTTACAATTAGGGCTTTGTTATAAAATTTGGGGGTTTTGTGGAATGATAATGTGTGATGACTTTTTCGGGTGTTTGGGATTAACTTTTGGGGGAGATTATTTGATTACTTGGATTGTGTTGAATATGTTTTGGGGGTTTTTAAATTTTGGTTATGAGTGCTGTTTTTTAAGGCTAGGATTACTTGGATTTGGGTTTATAACATTACGGTTGTAGATGTTGTTGAATGCTACATATTTAGGGGGTGTTCGGATTGTATTGGGTTGTCGGCTTCTCACCAATCGGCCGCCACTTATTCAGCTGTTCCTCACCGTAATTGTTCAACAACAAAGGTATAAAATGTTTTTGCGGTGAGGATCAATCTGAATTTAAAATCATAATTGTTCAACAACAAAGGTATAAAACAAAGGTATAAAACAATTTATATAAAATCTTTTCTGGAGTTCGGCTACATTTAAGTCTATGTCTTACCTACATTTCATAAAACTGGGCCGAACTCCAGAAAAGACCAGAACCATATATATTTCACCCCGACATCTTAAACACAGAAACAAAAGTACCGTATTACAGGTAGTTCCATGTTTTTTTTGAAAGTGTTGATTTACATTTTTATTGGTAATATAGGTGTTTATGCCTACATCGTTTAATTTTTTGGTGAATGCTATCCATTTTTTCCTCAGAAGGTACGCAAAAGTGTGATGTGCTTTTAAGGCTGCTATGAGAAGTCCTCCGGGTCATAGCAAATGCTGAAGATTCAAAAGAGGTTTCTCCATTTTTTTTTATCTCATATATACGCGCCGTCGACACCCAAGCTCAGCCTTAGCTCTAATATGAGTCGTTAAGATCATGCTACTAAGTCAATTATGTCCAACATATAAGCCCATATATATAGTTGTGTCAATTTGAATAATCAATTGATAATAATTACAGTATATCATCAAGCTTATATATTCCCATTCATCTCTTTGTTTTTGCGGTATAGGTTTAATGTGCCTTTTTAGAAGCATTTTCCATAATTTGATGCCTCTTATGTTACAAATTTGTTGCCTCACATTTTCCATAATTTGATGCTTCTATGTTTCGCGACTCGATGCGTGTAATTCCAACAGATTTTTTCAAAGAACAAATACTATAATTTTCGTGGTTTATCAGATGTGCACGCCTTAATTTTTTTTTTGGATCATATTGACAGCCTATACATCGGAACCCAGGGTACTGGACCTTAGTACGGGCATTGTTCGAGGTGTTTACAACCATGCTTCTGAGGGACGTGTGTACCCACCCTCCAATGTTTCTATCAGAAAAAGTACGGCCAATGTTGTGACGCCTTTAACTTCAGTGTCACCTCGGCAAACGCTTGGTATGATGGCAAAAAAAAAAAAAAAACCACTGTATATACAAACAAACGATTGATGCATTTGATAGTTCGTAATGACTGTTGTGTCATTTATGTTTATCTATCAGCGTTGGAAGCTGTAACATTGACCACGCTGTTTGGGGCTGATACGGGTCGTGCGGAAGGTAATTCCCAATGTTTTTTTATCCCATATGTACTCTCTGTTCTTGGATTATGTTTGCACAAACACGGTGCCATTTTACCTCTTTTTAAGTATTCCGACACCCGCGTAATGCCACAACTTTTTCTGTTGGGTGTAGCATACCCACAACAAACTACATGCTCTGCAACGTAGATGCATGTACATACATAAAAAAATGAAAACACGGAATTTAATATCAAACTATACCAGTGCAGGCTACAGACGAACTTTGAGCTGGTATAGACAAGTTGAAAAAAAGTGTATGGTTCAGCTATTAAAGCTATGGATTATGTAGCAAATGAAGTTGCTGAGAAGTTCAGGATGAATACTTGCAGGTCTAAATTTCGCAGAATCTTTTTTTCCGGTGCAAATCAATTTACACTTCAAATTCAGTAGTGCTTTACTTTGATTCAGCTGTGCTTTAATGTGCCTTTTTGCTGACGTGCAGAAAATGTCTGAAACTGCTGGTCGTTCTGGACAACAAATTTGTAAAAATACTATTAACGACCACGTATGTGCTCTGAAGCCTTCAAACATAAGTTTATCTTTTGATGGTAACGCTGGGTTAATGTCAAATTTCAAGCTGTTAACACATTTACCAAACTTGGGACTGTGCCAAAAAATGCCTCTACTGGTCAACAAATGAAGAATAGACGGCCTTCTGCTGCCGTTGAAGGTAATTCGTTTTTTTCTATTTTTATGCTCTTAAATAGCTGCGTATGTTCAACGGCCGTTTATTTATGGCATGTTCAATTTCAGCTTCCTATTATTTTTACAGGTATATACGAACCATCACAGAGACAACACAGATACTTGCGTACCGATCGTAGCTGTTGACAGTCAGCTGTTCAAGGTAGGTTTGTTTGTAAATTTAACACCTATGACATTGTTGTGCCACAAATATTCTTTGCCTTTTTTTGTTTTAGAAAATATGCCCATTTATTTATGTTCTGTTAAATTTCAGGTTGCTATTATTTTTATACGTATACACGAACGACGAAAGGGAAAACGCAGATACTTGCATACTGATTGTGAATTTCTTACAGCTTCTTCAGGCTTCTTTTTTCTTCACTTTAATTTTTTTTACTTCGGTTTTATATATTTTCTTCAATTTGGATAGACAGATTGAAGTATGGTTAAAATCTTCCTCTAAGTTCTTTCTTTTGATGTTTGCAGGTGTGGCCATGTAGGGATCGCACCCGAAGGTTGCAACTGAACGGTTAGAGGATGTTTGGATTAACTTATATTTTGGCCGGTTTAACTTATTTTTGGTTTTACCGCACTCCAAAAAATGTGCTTATGTAACAGCTTATGGGCTTATCGACTAAAATAAGTCCATAAGGTTAAGCTTATAAGCGGTTTTAAATGACCTTACGACTTAATTCTTAACACTTACAGCGTTCCTAAGATTATACGCGTTTCACTTGGGACCTTAACTATGGTTTCGTTGCAGCCAAGATGACGTTTGGGTTACATTTTTATGCCAGGGCGCCCTGATCTTAACTATGCTTAATTTATTGAATGGATCTTTTAAGTTTACTCATGTAAAATTGGAAGTAACAAGTAAATTTTCATATTGACCTTTCACCTTTGTAAATTTCTGTATTTAGGTCAGCTTTCCTTACGAAATCAAACATGTGTTGCATCTGCATTCCATCTAAAGCTGTGGTTTTTATTGTCTGAATAAACCGTTGGTACTTGCAGGAGAGTGCTAGGTGTGCGTCGGTTTAGACAATGCGTTGTATGTATAGTAGTTACTGAACATGATGGGCTATCATGATTGGTGTAGTTGGTGGAGAAACAAAATGGGTCGTTCAGAATCTGAAGGTAGTGCCGGGCCAATGACCGGATGCCATAGTATAAATGGTAACTAAGCAACCGGGTCTGTTTTGCAGCCACGGTCAACTTCAGTTGTTTATGTCTGAGCCTTATTTTTTACTGGCCTGCTACATTTATTCATTGATTATATATTTTGGCTTTAATGTTGATTATATATGTACATGCCGGGCATATATGTACATGCCGGGCAGTCACACCGACAATGTGATTGCAGCCAAGTCTGCTGTGGCGTCGTCATCTGCAGGTCTGTATTTGCAGCCATGTTATTAAGGCGGTGATGACAATTTTGTACAGTTACATTATTTCGACGCGCGTTCATTGCCGGGGCAACTGAAATTGTAGTTGCAGCCATGGCGTGGCTTTAATGTTGATTATATATGTACATGTCTGAGACTTATTTTTTACTGGCCTGCTACATTTATTCGTTGATTATATATTTTGGCTTTAATGTTGATTATATATGTAGATGCCGGGCAGTCACACCGACAATGTGATTGCAGCCAAGTCGGGTGGTTGACGACGCTACAGCAAAGTTGTGCCTTCAGTCATGGTGGATTAGCCTTATGCGGCCCTATCATGGCAGGGCATCACGGTAACGTATTATGCTTTGTCTGATTTTAGGTTTGAGATGGCCCAAGAATGTGCAGACGATGATGATAAGAATGTTATTCAGAAGATTCGAAAACACGAGTTAAGGAAGATGTCAATCTTTCAATCAATTGTCCAAGTAAGATTCTGAATTATTTTAAGTTAAGTAGAGTAGCAAGTAGCTAGGAGGGTTTCAGCGCATGCTGCATTTAGAATCTCCAAAGAAATTAGAAGCACCTGTTGTTCCGTTTACATGATATGTAGTATGTTTTAATGCAATATTTGTTGGTACTTCATCTTTGGCAGTTGTCGATTAATTTCATTCAATGTATACCATCAATTTGATTTGCTTTTGTGAATCTCATTTGAAATGAGTAACAGTTATTTTCATTACTTTTCAGCCGTTCAAAACCTCAGCCGAAAAACAGGCACGCCCGCAACGCGGGCGTCGTCGCCATTCTCGTTACTACTATATAGTAAACCCCATGGTCGGTGGGGGTTTTATATATATTTTTTTTACATTAAAATATTAACGTGGGATTAAAAAATGATTTAAACATTGGGCTGAAGATGTAGCCTGGTAAATCCGTTGTGTCCAGCCCACATGAGATGTATCTCTAGAAACTATCAAACCGCCTCTCTCATTCTTATCATCTTATCATTCTTATCGAAATCCGTTGTGTAACTTTATCCCTAATGCTATTTTGAACGGTGTTGAGATTCTGAAGATGAGTAATTCAGACGGGAGTCTTTGAGGGTCAGGCGTACTGTCATCGTGGAAAGGCTCGAAAAGCAATATTGGTGTGATACTCGGGGTAGTTGTTGGGGTTATAGTGGTTTTTATTTTGGGTGCTATTTTGTTCTGTGTGTACAAACGAAGAAAACAAGCACAACTCAATCAATCGAAGATATGGATCCCGTTATCCACTAATGGATTGTCGCAAACAATGGGTAGTAAGTATTCTAACGGAACAACGATTAGTGCAAGTTCAAATTTCAATTACCGGTGTTCATTTGCAGCTATCCAAGAAGCTACAAATAATTTTGACGAAAGTGGGGTTATTGGGATTGGTGGTTTAGGTAAGGTATACAAAGGTGTTTTGAGTGATGGAACAAAAGTAGCTGTCAAGAGAGGTAACACAAAATCACAACAAATTGCTTATGTATGACTGTCCTTTCATAAATAGGAGCAGTTTTTATTAAAGAATTTCAAACATCATATGTTATGTGAATGCAGGAAAAACAATAACAGTTTTCTCCATTTTCATCCTACCTTCTTTTTTTTTTATAGTTATTCAAATGATTTGTTGTCCTCTTGACTCTTAAATTTTCAAAAGTGGTTTAATGTTATTGGTATTTACAAATACTTACTGATTTTGCAGATTTATATGCTGGTGGTGCATAGCAAGATATTTGTTCACTGTAAATAGGTACAACTTTAAATTAGAAATAAAGTTACAGTTTTATAAATAAAATATTAAGGTACACTCTCATAAATAATCGTTGTTGGACTTCTAAATAAGATACGGATAAAAATTCAGAACAACGTTTCAATTTTTTCAGTGGATATTTTAGTTTTAGTTATGTACAAATTAAATTATTGGGATTTTTTCGAACCGAATGGGATTCTTTACAATATTTTAAATGAAAGGATTGTATGGTGGGTGATGCGTACATTTTCCTTTGTTTTTACATTGTGTTACACTGTTGCTTCTGACACGTTTGCTAAACCTTTCAGAAAATGCTACAGCAACGATTCGTGGTCCGGTGACGCTGGATTTTCAGTCGCAGACTGTTTTGGGTCCGTGTCAAGGTTATTTCTATGAAATATTATTGTTGTTTTTTGGGTCAAAAAAATAGTTTGTGGTATCACTGCATATGGTGTTTTATATGTAGAACCGTGCCTTAATACACGTGTTTTAGATTTCTCAGGAGGTGCATCGTTGTTCTTTACGAGAGGTAAACATCGACTATTTAATTTTTTTAAAATACGTTGTATGTTAAATGTTTTTCTTATTATGTAACTTAGAATTATGGTCTACCTGATTCGTAATCACGTTATCACTCACTTACCAGGACCGTTCAACGCGGCTGTCGAGTATGCTTTTAGCTCACGCGAACCGCACGCTGGTGCACCACAAATGCCTGCATTCACAACAGGTGTGTAACTTACTTTGTTTTATTCTATATAAATCATTTCAACATATCTACGGACTGTATAGGCTAAAATTATGGTGCACTTTATTGGTAATTATCTTAATTTATCGTTTACTTACCCGGACCTTCGAACATGGCTGGTCACTATACGTTTACCTCACGTGAATTGGTTCCTGCTGCAGCACAAACGCCAGCATTTGCAACAGGTTATCACCTTTCTTTTCTTTAGTCTATACACATCGTCAGTAAAGATTTACATGTTGTGCACAAAACTGCAAGAATCAATGGTTTACTAGGAAATATTGATGCAAACGCTGGTGACCCTCAAATAGGTATAATGTTTATATTTAGTGAAATTTGCTTTCATTATTGCTATTTTCGACTTATTCAAACTTTGACTTTTATTTTTGTTATTTTATTATAGGTTGGGACACAGATCAGTTTTTTATGGATGTCAGCGAAGCCACATTGGTTATCATCGGTGTCATCAGGAACGTAAGTAAAAAGTGCATTATTATTGGCTCCGTCCCATCAAACTGCATTGTTTGAGCAGCAAATAAAGTCATATAAGTTGTTCTTATATCTTTAATGTTACTATTAATGTAGTGATAATGATGACAAGGAGCAAATAGGTAAAATATTAGCATGGAAACTTTATTAAAAAGAGATGTTGCAATTATCATGGGAGACAAGAATTCTATTTTTTCTTTTGTCTCATGGGTGATTGTTGGCACATCAGGTACCATTGTTTTGTTTCTGACTCCATTGTACAAAACAAATAATTGTAATTGTGATAATGTGTGTTTATTTTGATTTGTTTTCTTACTTCTTCACAGGAATTTCACTTTGTCCAAAGATAAAGGTTGAAAAGATTCTAATTGCTGCATTTTTCGCTGACAAAAACATTACGAGTTGTAGCTAACAGGTTAGGGAAGATAATGTTTTGTTCAGAAATTTTTGTGTTTGGTCAGGCAGTCATTTACGGTTGTCTCCCCTGACTTGCAGAATTTCATTCCGCGTGCTCGAGTCTTGAAGTCGTGTAAGCAAGCTCTCAGATTTGGCAAAATAGCATCTACTCCCAGTAAAGGCTAAATATGTCCGAAGTTAGGTAATGTTTACACAAATGCTTACAATGTCGGATTGTTTAGTGTCAGTTTTTTTAATGTGCATCTTTATCATTTTTAACACATTGAATGTCACAAATATCATATTCTCATACATTTTACTGTTACTCAAATAACAGTGAAACATGAACGTGATTGAATGTCACGAAATACCATATTGTAATATATTTTTTGCCTTCTCGAGTAGGTGTTAATATATCATATTCTCATACAGTTTATTCCTTCTCCAATAGGTATTGCAATGAAGAACCAACTTACTGTTTTTGGAATGGCAAGGCAGAGCCGTAAGTTTTTTTCCCTATTTATCTGTACATACAATGTCTGTTTGAAAAGTTATTAAACTTCATTGATTCAATATGAGAACCAACTATAACCATCTGGTTATACATGTTAACACAGGTTATTAATTATAGTTCACACAAACAACTGCTTTGTTCTGGCAAAAAAAAAAAAAAGGTATCAATATGGGACACACTAGAAGGTGGTTATGAGAAAAGAAATTCCGAATTTGGAAGTTTGACTGTAAAGATTTTTGTGAGATATAAAGATATTATTATGCATGTAAAGAAAAGCATAAAGGAAAAATGTACATGAAGCACAAGAAACCAAGAATTAGTTCTATTTCGAAATATGATCTTTTCTAATATGTTGATTAGTAAATTACCTAATTTTCGTTTTCATAGGTACGAGGATCTGCTCATCAAATGCATTACAGGTAACTTATTTTATTCTTAATTTACCTTTTTTTCTTTTGTATTCATTCACTCGAAGGTGCTTAGTTCTATTAATCCCGTGATATATTGAAATTAAGGCGCACGTTGTGTTGCAACTTTACTTCATGAGATGTGGCGTCACGGGAAGGATAGTCGCTTTGGTGTTGTTTCTATGTGCATAGGTAAGCCCCTACTATATAACTTTATCCTTGATGTGGTACTTTCGCCCCATTTATATTGTAAGTAAATGGTAATCACAAGCTTTCTATTTGTTCAAAAACTAATTATTGTGGCAAACAAAAAATTACTTATAACATCTATGTATTTCTTTATATATTTTACAATTTGTGATACCTGCGGCTTATTCTCACAAATTTCTCACATGTTCCTTACTCTAGGCACAATTCGACCAACTGGTGTTGTTGTGTAGAAGGTTATATCGGTGAAGCAAAATAATCAGGTAATACAATAGACCCCTATTTACATGGCTGCTTTTCATGTGTTAGATTTTAAGAATTCTTTTGAAGGTTTCACTTCCATAAGGTAATGGTAACCAGTAACCACGGCAACAGATCAAGCGGATTGACTGTTTTCCTTATAGGTTCAGACGGTCGGGTTTTGGGTGGTGGAGTTACCGGGTCGTTAGCCACTGCAACTCCTATGCAGGTCTGTCTGAATGTAACCGTTTTTTTAATTTTTTGTGTGCGTAAGAGGTAAAATTGCTTTAATCGTTCCTTTTTTTTTACCAGCAGCTGGTGGTTAGCTTCATAGCAGAAACCAAAGAAAATATCCGTTATGATCCCATCCCCAACACAGCCTACAAACATGTTGCATTTTTGTAGCGGGTCAGTACCAGCTGCAACTCCACCATTTGCTGACGGAGGGTCAAGTGTATCATCTGGCGAGAGCGGTAGATGCCCACTTCATCATCCATCCCGTGATATTTATTGAATGTAACATATTTATTCTATTCAAAATTCCTATACAAAAAGTGATACAAGCCTAGAGGTTGCTATATGCAACAGGTATGAACTGTTTTTGTACTTCTTTATAACATCAAAATTTGTAAGGTCTGTAGATGCTCATTTCTAGAATTATGATGTCAGGTTTGTGAACCTGAAGGGTGGGCGTATATGGATTTAATCAACATTTTCCATATTGATCATATTAACTGAAAAATATTAATGGTAAATGTTGATTAAACTTAAATAATACTTGCTATATGCAACAGGTATGACCTGTTTTTGGTTGGTGTTTTTATCTTTTAATATATGGAATAACTTTTTGAAATGATTCATCATATTAATAGGTTAAGCTTTTCGTGTGATTATCTCCATCCCCTTCAGAAAGTTATTTTACTCAAAAAACGGAAGGGTAAAATTAAAAAAAAAAAAAAAAAAAAAAAAAAAAAAAAAAAAAAAAAAAAACCATAAATCCGTAAATTCAACAAAATACAACAATAAAACAAATTAACACAGCTAATAAAAGCTTAATACCGTTAGTAAAAATAACTTACACAAAAATAACCCGTCCCGCCGCAACGCGGCGGGGGCGTCATTCCTCGTTGACCTAATAATCAAAGTATTATTGAATTAATAAAATAAAGAAAAGCATACAATGAGTATATATACTAGAAACTAAGGATAAAGCTTAAAACTAAATATGGGCTCGTGAGTCACTTACGGGTTATTATGCTAACAACAGCATATTGGTTTATGCACATAAATTTTATTGGAGCAACAATTTAATTTAATTTTTTTTTTTTTGAAGAAACGACTTTCATTAAAACAAACGGAACAAGCTATCACCAAGGCGGAAATAGCAAGCCCACCACAAACAACAAAATTACATCAAATCAAATTTACACCAGGCGATGACGTATAGTCCGCATTCGGGTCACGAACCCGACCAATGGACGCTACTACCACTTAAGCCCATCACGAATGGGCTATCACGATAACGGTTTGGGCTTACGAAGGCCCAAACCCGAAGTTATTTATGGTCTTGATATAGGATATCTCTTATTTATGGGATATGCATCAAAAGACCGACTTAGGCGGGATACGCCAAAGGGTTAGGAACATGAAACCAACAAGGATTTCGTGTGTATATAAAGGGTATCTCGGCTCTCATTAAAGGTACGATCTAATAACCCTGACTCTTCAACTAAACCCTAAAACCGATTATTTACTCTCACGCCGGAGGATAATCGTGGGAGACAATCCCACGATAAGCCTAACGGTGTCTTTTTGTTTTCTTAGTGCGCAGGTCTCAAGCATTAAGATCTAATTGATACGGAAAAAAGGAACGTCCAACTTTTGTATCAACAAGTAGTGCCATCCATGGGACCATACACTAAGAACTCTACGAAGAACTAGAATGACGAAGCACGGAAACCCTAATCAGCGGACTCCGCAGGCAAAGAAAACGCATGACGACCTACAGGGGAAGAAGCAGCAAATTGATTCAACCCCTAAGCAGGCCCCTGGAACAACCAGTGCGCCCAAAAGCCTAGGATCATACTCAGATCTGGCCTTTACTGCAGTAGAACCGCTCACAAGGACTACCCCTGCTACTACAACAACCACTAGCGCGGTAGATCTACAGCGCACTCCTTTTACCATGCCAGAATTAGACTTCACTGAGCCGCCAAACACGCCTATCGGAAACAAGGGTCCTGATTTGGAAACAGACATCCTCGCGCTAGAAGGAGTCGCACCTAAACTAGCGCCAAGTGATTTTGTATCTCAAAACTACGAAACATTGGCTGCGCTTATGCGAGAGGAAGCGAAAAAGAGGTCAAGCCAGAGTCTGCAAGCCCGACTCAACTTTGACCCTGAGCATGAAGCATCCCCACCGCGTTACCGAAAGGAAAGGCGCGAGAAGGATAGCCGCCGACACCCAGTGTTTACTAGGATAGGAAGGAAAGTTGTGGGTGATGAAGCAGCCGACTTACAATATCCAGAGGAGCATGAAGACGATGGACGGCGCACCAATGTCCACGCTAGGCTTGGCAGTCGCAGGATTCACGATAGGCTTGGACGACGGTGCTCCCCAAGCTAAAGCCCTTCAAGCTCGAACTCTGAGGATAGTCGGCGCAAGCGCCGCAAAAGAGTAAGCTCATCCTCAAGTGACTCCTCGGACAACAAGGACGAAGAAACAGGACACTGGAAGTCCAGGAGAAGATCCCGCGACCGGGAAGACGAAGATATGTCTCGTCCCTGGCGCCGCCAAAAGGTTGACGCATTCACTCGGCGCATCAGTGATTTTTCAGAAGATAAAAAAAGGCGCATGCCCGCCAATGTTATGACTTATGATGGAACAGGTGATCCTGATGACTACCTAAAAATTTTCGAATCAGCAGCAACCATCGAAAATTGGCCACAACCTGTGTGGTGCCACATGTTTAACTCTACTTTAGTGGGGAATGCGCAAAACTGGTTCAGTAAGCTTCCACGTAGAAGCATCAATGGGTTTGAAGAGCTGCGGAAGGCGTTTCTGATGCGTGGTTTTGCGACCTTACAACAGGTTTTACCTCTCGAGGGATCTCAAGAGGCTTGCAATCCCCACCAGGCAGTGTACCTGACCGATGTAGTATAGTGTAGTGGCAAGTACCGGGGGATTGATCGTTCTCTAGGGGAATAGTGTCGTTAGGATTGAAAAACTACTCTAATAAGTCTAAGGGTGAGGGAAGATTCTTTTTTTGTATTTTTTTATATTTTTATAAAAGCAAGTAAAATCTCGGGTTTGAAGGAGTGGGCGGAATTAGTTGCTAGTCAACTAACCCAAATAACTACAATTGCAAATAAAATAAAATAACTGAAAATAAAAAGGTTGTGGAACTTATATGGAGAGAAATGTGTTTACTTAGATTTCCTTACTCCCTAACTATCTTTTACCGGTTGATTAGTGTGTATTAATTGCGTGGATGACGGGTGTATTCCTTAATACCAATCGTGGGGTGGCGTACGTACTTCCCCAACTCTACAAGCTCCTACTTCACTCCTATGTCGAGCCGGCTAAGAAGCTCCTAACATGGGATCACTAGAATTCGCTCATGCATTAAATACAACCATAAAAACCTTAGTACGCATTGGTTCATGTTTCTTAAGACGTTCAAGCAAGTTACCGTATAGGAGGTTAGCCAGTTTTCTTAAGCCTAACATCGATAAACAATCATCCAATATAATTAATAACACACCAACAACCAATAATCAATAGTTAGGTTTCATTAGATCTAAGCAAACACAAGATAAATCTAGCCTAGCATGTTAAATAAAAGACAAGAACAAGATATAATCAAACAACACATAGACATATTGAATGATTAATTGATTACTTATCTTCAATTGAACATGGGAGATCCAAGGGTATAAAAACCTTAACAATGGCAGAAAAATCGTCTTAGGGTTTCTCCTCACAAAGTTGCACACTAATGACTAAAAATTATGAAAGTATATATAGGAAAACAGATCTGACGGCGTCACGTTATAGAGCGTGACGCCGTCACCTCGCCGCGGTTAGGGTTTCTTGATGGCCTTCTTGACGCCGTCCCCTTTTAATCCTCCAAAATCCTCTCTGGCGCGTCAAGGGTTGACGGCCTTCTTGACGCCGTCTCCCTTTAATCTTCCAAAATCCTCTCTGGCTTATCAAGGGTTGACGGCGTCACACTGGGGCTTGACGCCGTCACAGGTACTTTTCAGCAGATTTTTGAGACTTTGTCGTTTTCTTCACTTTTATGCTCCAAAAACGTCCAAAATGCTTGCTTTTCTAGATTTCTTCTCCAAAGTACCTAAAATGACAAAAGGAACGATTTAGGGCAATATTTGATCAAATAAATACGATTTAAGGCTTAAATGACCCCCTAAAAGCGGTACACTTTTCGCTTCATCAGTTTCGTTTGAACTTTACTCAGAGGAAGAAGTGCGCCAAGAACCCTGTCGAACTCGCTAGGGTAAAACAGCGCCAAGGGGAATCCACAAACGCTTTTATGGAACGCTTTAAAGACGAATGCATACATGTCAAGGCATGCCCCGAAATACTAAAGATCTCAGGGTTTATGAACGGAATCAATAACCCAGAACTTATCAAAAAGTTAAATGAAAGGGTTCCCCAAACCTTTGACGAACTTATGAAGCGCACGAGGTCCTTCATCCAAGGAGAAGCCGCCGCTGCGGATAGTAAGAAGGGCTACTCAAACTATAGGTCACAGGAACAGCCAATGAGACAATCCAATGACCAGAGTAGCAATCACAACAAAAGCTACCGCAGTCAGGGGGGCGGACGAGAGAATGACAAGTATACCCCACTGATGCGCGTGATGTGTCGTTGCGGTTTAGCAGTTTTAATGCCTACTCAAGTTTTAAATTTATATTTAGCCGACTTATCAATAACACACACACTTAACGAGCAGTGTACCCGGTCAGTATGAAGATAATGGTAAGTAGAGTGTCGATCACTAAGAGTGGAACGTATTATCTCGTTATTCTAATCAGTATTTTAATATCCTAACGCAAGGGGGTTTCAGCCTGAGAGACTGGCACGGTTTGTTTGCAATTAAATAATAAAATAAACCAATAGGCACGAATCAGCAAGTAGCACACACGTACACAGATAAATACTCGAGACAATAAGAGGGCTGTCCTTATGATTAAGTAGATTGTCACTTGTTTTATTGATAGCTTTATATGAAGTGTATGTAGTTAACCCTTTCTCGTTGGTCCTAATCTTATCGGCGAGTAAACCCTTAATGATTACTTATGTCTAAAAGTTATTCCTAAGTGATCAATTTAGTAATAACCGTGGGAGCCACATTATGTCCCGCAGTCAAATGCCCGCAAGCCACTAATAAACACAGAGGTTATCAATGCACTAATAAGTAGTAACCAAAGACATCAACATATAAACTTTAATTGATGGGAAAGCAAGTATTAAAGGGAGAGCAATCTTTCGTTGTCACATTACACAAGCCACCAATCCTGATGAATTAAAGTTTGCTAACACAATAAAACAAAACTACTTAATGAATTAAACACATGCAGCACCTTCTTACAGCTCTTGTATCTTTGATTTGGGTGTGTCTTGTGCTGCCTCCTTGACTGAATTCGTCCTTTAGTTCTTCTGTTCAGACTTAGGTTATATTATAATGCGTTTTCGAAATTCGTCTGGTCTTGGGGTATTTATAGTTTCTGTCTGAAGGAAGATGCGGCGCATCTAGTAAGTAGATGCGGCGCATGTACTTAACTTCGCGTGGGGTCCAAGATTATAATATTCAGGAATATTCATACACCGCCAGAAGATGCGGCGTAACTCCATGATTGGATGCGGCGCATGTCCTCTTGTATCTTGGATCGTATCTGGTGATATCTTGATAGAGATGCGGCGCATGTCATGAGTGAGATGCGGCGCATCTGGAGCAGATTAGTCTTGATCTTCTTCATTTCAGTAGACTCTTAACTTCTTGCATGTTATGCTCCATAATCAGTCCAAAATCGCTAAGTTTCACCAAATGCTTGTTTTTACCTGAGAATTACAAAAGTAAACGATTAAGTATCAATCCTCATACATAATATAGTAAAACAAGTCAAATTAATAGGATAAATGATAGTAATAAAATGTACTTATTTGAGTTCATCAAATATCCCCCCACTTGAACTTTACTTGTCCCCAAGTAAACCTTAGAATTTCTTTTATGAAAATGTATCCTAAAAGATGTTAGGATTTATTTTTATATTTAAGCATGTATTCGTTCATTTCATAATCACACAACTAAACACTTTAACGAATTAGAAGTAAAATAAAATAAGTCGATAAAAGCAAATCTAATCGTTTAACTGTCCAGTCGCGACGAATATTCTATCATAAGCTTGGCAAGTATACACATCTCCACCACTAAAGCTAAGGAGTAACAAGTCTAAAGCGGTAAAAAGGGTTTTTAGGCTTAAGGGTTAATTATTCTCTTTCACTATCGATCTCAAATTCCAGAAAAGGCGACAAAATCACAAATACATGATCGAATCCACGAACACGATACTTGCAATTGCTCAAATCCTTAACTCGAATAGGCTAAAGATAGGTCCAAACTTCACCAATAATAATATATCAAAAAGGGCGACAAAATCATAAATACATAGCCGAATCCACGACTACGATACTTAAGATTGCTCAAATCCCTAATCTCAATAAATCAAAGGTTTGGTTGGATAAAGAATAATAAAGGGCATGGATAACATTTGGGATATAAATTGGTGCAAAAATAAAAATAAACAAAACAAATAAATTAAAATCTTAAGTGTGGTTAATCACTATCCCAACCATCCCATGAATAAGACTCATATCATCGAATAACTCACGCTTTAACACTTGAAACACACGCTTTAGGTAGACACGAATTATACTCAACAAAATCTTAATCAAAGAATAAACCTTAATTGGCGTTCCCATAACTGCCAATTCCCATTCAATCCATAGATATAGTACAACAAATAGTGGTGATATCGACCACTTACATAACTTTACATAAGTTGGTTAAAACTAACTTCCAACTTTTCTTTCTTTCTTTTTCTTTTCTCATTTTTTCGATTTTTTTTTTTTTTTTTTTTTTTTTTAAACATAAACATAGATGTATAAAATTTCACCACATCACTATAACTTTCTTTTCGGATAATTTTTCCATACTTTTCATGACTTAAGAAATAATGGTAATAGTGAAAGTAGTAAACACACGAAAAATAAACTCAAAGATATACAATATTTACTTTCACTCCAATTGCATTGTGCAATTTCCCGACCTAACCATAGATAATGAATTACGCACGCGAACACAGGTAATGTAAGGAAACACACTCTGCCTATAGCAATCAACCAACCACGGATTCTAATCTACAGGGTAGGCTAAGGTGTAAGGGTGTAACGAAACATTTTAAACATAGGTGTAAGAAACGAAAGGAATGGCTCTGAGGTTTTTTCTAGGGGTATCTTACTCTAAAAATGAGAGAAACAAAAGGGTTTATACGGGGGTTAACTAACCAGTGTAGTTAGTTAATAACACATAACAAATAATAGGCTATTTGGGTGTAATCCTAGAATTTTACCAATTTAGACAAGTCATTCCAATTATATAAATAATACTTATTATGGTGGTCTCGAATAGTATACAAGCCAAGTTCTAAAGTTTACAAGTCACCGGCACACTCATAGATTTGTGAATTTTGAAAAATCACAATTTTTGAAAATAACGTCATGTGTGCAGTTATGCAACTTAGATCTTAAACAAAAACATGCTAAAAAAATTTTAAGTTTGATATATTAAGCACATTTTAAGCATAATTTTTGAAAAAGTTTAGGACAAGTAATTGTTAAGTGTTCTAATTCTCCAATCCCCCCACTTAAGTTAAACAACGTCCTCGTTGTTTGTATAAAAGGTTAAAAACTGGAAAATAAAAGAATTAGAACAGAAAAACTCCCCTGAGATTTGCTCGGTATGATCCTCCATTAGTATAAGAGCAAAAATCAACTTCTTGTGGATTAGAACGTTAAAGCTTCATACTTGATGTATCCACAGGAAATCCAGGAAACTATAATACCACCAACACTTTAAAACACACCTAAGATAAGAAAGGTTCAAACTTGCATAATACATTAGTAGTTAGATAAAAATAAAACTTAAAAATTAAAACTGAAAATCATCAGGTCAGTCGATGCGCCGTATCTTATGAAAGAAGATACGCCGTATCGAGCCTGGAATAAATACGGATCAGAATAAAGATGCGCCGCATCCTTAACCAGGGATGCGCCGCATTAAAATAAACTGATAAATAGTTTTAAAGTCGAAAATAAAAATGCAGAAAAAATAAAATAAGATATGACCATTGCAGGAGATGCGTCGCATCTCAGAATTGAGATGCGCCGTATCCTCATGCGGGCCTGACTGACTCGACACAGAAAACAGAATAGTAAATAGATAAATCCGGGTTGTCTCCCGGTAAGCACTTGTCTTTACTCCAGAGTCTTCAAGTTAGACTCACGTTCAGCTCTTTAATATCGATCATTGAAGGAGTCGGAAACATCGCGCTCCTTCATCGCCAATTCAGTAATATTGAACACTCCTTGCCCGTCCTTAATTTCCACGCCGTTCTTCTTCATTATCTGTATGAACAAAGTCCTGTCCCTTTCGGGCAGAGATGACAAAATGATAGACGGGAAATTCTTATTATCATATAGGCACAAATAAGCAAGGTGGGGTGGTAGTTCAATAAACACATCATTGTTCAAATTCGTTTTCTCAACTACTCTCCTACGTTTATTAATTACTACACAATCATACCACTCATCATCAGAATCATTAACAACATTGCGTCTAAGTTCGGTGGGTACATTAAGGTCAATGAATTCCTCAAAGTTCTCATGATTAGGATTAGTTGAGTTGTTTTGAATCAATGTTTCTCCCATAAGTCTAGCTTCAAGATCGAGGTCCATACGCTCTCTTAATCCTAGCACATAAACACCTCTAATTATGCTTTTAACCGGATCTTGGCACTTATAGACTAGTTTATTATTCCCTACCCTTAATGAGATTTTTCTTTTAAACACATCAATCTTAGCATGGGCAGTAGACAAGAAAGGTCTTCCGAGGATTAAAGGAATCTTAACATCCTCGGGCATGTCTAGTATAACAAAGTCTACGGGAAAAATAAACTGCTCAACCTTAACTAGCACATTATTAGCAATCCCTTCAGGTCGTTTTACCGTTTTATCAGCCAATTCAATAAGTAATTTAGTTGGTGCTAATTTTCCTAGTCCTAGGGTAGCGAATGTCTTAAGAGGCATAACACTAACACTAGCTCCTAAGTCAGCTAACACATTATTGAAAGATATATTATTAATAGAACAAGGTAGAGTAAAACTTCCTGGGTCTCTTTCTTTATGAGGCAAGGCATTTAAGTCGGTTGCAGAGCTCTCTTCTTTCATTGTTGCCTTGATCTCCTCTTCAATCTTTGTCTTTTCTTTTAGTAGTCTCCTTAAGATGATTGAAGAATTAAAGAAAAATTCGGGTCTTGCACCATCATTACCATTCATCGATCTTCTAGGTATATTAGGAGTGACTTCTTCAGTGGTGCTTATGGCCTTGACATGATCTCTTGGGTTGGTTTCAGTTGAGCTCGGTAAACTTCCATATCCCCTTTCTTGAAGAACTTTGCTCATTTGACCAATTTGTTGTTCCAATGCTTTGATCGAAGCTCCTTGATTTCTTGTAGTAGTGTCCGTTGAAGCTCGAATTTCTTTGATCATAGCAGTATTCTCTTCATGTCTTTTAGCAGCATCGGCCATAATTTGCTTTAAAGTATCGTCTAAAGTCTGCCTCCTCTCTTGATAAGCGGGATTGAAGTTGTTCTTTTGATAGAATCCCGGACTAGCTTCCCTAAATCTTCCTGAAGGTCGGAATGGTTGTCCAAATTGGGTGTAATATGCTTCTTCAAATGTCTCACTTTCATTCTTGTTCGGGCAATCTTTAGTGTAGTGAGGTCCTTCGCACTTTTCACATCCAACTTGGGCAGCATATGCTCTTTCATCTCGCTTCTTCATCTCTCTACTAATTTTATCCAATTGAGCTTGAATAGCAGCAATCCCGTCAAAATTAGTGCTGCTCTTAGATCTAGTAGAGGTCCCATCGTGCCATTTTTGGGAATGATCAGCAGCATCTTGGATTGCTTTCCTAGCATTGGTTGCACTCATTTGAGGTACAGCTCCCTTAGCATCCAAAATCTGTCTTGTAGGCACGTCCAATCCTTGATAAAACAATATTATTTCCTGCATAGGGGTTAGATAGTGTTGAGGACATTTTATCAATAAATCTTTAAACCGTTCCCAAGCTTGATAAAGGGTTTCATCAGGCTCTTGCTTGAAACTATTGATAGCCTCCATCTTTTTAGCAGTCTTAGCAGGTGGACAATATCTCTTCAGGAATTTGCTCTTCAAACCTTCCCATGTAGTGATTGAACTAGCAGGTTCATTCCTTAGCCACTTGTTAGCAGCTCCTTTTAGTGAGATTGGAAAGATTCTTAGCATGAGTTGATCGGTATTGACTCCTTCTGAAGTAAACAAATCTGCAATCTCCAGGACCTTTTCAACATGCTCATTAGCATCCTCTTGTTCCGTCCCACTGAAAGCATTCTCTCTTAGCTCTTTGAGAAACTGACCCTTCAACTCAAATTTTGACTTATCATCAAACTTAGGTCTAGCAACTCCTGAAGTGTAATCAGCACGGGTATTGTTCATGTATTCCTCCATAGTAGTGTTTTCGCCCATTGTTTCTGTTTCAACTTCCTCTTTTTCTTCAGAAAAGTAATCAAGCTCGAGTGAACTTGAAAGATCAAAGCTTCTTGTGTTGAAAAGCCTTTTAAGCGAATGTAGGGCTCGTTCAGGATCTTCGAAAGGTTGAATCAAGTTCTTCGTAGAACTCCTGGTCATGCACTTCCTGAAATCAACACAAAAATATCAGTAGGGTATGCTCGAGAAAGTAGTATATCAGAAAATTAACAACGAAAACGGAATACGAAAAATTAAAGTTACTGATATCTGCAGACGATGCGCCGTATCCAAAAAGTTAGATACGCCGTATCTTAATACGTTAAAATTAAATCAGACTTTATTCAGAAAATAGATACGCCGCTTAGAATTTAAGAATGCGCCGTATCGAATTAATTAATCAAAAATCAGCTTTTCTAATTAAAATTAAATGCGTCGTATTAACGAAAGTTAATGCGCCGTATTTTCGTTACGTTTAAAAATAAATATCGATTTTTGATTCAGAAAGATGCGCCGTATCGATAGAGATCGATACGCCGTATCTGTTTAATAATTCGCAAACTGTTTTTAATTTAAATAATAGATACGCCGTATCTGCTAAAGCAGATGCGTCGTATGGCGTTAACGTTTAGATTTTTTTTTTTATTATCGAAAACAGATACGCCGTATCTGCTAAAGCAGATGCGTCGTATTACTTTATCGCTTAGAAAAATTTTCTTATTAAAAACAGATACGCCGTATCTTGGGGAAAAGATGCGTCGTATCAAATTAATTAAACGCGTTGTATTTTTTTAAAAATTAAACGCAATACGCCGTATCTGAGAGATCAGATGCGCCGTATCGTTTGATTTATCACAGTACAACGATAGCAGAACAGAAAAATACGAAAAATAAAAACAAAAATTAAACACACAAACGAAAATAAACACACAAAAATAAAAGAAAACAATTAACACACAATACAACAAATATGCAAAATAATACAATGATGCAATTAATCTAATAAAAAAGAAAAACCTAATTAAAATACTAATTAAATTAACAGATAATAACAATTCACTCCCCGGCAGCGGCGCCAAAAACTTGATGCGCGTGATGTGTCGTTGCGGTTTAGCAGTTTTAATGCCTACTCAAGTTTTAAATTTATATTTAGCCGACTTATCAATAACACACACACTTAACGAGCAGTGTACCCGGTCAGTATGAAGATAATGGTAAGTAGAGTGTCGATCACTAAGAGTGGAACGTATTATCTCGTTATTCTAATCAGTATTTTAATATCCTAACGCAAGGGGGTTTCAGCCTGAGAGACTGACACGGTTTGTTTGCAATTAAATAATAAAATAAACCAATAGGCACGAATCAGCAAGTAGCACACACGTACACAGATAAATACTCGAGACAATAAGAGGGCTGTCCTTATGATTAAGTAGATTGTCACTTGTTTTATTGATAGCTTTATATGAAGTGTATGTAGTTAACCCTTTCTCGTTGGTCCTAATCTTATCGGCGAGTAAACCCTTAATGATTACTTATGTCTAAAAGTTATTCCTAAGTGATCAATTTAGTAATAACCGTGGGAGCCACATTATGTCCCGCAGTCAAATGCCCGCAAGCCACTAATAAACACAGAGGTTATCAATGCACTAATAAGTAGTAACCAAAGACATCAACATATAAACTTTAATTGATGGGAAAGCAAGTATTAAAGGGAGTGCAATCTTTCGTTGTCACATTACACAAGCCACCAATCCTGATGAATTAAAGTTTGCTAACACAATAAAACAAAACTACTTAATGAATTAAACACATGCAGCACCTTCTTACAGCTCTTGTATCTTTGATTTGGGTGTGTCTTGTGCTGCCTCCTTGACTGAATTCGTCCTTTAGTTCTTCTGTTCGGACTTAGGTTATATTATAATGCGTTTTCGAAATTCGTCTGGTCTTGGGGTATTTATAGTTTCTGTCTGAAGGAAGATGCGGCGCATCTAGTAAGTAGATGCGGCGCATGTACTTAACTTCGCGTGGGGTCCAAGATTATAATATTCAGGAATATTCGTACACCGCCAGAAGATGCGGCGTAACTCCATGATTGGATGCGGCGCATGTCCTCTTGTATCTTGGATCGTATCTGGTGATATCTTGATAGAGATGCGGCGCATGTCATGAGTGAGATGCGGCGCATCTGGAGCAGATTAGTCTTGATCTTCTTCATTTCAGTAGACTCTTAACTTCTTGCATGTTATGCTCCATAATCAGTCCAAAATCGCTAAGTTTCACCAAATGCTTGTTTTTACCTGAGAATTACAAAAGTAAACGATTAAGTATCAATCCTCATACATAATATAGTAAAACAAGTCAAATTAATAGGATAAATGATAGTAATAAAATGTACTTATTTGAGTTCATCACCCACTAACGAAGACTCCAAAGGAGATATTTGCGACAGAAGGCGCGAACTTTCCGAGACCCCCACCGATGCGCACCCCAGAAGATCGGCGCGTAGGGAGCGGATACTGCGAGTATCATGGACAGAAGGGCCACACAACCAATGAGTGTGTTCAATTGCGCCAATTAATTGAGAAGCTAGTAAAAGAAGGCAGATTGGACCATCTAGTTAAGAACATTAAGGATGGAAAAGACAAACAGAAAGCTGGGGGCAAGAAAGAAGCGCCTAAGGACAAGGCTGACACAATCTACATGATACAATCATGGCAGCGAAAGACTAGGCAAAAGGTCAGCCAGAAATTTTCTCATGGAAGCGAAATCTCTTTTCCCACCTTGGCTGCGGACAACGCAGTGGCGGAACCGCTCACCATCGAGATAAATGCGGGGGGGTCACGATATCCACCGCATGTATGTTGATGGAGGGGCATCAGCAGATATAATGTATGAGCATTGTTTCAAGAGATTGCGACCTGAGATACAAAGACAGTTAAGCCCAGCCACGACGCCGTTGACTGGCTTCACAGGAGAAAAGATATGGCCCATGGGGCAACTACGACTACTAGTCGTTGTTGGTAATAAGGAACATTCCACGACAGCCTGGATGAATTTTATGGTGATCAGATCTCCTTCGCCATACAATGGCATTATCGGAAGACCAGGAATTTCGGCAATACGCGCAGTACCGTCCACAGCGCATGGGATGCTCAAATTCCCGGTAGAAGGCGGCATTGTCACCATCTACAATAACGTTGCGCCACCAAGAGAGTGTAACACGATTACATGTGAGACGACGCACACCCCAGAATAGAGCGCAACTAAAGTACCAAATCTGAAGGTCGCAATTCATCCTGATTACCCGGAACAAGAAGTATCGATCGGGGGATAGCTGTCTGATAAAGGCAGAGCTGCCGTGTGTGCACTCTTGCAAAAGAATATGGATATCTTCGCATGGGAACCAAAGCACATGACTGGTGTACCACGCTCGATTGCAGAACACAAGTTGAAAATCCGACAATGATACTCCCCCAGTACGGCAGAAAAAGCGCGGCCAGGCTCCAGAGCGCGCAAAAGCCATTCTAGAGGAAGTACACAAACTTGTTGACGCAGGTATCATGCGAGAGGTCTATTACCATGACTGGCTCTCCAATCCAGTGATGGTCAAGAAGAGTGATGGTAGTTGGCGGATGTGCGTGGATTTCACCGATCTCAACAAAGCATGTCCACAAGACTGCTACCCACTACCAGAGATTGACTGGAAGGTAGAATCCTTATGCGGATACCCCTTTAAATGTTTTTTAGACGCATACAAAGGGTACCACCAAATCCAAATGGCTAAAGAGGACGAGGAAAAAACAGCCTTCTACACAAGCCAAGGAGTCTATTCTTATACAAAGATGCCTTTTGGCTTAAAGAATGTGGGCGCCACCTACCAGCGATTGGTAGATAATGCATTTAAAAAGCATGTGGGCCACAATCTAGAGGTCTATGTTGACGACCTTGTCATAAAAAGCCATACCGAAGGCGAATTGGTCCGCGACATTGAAGAAACGTTTAGAACACTACGAAAGATCAACATGAAGCTAAATCCTAAGAAATGCACTTTTGGCGCTACAGAAGGCATGTTCCTAGGATACTTGATTGAACCCGATGGCATTAAACCATGCCCAGAAAAAACAGAGGCTGTCATCCAACTCCCTTCACCACGCACGTTGAAAGAAGTCCAGTCTCTGAATGGAAAACTAGCCGGGTTAAACAGGTTCCTGTCCAAATCAGCAGATAAGTCACTCCCCCTCTTTAAAACACTCAAGAAGTGTACTAAAAAGGGAGACTTTCGTTGGACTACAGAAGCGGAAGAAGCTTTCACACAGCTTAAGCAACATATAGCAGCGCTTCCCAAGCTAGTCGCACCCCGACCAGGGGAGGAGTTAATTGTGTATTTGTCTGCGACTCATGGAGCAGTCAGCGCGGTGCTACTGACAGATAGGAATTTCGTACAAACACCGGTATACTTTGTAAGTAAAGCGCTCAAGAAGACAGAGATTAACTATAGCCCAATGGAAAAGTTGGTCTTGGCATTAGTATTCGCCGCCAAAAGATTGCGCAGATACTTTCAAGCACACCCAATAGTGGTGATCACGGACCAACCAATCAAGCAAGTTATCTCCAAACCCGATACATCGGGGCGATTACAAAAGTGGAGTGTATTTCTAGGCGAGTATAACATCTCTTATAGACCACGCACTGCGGTTAAGGGACAAATACTAGCAGACTTCATCATCGAAAAACCAGACACCGATGCTGCACCTCCACTGAGCGAGGTAGAACTACAAGAGCCATGGGTCCTGTTCACGGATGGATCTTCATGCGTGGATGGGTCGGGCGCAGGCCTTATCCTCACCAATCCAGAAGGAATGGAATTCACCTACGCACTGCGCTTTGAATTCACAGCTACGAATAACGAGGCAGAGTATGAAGCCCTAATCGCTGGATTACACATTGCAACTCGAATGGGTGTGCGTAACCTAGAAGCAAATGTGGACTCCCGATTAGTAGCCAACCATGTGTTGGGCGAATATGTGGCTAAAGAGGATAACATGGTTCAATACCTCGACAAGACCAAGTCACTAATCCAAGGTTTTGACAGGTTTACCATTAAACAAGTTCCTAGAGGTGAAAACAAAAAAGCGGATGCGCTAAGTAAGATCGCATCTACAAGCTTTGCGCACCTGTCAAAACAAGTGTTGGTGGAAATCCTAAAAAATAAATCCATCTTGGAGATGGAGATATCCACGGTAATAGAGGAGGAGAATCCTACGTGGATGACCCCTATTGTCGAATTTATAAGCAAAGGCATATTGCCCCATGAGCAAAAGGATGCTCGACGGATACGGCGCACTGCGCAGAGGTTCGAACTTCGAGATGGTATCCTATATCGGTTTCTCATTTCTACAACCATGGCTTCGGTGCGTTGGACCTCTTCAGGCAAATTACGTACTCCGAGAGATCCACGCCGGTTCATGCAGTATGCATTCAGGACCACGATCCGTCGTAGCACGAGCCTTGCGGTCAGGATACTACTGGCCCACTATGCATCGCGATGCGCGTGATGTGATAAAGAAATGTAACGACTGCCAAGTTCATAGACCCATCCCGCGCAGACCACAACAAGAGCTAACGCCTATCACTTCCCCATGGCCATTCTATAAGTGGGGTATCGACATTGCGGGTCCCTTCCCTGTTGCAGCGGGGGGACTGAAATTTCTTATTGTGGCAATAAACTACTTCACTAAGTGGATTGAGGCAAAAGCAGTGGCGATAATCACAGGTAATCAAGTAAAATGATTCGTTTGGGAAAATATTGTATGCCGCTTTGGATTACCTGAGGAAATCGTTTCGGACAACGGAAAACAATTCCGCGATAACCCGTTCAAAGACTGGTGCGCAGAACTAAATATTGCACAACACTTCGCGTCAGTTAAACACCCACAAACCAATGGTTTGGTGGAGCGCGCAAATCGTAGTCTAGGCGAAGGAATTAAAGCGCGCCTGGACAAACACAAAGGAAGATGGGTGGATGAATTGTCGCATGTCTTATGGGCGCACCGCACGACAATCAAAGTTAGTAATGGAGACACTCCTTTTTCTCTTGTCTATGGGACAGAAGCTGTCATACCAGCTGAAATTGGGATGCCAACCATTCGAACCGCGGAAGTTAATGTCGCAACCAATGACGACGAACGACGTATCGACTTGGACCTATTGGAAGAAAGGCGTGAACGCGCAGCTATACGTGAAGCAAAAGCCAAGTCAAAAATGAAGGGGTACTACGATGCTAAAGTTCGAAGCACCTCATTCAGACCAGGCGAATTTGTATATCGCGCTAATGATGCAAGCCACGCAGAAGATACAGGTAAACTTGGACCGAAGTGGGAAGGACCCTATGAGGTCGTTGAAGCACTAGGTAAAGGCGCGTACAAGCTGCGTAACATGGATGGCCGCGAGCTACAACGCACATGAAATATTTGCAATCTAAAGAGATGCTATCTTTAGGAAAGGTTACGACCTCACACACGGACACCTCCGCACTTTAGTAAGTGCTCAATAAATATCCGTGTATTTACATTTTGTTTCATTTAGGAAAATGTTTTTCTTTTTACAAAAACTTGCAAGTATTAATTCAATGTCGCGGTTTCTAGCTAATTCCGCGACACATTTCACTTTATTGTTTACATGTTATTTATGTCTCAATATTGTTGTTACTTTACTTTCTGCCTATATGGCGTGCATGCACTTATTAAAACCCACGATGGTAAAAGGATGAGTAAACCTACTAAAAAACTCGTTAAGTAAGAGGGTTGCAAACCAATCAACATCGGATCACGCATCCTTGTTAAATACCTTACTCTCAAGACGTTGGAGTAAGTTCAATGTGTATCCCACGACGGATACACAACAATGCACACTGTGCGCGTTTAACAAATTAGGAGTTATGACACTTAACTCCTTGATATGATATTTGCAGTACGCTGCATATCAATCTATACACTTGTAAATTTTATGAACTTCATACACGATTATGGATTCTTATAAATCTTCTTAAGTATGTACACAACAGTTTGCTTCTTAGACACAACATAGACGTCTTTTACGCAAAGACAAAATAACTAAGTACAAACATTATAACCACAATCACATTTGATACAATATGCGTACAATCGTATTTTTAAAAATCAACATTTTATTATGGACTACGAGTTCATATAAAGTATGTATTCAACATGCACAGGTGCAACAAAAAGTGAACCTATTACAAAACGTCACTACATCTAAGCAGCCAATATACTATGTGTGCGTTTAAGCCCTGAACTGCCTACTTGGCGCGCCGCACTACCAGCCTCTTCAAGCTTCTTCAACAGGTCAACATCCTTGGGTGACACCGTTGGCACACTAACGGGCACTCCATCAGACCTCGGAATATGGGTTGCACCAAGACCACAAAGGATGGCTTTCCCCTTCACACCCTTCTTCTTCGCAAGTCTCATCTCATGGGCCTCTAGGGACTCCTTCAGAGGAATTTCCTTCTCAAGAGCGAAAGGATTCAGGATATCACACGGACAAGCAAAGAGGGGTACCTGCAGCTGCGACACATCGGGCTTCAAAAAATAATCAGGCTGTGCCTCAGCGTCATCTGCTGTATGCCTAGCCAAAGTTAACCCCTCCATAATCATACCTATGGGATAATCCTGGTCGCGCTCCAGTTGAGCAATATGAGGAAGCTCCAAAAGTTTCAACTTCTCCATAGCAGCAACAAGATCATCATAAGTGTTCTTGTTGTAACCCGGTACTTGGGCGGCGGGCATAGTCAAGATCTTGTTCGCACACAGCTCCTCTACAGCCTCTGCCTTACCACGTGCCAGCGCGCACTGAACAACATCCCCAAAGGCGTCCCTCACCTCTTGAGACTCCAGAGTTTTCAAGGCAGCAAGGCGCAAGCCATGGCTGATAAGCCACCTGCGCTCAGCAATGGTTGACACCAGGTGAGGGTACAACTCTTCATCGTATTCGATGCTAAGCTTGAGCAGCTTGCTCTCCTGTTTCTCCAGCAAACACTCTACGGACTTGCGGAACTCCTCCAAATTAGCGAAGTGCTCATTCTTCCCATTCTCCAAATATTTCAAAACCCAAAGACAAGAAGCCTTGTATTCTTTGAAGCTAGCACGCTCTTGGCTCACTTGGGCAAACAATGATAGCCTCTCATCAGCAAGCCTCTGAGCATACACAGTGGTTGACTCTGCTTCAGCCTGAGCATCAGCTAACTGCGCCTTCAGTAGCGCAATTTCCCCCTGCGCACTGCTGCTACCTTCACCCGCATGCCTAGCTTTGAGTTGTGCAACCAATGAGGCTTGATGCGCAGCTGCCAAGCATAACTCCTCAATCAACTGGTTCGTAGGCACATCTTCAGAAGCCTTTGTCCCAGATCCTTGGCCCCCCTGCGCAAGATAATCAGTAGGCGAGGGACTCGCCTTGGATGATGATTTCCCAGCGCGAGCAGCATCCCCAGCAGCTTCAACACTGCATGTAAATGACGAGGGCCCAAGGTTATTATTGTAATCTTAGCGCAAAATATAAACCAAAATGTTAACGAAACAAGCCTAATTACTTACTTAGGGGGAGGAGATTTAGTTGACGACGCACCCTCCTCTGATGATGATTGCTCACCAGAGATAAGATGGCGCCTTCTTTTGGACATACCAGCGCCATCATCCCCAGCAGTTTTCTTGCGTTTCACCCCTTGGCCAGCGCCTTCTTGCCCACTTTCAGACATGGCAAACTCCCCACTCTCTGATGAATCTGTGCGCGATAACTCTTCCACAAGAATTTGTACCTCAGGAGTGGGAAAACTGCGAAGAGGAGTCGCCTCTAAAACAACGGGGGGTGTATCCTCATGTTCCTCCTGCACGATCTCCATCGTGCGCCCCGCGGTAGCCTGTAGAACTGGCTCCTCGCCATCTCTCAAAGGGCGCACCCCTACGGTCACCTGCATGGGCCTTGCCAAGCGAACAACACCGAATAGATCCATCTATGAGCAACAAACAACAAATAAACACAAAACGAGTTAGATAAGCTACAAAGGGAAGAGCGCTTACAACTAATAAGCGAAGAGGAAGGAAGGACAAGCACCCACCCCGGCTATTCTCGTCCAAAAAAGTTGGCACTTCCTCCGGACTACCGAAGTAATTGCGACTGATGCCCATGTGCACCAAAAACTCCTCTGGATACGCTTTGATCGGTATGCGATTGGTAATTATCGTATCCGCATCAGCTACGTTATACAATCCGGGGTCTGGGCGCTCATCCTTCGGTAATGATTTTTGGGTATAGAATTCGAAGTCCCAGGGGAACAACGCATCATCAACCCAGAAGAATTTCTCCCTCCAATTCCTCAGGGCGTCCAACTTTTCCGTATAGCACTGCAGCGGCCCTGCGCGCTTGGAGAAGGACACCCACCCGTTTGACCACGACGTGTGATAAAACGCGCGGAATAGATGGATTGTGGGTTCAATCCCCAACAAACGACAATTTACTTCAAAATTGGTTATTTTTGCTGCACCTATACAGTGCAGCTGGGAAATATGGAGACGGTAGTGGTTTAAAATATCGCACAAAAATAGGGAAATGGGCACACGTTGGTTATCAAATTCAAAGAAACGTGTGTATACCCCCACTTTCCCTTCCGGGAAATTCGCTATGGACGCAGTTACCACCGGAACCACCGGGTGCAATGCGATAGGGATATAATAATCCGAGGTGAACTGACGAAGTTCGTCCTCAGATATATCGGATGTAAAGTCAGATAATTGAAGAACCATGGTTAAAATTTAATGGATTCTGAAGCGCACGCGCTATTACCTTAGATTTCGTTGATTTTTTGATTGCTGTTTGAAGGTTTAACAATGGTGGAAGATGACGGTTTTTACTGTGATAGCCACAGTGAAAAGACGGCTCAACTTTATATAGGGTTACACATATTCGTAGATGGATGACAAGTGTACCCCACTTGCTCTAATCGTGTGGCTGGGAGGCCAAAAGGTGAAGCACTTTTTTACCCACCCCACACGATTTACGAAGATGATACGGATGTACTTGGACTAGATTCATCGTATTGTTTTTTAGGCGGGAAACACTTGAAACTTCTCCACTATGCATTCCGGATTACTTTTTTGCTACATTTGTTAGTCTAGCATCCGCAGTAGCTACACTGCGCATACTAGACTGGGGGGACATGATGACGTATAGTCCGCATTCGGGTCACGAACCCGACCAATGGACGCTACTACCACTCAAGCCCATCACGAATGGGCTATCACGATAACGGTTTGGGCTTACGAAGGCCCAAACCCGAAGTTATTTATGGTCTTGATATAGGATATCTCTTATTTATGGGATATGCATCAAAAGACCGACTTAGGCGGGATACGCCGAAGGGTAAGGAACACGAAACCAACAAGGATTTCGTGTTTATATAAAGGGCATCCCGGCTCTCATTAAAGGTACGATCTAATAACCCTGACTCTTCAACTAAACCCTAAAACCGATTACTTACTCTCACGCCGGAGGATAATCGTGGGAGACAATCCTACGATAAGCCTAACGGTGTCTTTTTGTTTTCTTAGTGCGCAGGTCTCAAGCATTAAGATCTAATTGATACGGAAACAAGGAACGCCCAACTTTTGTATCAACACCAGGAATCCCAATCCACCGTACCCCTTTTGAACCTATTCTTATACCACAAAAAACCAATCGACTTAACATCAGACACAATATCCAGCACTTTGCAACACTTATTATTAAAAACCTTGTCGTTCCTTGCCTTCCACAGCCTCCAACAAACTATGGTAATGATACCGTGCATAGCCAATCGCTTTATGCCCGAGACTCCAAAAGAGTTATGAATCGAAACCAAGTCATTAACAGAGAAAGCGAAAAAGTTGGGGATGCCACACCAACGTGAAATACCATTCCAAACACCAGCAGCGAAGCCACAACATGTCAAAATATGGTCCATAGACTCTTCCCCTTCTTCGCACAAGATACATACACTATCTCCCACATATATGTTCCTTTCCGTTAACTCAACCTTCGTAGGAAGACGATCCAAAAACGCCCGCCACATAAAGATGTTACATTTATTAGGAATCCACTTACACCATTTAAAATCAAACCGTACCTGGTTAGTCACCGTACCAGCAACTCAAGACTTCGCCCCCGCAACCGTAAAAGAACCATTGCTGCTGTCGTTCCACTGCCACGAATCTTCTCCCCTGCTGCAATTATAATCAGCTAAAAGCAGCTCTAAATCAGCCCTTTCCGTAACCTCGACCACCGAAACAGGAGCACCCGTCCAACACCACACCACCGTGGCCACCCCATCCGCCCAGGAACACCGATCGGCCACCGTACAGCACTTGAATTTCTCCAATCTAAAAATGCTAGGAAATCTATCTTTCAAAGCTTCCTGGCAAATCCAAGGATCAATCCAAAAACGCACAACCGACCCGCTCCCCACTTTACCTCTAATCATATTATTTATACCAACCCTATTAATCTTTATCTTGTTAACATACATCACCAAGTTTTTTCACACTCCTGTGACACTACCATTGACTGGAATCGAACCCCACCTCCTATTAGAACCATGAATCAAGTCGACCACCTTCCTCCACAACGCATGATGTTCAGTGCTATATCTCCAAAACCATTTCATGAGCAAGGCTTTATTGTTCAATTCCAACTTAGAAAGACCTAAACCACCCTCCACCTTAGGCCGCGTCACTTTATCCCAAGCGACCCAACTCATTTTTTTTTATTTCGTCCGAACCACCCCATAAAAACCTTCTCAACATCTTTTCCAAGTTATTGATCACTTTAACCGGAGACTTAAACAATGAAAAGTAATACGTAGGCAAGCTTTCCATTACCGAATTAATGAGAGTAACCCGACCTCCAATCGAGAGAGTATTAACTTTCCACTTAGACAACCGGGACCGAAAAGTATCCACAATCGGATCCCAATTTGAGATCCGATTCATATTCGCACCAACCTTAATGCCCAAATAAAGAAACAGAGTCACCCCTGCTTTAGAACTCAAACCCGCTGCCTTAAGATCCACTTCTTCACCACACACCCAACCCCATACAGAACCGATTTATGTAAATTGATCTTCAGCCCCGAACAAAGGAAAAAAATCCGCGTACAATAAAAGCGATAGAATAGGACCATCCCTAGGCAACCGAACACCATCAAAAGCCCCAATAAAGCATGCCTTCTTGATCAAACCTGAAAACGCCTCCATAACCAAAATAAATAAAAATGGAGAAATCGGATCACCTTGCCGAATGCCTTTCTGACAGTCGAACTCAAATGTAGGCGACCCATTGACTAAAACCGAAGACCTTGCAGAGGAAAGAATCCCATGAATCCAAGTACACCAACGATCCGGGAAACCTATCTGATCAAGAATAGATACCAGGAACTCCCAATTGACATTATCGTACGCCTTATCGAAGTCAATTTTTAACAAAAACAACTCCTTCCCCACCTTTCTTGCCCAAGAAAGCACCTCGTTAATCATGAGAGGCCCATCCAATATGTATCTACCACTCAAGAAAGCCGATTGCGACTCCGACACAACCTTCCCAATCACCATTTTCAATCTGTTCGCCAATACTTTGGAGACCACTTTACTGATAATCCCAATCAAATTAATAGGCCGATAATCGCCCAGATCTGTAGGTTCACCCACTTTGGGAACCAAAGTGATAAACGACGAACCAACCCCTCTGCTAAAGGAACCGACCTCATGAAAATGATCAAAAATATCCACAAAGTCAGCCTCGAAGAGCTCCCAAAACCGCTTTGTAAACCGAAAATTGAACCCGTCTGGACCAGGCGCCTTATCATCTCCACATTCAAACACAGCCTCTTTTATCTCCTTCACAGTAAACCGACTGACTAACCCTTCCTAGTCAAACTCACTCAACCTTCTTAAATCAAAGCAAGATAATCTCGGTCTATTCTTCAAATCCTCCACATATTTCTTCCGAAAAAAAACCAAGAACCTCTCTTTTGACAAGAGACGGCTTAGTAACCCATTCCCCATTAACCATCAACCCCGGAATATTATTACTCACCCTTCTCTTATTTATCAAACCATGGAAGTACCTCGTATTTTCATCCCCGTACATCGCCCACTTGGTTGGAGATTTTTGTTTGAGGTCCTTATATTTCATATTTTCAATTTCCTTTATTCTCCTCTTCGTCTCTTCCAAAACCCAAACCTCAACATTTGTCAGGTCTCTAATATCTAAACTGTCCTCTAACTGGTGTAATTCTTCTTTAAGGCCCCTTTCTTCTTTTAGTTCATTATCAGTATTGATAGATTTTCATTCACGAATAACCTGCCTAAGCCGCCTGAATTTGTTCATCAACCGAATGTCAAGCTCACCCAAGAAAACCCCTTCAGCTAACGTCTTCCTCACCACTCCTTCAAAGTCTTCTCTATCCAACCAAGAGTTAAAGAAGCGAAACGGTTTTGCTCCATAGTTCCTAGAAACAATCTGCAACAAAAGTGAAACGACTGCCTTTAAGGGCGTACTCATGAAGATTAGCATCCTCGATGAAATTATTAAAATATGAAATAAAAACACGAGTTCCTGTGTATAAAAATCAACTGAGACCCACTCATTATCCGCTAAGTTTGTCAACGCCCCACATTGCTTTCCTAATCATCTAAATATCTAATAAGGTCAACGGCCAGCTAGCCTCATTTTTGCCGTGGAATAACGTACTCAAACTCTCTATCCACCTTCAAGTATGAGTCACAGAGATTGGATGTCAAAGGAAGTGAATTTAATTTGCACCCACACAGGATTAGACAATCAATCAATCCATGTGAGACGACCAATTTTTCGAATTCAAGAGTAAGATAACGCAATTGTTTCATCTCTAAGTGAGTTTTATTTTTAGGATTGATTTCAAAGCATACTTTATTCGTGTCACACCAAATAAACCAAAGAGTTGTTTAAATTTATGCATCAAAATGGTAACAGATTATTGATTATTTTCTTTCATCAATGTTTTTGATTCCATCAAAATTGTAGATAATTGAACATCATGCAAAAAAATAGGTGACCTCTAAAATCTTTGAATTCATATAAGCGGAAGACGGTTTGTAAATGAACTAAATAGGCAATGCCTGTATCATTTTGCATGAGCCTGATAACTTATTGCCCATTTGTAATTCTTTAACTTTTTTTTGTGTGTGTGTGTGTGTGTCTGATGTAGACATGATTTTTGACTCCCATTAACCTACTTTTCAATTTGAGATTTAAGATATAATAGATTCATTTACTTTTGTTTAATTTTAGTTTTGAAAGTTGACAATCGAATTTGCCTTCTTTTATTAGATGAAAGCATGCATAGTTAGTTAATTTAATTATCAGTAATGTCGTACTACGGAGTAGTTTGTTACGGATTACTAGTTAAAGGAGCCTACGACTTTTTGTTTAGAGAATTGTTTTCTTATTGATTTATCAAAGGATTTGAAAGCTACAGAATGTATATTAAACTTATTGGTTGGTTTTGTCTTCGACGCTTACAGTTAAAGGACTACTCTATGCACTTCACACTATCACTCCATTTCACATTAACGCTGCATCATCCCTCCCCATATGTAAATAGGAAATGCGTGTGGAACGGAAGCCCCTTGCAAGTTGATCTTGAACGGTTGGATAGGTGGTGGGGGAGGGGGCGATGTGGTGTTTCCACACATCACCGTATCGATCACCACTTGCCTCATATTAATCAACACCCTTGCCATTTCGTCCATCCTAGGCAGAGTCTATTCCTCATTGATCTTGCTCAATGAAACACAAATTTCTTTTAAGTGTAATCCACCTCGCTTTACTAAAATTCTGCAATAACTTAAAAGCAAGTTAATTAACAATAGAATGATGCAAGGATAAATCTATTCGAACATCATTCAAAATATTTCTAAAAACTTAAATCTAATGAAGACACTCACATACTACAATAATTCATACTACATATAAAGTAAAAATGGTCAATGTTGTAATGTTGAAATATGGTCAAACTTTTAGCACATTTGAAAAGTATTGAAATTAAGCCATGTATATGGAAAGTATTGAAGTCTTGAAATGTTTGCTATTAATACACATAAAAAAACCAGGTTAACCCGGGACATTTCAAACCCGGCGGGTTGACCCGGTTTAATTTGATCAGTTTTTTCGACCCAACCCATCGGGATGACCCGGTTTAATTGACGGGTTTTTCGACTGGAACGGTTCAACCAGTTGAACCACCCGGGTCGAACCGGGTTACAAAACATTATGTTTAATCCCCAAATCCTCAAACTTTTATTATTTTACGTTAATAACCCATAAACTTTTTTTTATCACTAAAACTATCTGCCGCTATAAAATCCCGTTGCTATGCACGGGTACTCGTCTAGTATAATTAAATAGTTATATAAATGTCCTTTACGAATGAGTTCGTTGTTTATATCCTTTACGAATTATCTGAAGCCTGAGCGAGCACATAAAGCTCAATATTAAAATAATAATAATAATAATAAATAAAATAAATAAATAAATAAATAAATAAAAAATACTTATGGAAAACAAACACCACCTAAGTTGAGAAGATTAAGAACAAGCCGTACATACTAATATTACGTTTAGTTTAGTATAAATGAAGCCGAAATAAAATATTTCAGTAGGGAATATACCTAGCCGAAATTAATTACTTATGTCAACTTGCTAAATATAGCATACCACCAAGTGGTTATAAAATAAAACTAAAAACTAGTTGACCCAGCCGGTTCAACAAGTTAAACCGGAACTGGCTCGGAGACTAGGCCGGATGTGACTGGGTTTTGCTTGTTTGAGAACTGGATTAAATCTTCGGTTTTTCGTTAACCCGGTTTGATGAAACCGGCCGATTCATGACTTTTTATCAAATAATCTAATAAAACTTTTTTTTCCCATAAACTTTTCTAAGTTTAATTGACAAGTTGAAATGGGTGATAACTAATGTTAGTTAAAATTTTGTAAAACAATAAATTAGAATTATAAACTATCTTATAAGCAGCAGCTAAAATAATTTTAATATAAACTGTTACTCCGTATAACCTAGAATCATAAGTTGATTGTTATTGCAAATCTTTGTTATATTGTTATAGATAAAAAACTTAAAAACAAAGGTTATCGGTAGAGTTTCAATCTTTTTCATCGGTTCAGTCAAATGTAGGAATAAAGTCGGATAAATCATAGGATCATGTAATACTACATATTAAATATAGAAAAGAAAAAAAGTATACATAATTATAGAATCGGTTCGACCCGATGGTTTAACCGGTTGACCGGGACCCGATCAACCGGTGACTGAACCGGATTGATAAAAAAACCGAGTTTAAAACATTGCTAAATATATACACTATAATAGCACTACATTCTGTACCAAGTCATATGCTCGTGTTATAGCAAAAAGTGTTACGTCAGCTTTTTAAACCAATTTCAAAAGGGAAAAAAAAATCAAAAGTGAAAATTTTAAACCAATTTTTGTACATTTTCTAGGCTAAATTGTAAGAAAGATAAAACTATAAGGTAAAAAAGAAAATTTTAAAAACACAAAACCCCTTCTCCTAGCTGGCTCCACCTGCAAAAAAAGATAATAAAAAAAATATATATAGAAATAAAAAAAATAAAGGTCAATCCCAAACTCAACAAAAAAAAATTCCTATAACTTGCGTCGTGGCCAAAGCGCGAGACTGTATAACGCGATAAGCGCACCATACTTGAGTACCGGTGTGGTTGGCTCAAGCCATAGGCTGAAAATGCAGGCTATAACGCACCATACTTTGTGCTCTCAAAATCTGAAATTTCAAGTAACCTAAATATCTATGTATAATGCAAAAATGTTCTAGCCAGAGTTGTTTTAAATCGTGTGCAGATAAGCGCTTGCAAATTGAAGTGTCGTGTTGGTGTATGTGTCCGGACGTCATACTTCGTCCGGATCATACTCCGGCATCCGGACGCCCTTTCTCGTCCGGACTCTCTCAAGCCTCCGGCCAAGTATACAGTAAACAGTCCTGTCAAATATCACATTCCCAGATTTCACGGGATTGTGTTCCCCACATGATCTGACACCTTTCTGCTAGGTCAGACATAGGTCAACGTGCAGGCCCCGAGGTGAACAGGTACAGTAAATGTGGGTAGTATAAATACCCACATTTCATTTGTAAGATACACTATGTTTTTTACACCTACAACTGTTACTCCCATATCACTGTTCACCTCGTAACAATCCGATACTTACTCTCACGCCGGAGGTCGGTCTTGGGATAAAACCCGAGGCGAGCCTAACGCGTGTGTTTGGTGTATGTAGGAACAAACTGGGTCCGAAGGAATCACTCCGGAGGACGACATAGAGAGGTGGGGCCTTCCTACAAGGTTTTACTTCAACAAATTGGCGCCATCCGTGGGACCCGCTATTCAATCTACCGTAGCATTGATATGGTCGGGTCTTCTTATCACGTCTCACTTCCCGGGCAGGGAAGCAACAAAACCGATAACAGACGCACTAAAAAAACAGAAATGGTCAGCATGGTAAAATGTCGACCGGAGAATCGAAAGCGAAAATACGGAGGATACGATGAAGAATGGATGAATGTCCCGATAGTTTTTCCCCCCGTTATGACGGGCGACCTGTCAGAAGAACCACTCATAATCGAAGGCGACGTAGAGGGATACTTGGTCCGAAGGATATATGTCGATGAGGGATCCTCTGTGAACGTAATGTACGAACATTGCTTCAATAATTTTAGCTCGGATATAAGAGCAAGGCTCAGAGAGACAAGCACCTCCCTAGTGGGATTCTCGGGAGAAACAAATAGACCGTTGGGCAAGATAGAGCTAGACGTATGCTTCGGAGACCACGGTATGTTCCGCAAGACAACTATGAAATTTTGTGTGGTGCAGTCTTCTTCGCCCTATAACATAATATTGGGCCGCACGGGGCTTAAGGAGCTAAGAGCAATTCCATCGACGATTCATTCGATGATCAAATTCCCCACGCCAAGGGGAGTAGCGACGTTGATTGCACGATCGGCCATGGTGCTGGAATGCAGAAGACTAGAGGAAAAGCAGATGGCTAATGTTCCCCAAGAAGCAGAAATAGTCAATTCGGACACAGATAGGACGGAGACAATCTTAGTAAACCCCGCGTACCCGGAGCAGATGGTCACGATAGGGACAGGGTTCTCGAGGGAATGCCGAAAACACCTGATCGAACTATTAAGGAAAAATAAAGATGTATTCGCATGGCAACCTTCGGACATGACCGGAGTTCCGCGTCGCTTGATCAAACACCATCTAAACGTCAACGTATCGGACACCTCGGTAGCTCAGAAGAAGCGTAACTTGTCCGCGGAAAAGAGTCAGGTAGTACTAAAGGAGGTTAACGAATGGTTGAAAGCAGGAATTGTCAGGCCAGTCCGTTATCCCACCTGGATTTCGAACCCGGTGCTGGTAAAAAAAGGTGATGGAAGTTGGCGAATGTGCATTGACTTCAAAAACCTGAACTCCTCATGTCCGAAGGATTACTATCCACTTCCTGAAATCGATTGGAAGATCGAATCGGTAGTGGGGTACAGGTATAAGTGTTTTCTGGACGCATACAAAGGCTACCATCAAGTCCAGATGGACGAAGAAGACGAAGAAAAGACAGCGTTCTACACAGAACGGGGGACGTATTGTTATGTCAAAATGCCGTTCGGACTGAAAAACGCTGGAGCTACATACCAGCGTCTGGTTGATTCAGCATTCCAGAACCAGATCGGAAGGAATTTGGAAGCCTACGTTGACGATATGGTAATCAAGAGCAAAGGGGAAAAAGAAATGTTAGCCGACATCGCCGAAACCTTCTACAACTTGCGAAAGATCAACATGAAACTAAATCCGAAGAAGTGTTCCTTTGGCGTCGAGGAGGGAAAATTTTTAGGTTACGTGGTGACATCCGAGGGCATTCGGGCAAACCCGAGCAAAACAAAGGTGATCGCACAAATGAAATCCCCGTCAACTCTAAAAGAAATGCAATCCCTGAGCGGCAAGTTGGCAGCTCTAAATCGGTTTCTGGCAAAGTCAGCGGAAAGATCCCTTCCATTCTTCGAAACCTTGAAAAATATAACCAAGGAGAACAAGGACGAATACAAGTGGACCGGAGAGGCCGAGGAGGCATTCCAAATGCTCAAAAAACTCATACTAGACCTCCCGTCTCTATCAACGCCTAAGCCGAAGGAAGTTCTATATGTGTACCTCTCGGCAGCGACAGATGCAATCAGTGCAGTTCTGCTGACCGAAAGAGACGGGAAACAATCACCGGTTCACTATGTGAGCCGAACCTTGCATGAAGCCGAGAGAAATTACCCTCCGGTCGAAAAGCTGGCATTGTCACTATTACACATGTCAAGAAGGTTAAGAAGATATTTCGAAGCTCACCCCATCCAAGTCATAACAGATCATCCGATAAAACAAATTCTGAACAGACCAGAAGCATCCGGAAGGTTAGTCAAATTTTCAGTAGAGTTAGGAGCCTACGACATCACATACGTACCCAGAAATGCAATCAAGGGACAAGTCCTTGCGGACTTCATATCAGAAATTCCTATTGGCATGAAAGAATCACATCCGAAAGAGTTGGGAAAGGAAGTACACGACATCTCCAGTCCGGAAGGATGGATACTATACACAGACGGTGCTTCAAACAGCAAGGGTTCCGGAGCCGGTCTTGTATTGATCGGACCATGTCAGACTGAACACACTTACGCCCTCCGTTTAGATTGCCCTTCTTTAAAGTTTTCAAAATCCATGGATCGTTTTAAGTTTTAAAATACAATATATTTTAAAGATCTTAAGTAACGTAGCTCCTGATGCCAATTGTGGAAAACTAGAAGGGGGGTTGAATAGTTTTTACCGTTTTTTAAAGTTTTATTTGCTTTGTTACTATATGTTAATTCAAAGGAAACAATCACAAATAAATAATCACACAATGTAAACAAAAGATAAAGAGAGGAAAGATCAAACCACACGACACAGTTGTTTATAGTGGTTCGGCTACAAGAACTCTATTCCTTGCCCTACTCCACTCCCCGAGTTTCCTACTCGAGAGTTTATCTTTCACTAAAAACAAACTCCTTTCCTAGGCAGAGAAAACCTTTACACGTCGCTTACTTCCTTTTCCGGTACTAAGCTAAACACCGGGTTCTTTCACAAGGTAGAACCAACCTGACGTCGCCTAATTACTTTACCGACACTAAGCTAGATGTCGAGTTCTTTACAAGGGTACAACCACTCCCTACACTCTTTGTACTTTAAGGACTAAAGTACTAACCACACTCACTGATTACAAATGATAGATATGATGTGTGAAACAAACTACAAGATCACACAGTAATGCAACTAAAGGATTACGGTTCTGTAGATCCTTGAATGCTTGATCTCCTTTCTACAAAATGGATGATCAAAGTGAAAAGCAACTATGAATGATGTTAGTAAGATATGTACTGAATGAATATATGTGTTTAAGCTATATGAGTGATGAGAGAGCCAAATGATCAGCTTCCTATTTATAGGCAAGCTGATCTTCAGCTCACGGATCCGGCGGATCCCTAAAAAGGGATCCGTCCTTTATAGGACTTGGATCCGTGGGATGTGACAGCTATGTAATAGTTGTCTCTTACCATATCTTAGTTGTATCTTACCATATCATCCAAGATCTTCAAATGTCAACTATGTTGCTTGCATATCTAACTAAGATATTGTATGTGATGCATACAATGATGTCATGGAATGTTTTATGAATTAAAGTTTCCTTTTAAGGAAACAAGTTACTAAACTTGTAATTCTTAGTTAATATGTGAAGTGTAAAGTGTGTACTTAAGAGACTAAGCTAGTATTTATTATTTGCTAAAAGATATTCCTTATATTTGTCATTAACAAAACTAATGAAAGATCAAAGAATATAAATAACGTTTTTGGGACGCTATTTGTATTAACAATCTCCCCCTTTTTGTTGATGACAAAACATAAGATATATTTTTGAGCAAGAGAATAAATATAGCATGAGTTCTTAAAAATATATATTAAGTTTGTTTATTAAAGAAAAGTTTTTGTAAAAAAAAAAAAATGTATGTACTGTGATGATTCACAGTTGATGCAAACTTAGTCCTTTCTCCCCCTTTTTGTCGAAACAAAAAGAGTAGCGAAGCGGAATGCGATTTTGAGAACTTTAAGAGCTCCCCCTTGTTTTATACTCCCCCTAAATGGAGTAATCAAGTAATTGATGCATGAATCTACAAAACAAACGGTTAGTATATGAGATGCTTATGAGATGCTCCCCCTCGATGTATACTCCTCACTTCTCGAGTACCAACGTATACTATTGAAGGGTATGATATGCTGCAAATGAAGTGTTAGTTATGAATTGACTTCAATGAAGAAATAGAATGCTTGTTAAGTGTTCTTCCAAACAAGCTTTTCAATATGTTTGACTTTAAAAAGTCAAACTAAGTGTCTGATGTTTATTTGTACCTAAAGTAATCATATGCAAGATATAATGTATGCAATATAGGAATGTTAGTTCATAATGATAATGATAATATGCAATATGTTGATCACTCATAAGCATAAAAACATCACATTCATATAGATTGAAAATTTTGTGACAAAAGTCACAATAGTGAAATGATGTTACAAATAAGAAGACATCCAAAAAAATAAAAAGGTCCTAAACAAACAACTAAAAAAAAATAAAAATCCAAACAACTAATCTAAAGAGCTCCTATTGAGAGGGATGAGAGATTGCGTTTAAACGTTCAAGAACATGGTTCAAGATGAACCTCATCTCGTTTTGAAGCTCATGGACCAAGATGTTGGTCCTTTGGGCCAAATGAGCCGTTCTCTCACAATGTGCGCAATCATGAGTTGAGAAATCGGGCGGAAGACTAGGGTCCAAGTTTTGTGGTGGTGGTGGTGATGGTGGTTGGGTGTTGTTGTTGTTGGATGGTTGTTGTGGTGTTTGGAGGGAGTTCATGAGAATGTTTTGGATGTCCATTGCTTCATGAAGGCGATGGTCAACCATACCCGAGAGAGTGTAGAGACGATTGAGCTCTTCACTAATCTCCTCTTGGGTGTGAGGCATATTCATCCACATTGCCTCGTCAATGGCAACTAGAGTGGATGTGGGTGATAGAGGTTTTTGTTGAGGTTGGGATGATTGTGCATCATGGTATAAAGGGCCATGGATATCCGGGTAAACCGGGTGAAAAAGCATGGGTTGTTGACCTTCAAAAGTCATGGGTGGAAGATTGGGTAGTTTTGGTGAAAGTTCTTCTAAGTCATCAAGATGTGGTGATGTAGGAGGAGTCCTAAATAATTCCAAGGGTTGGAGTTTAGGTGATTTTGGTGGTGATGGTGATCTAACAGTCTGTGATGGAGCCGGTGGTGGAGTAGAGGCCATTGGAGTAATGGTTGGTGGTGGTGTTTGTATAACAACATGTGATGGTGTTGGGGTGGAGAGTGTAAGGAAATTTTCACTAGCAATGGGTGATGATATATTGAGAGGAGAATTTTCCTCAGATGAAGAGTTTGCTAAGTTGATAAAACAACAAGGTTTAACACTGATGCGGGCTGTTCTTCTTGGAGTTCTAGATGTGGAAGAGTTGTGTGACTTGGTCATGGTGAAGAATGATATCTAAAGTGTACAGGAGAGGAAGTGTTTGTTGTGTGAAGAGATGATCCTAAAGTGCTAATTTATAGACAGAAGGTTTGTGAATCTGTGTGTTTGGATTTGATGTGAATCCAATAGAGAATGTTGGTTACTAATGATTTGGAACAAAAGTTTGTGCAAGTCATATCAAGGAAGTCAATCCATTTAGCTTTGGTTGAGTAATATGTGTTGGATATGCAGTTAATACAAGAGAATAGTGGAAAATCTGATGATTTGATATTTTCACGGATTTGACGGATCCCTAAAAAGGGTTCCTTCTTTGTATCAGTTTGGTAACTTACACCGAAAATTCAAAAATTTAAATTTTGGTGGGAAATTTTGTTCCTAAGTTTCTAAGAGTTCCTAAATGATTCTAAGATGAATTATGATCAGTGAAGAGATCCTAAATGATACTAAACACTAAGATTTAAGAGTCGGGATAAGTCGAAAAAGTTTTATAATTTTACTGGGAATCCTGCGGATCCAAGTGGTTACAAATGCGGAACCTTATTGTTCAATCCGCCAAATCCGCAGGATGGCGTTTGGCGGATCCAACGATAAGACTTGGCGGATCCTTATTTTGGGATCCGCGGGATCCGCAGGCCTAAAACTAAGAAAGTAAACAGAACATATGTCATATTTCGCGTTTTTTGACGAAAACCCGAAAATTCATCTAGACTTTACTTAACATCTAATATGTATAGCAAAACAACTGAATATGATAATATTAACACATGATTGCACATAGTTTAATCCATACTAAGAAACTTACCGTTTTAGGTGTTATGCCAAACATAGGCAATAACCCGGAAAATTGATAACCGTGATGGTTATCTACCTGCAAGTGTTAGTTATTACACATACACAATAAGTATTATCAGATAAATTCAAGACACATAGAAATTTAACAACACAATATCCAACATTGTTTAAAACCAAACACTCCATTAACTCAGCTTCTTCTTCAACTTCTTCATCCCCTTGTGTAATTTCATCATCCAACGCCCCAGATTCTTCACCATTCCTTTGATGTTTCGATACTCAGCGGATTCATGTGGAATTGGAGGAAGATGGCTCAAGTATTCGGGTGGAGGAATCCTAGAATTTGGCATACCATCATCTTCACTCATGGAAGATGATGAGGATGATGTTGGAACACGAGGACGTTTGCCCTTATCAACACTAACCCTAAAATCACTCAAAGGAACGAAGGTGTGTTCAATTTCATTGTAATCCGGAACAAAGCCTAGATGGTTTGGACGAGCGGGTGCAAAGGCTCTATAAAGTCGGGTTAAGAGCATACCATAAGGCATTGCAATCTTGCTTTGAACCGGAATGTCACACATTCGTTTGGCAACATAATAAGCAAGATTGAAGGGTTGACGAGTAGAGATGTTGTACATCATGTGGCATAAACAAGCGTTGATATGATCACGGTTTCCTATGGTGCACATTACATTTGCCCTTAACACATCCTCCATCTTCTTGAATTCGGGTCTTAGTTCATTAAGTTCCATTGCGAATGGATCTCTAGCAACTTCACGACCACGATACATTCTTGTGGGGTTGTTCTTAGGAATGAAGAGATGTTCCCTAATCACTTCTTTTGATTGGAGAGGAGTGGCATATGGTGCCGTCCTATCGAAATTGGAGTCTAAGATTGTTAAGGACCATTTGTCCGAATAAATACATGTACCTTGACTTGGAATTCCTAAGACCTCACCAAATTGATCAAGAGGGATGTTGACAAGATTTCCATTTAGAGTAAAGTGAAGACTTAAGTAACCTTCATCACTCGAGCTAAGACCTACACTAGCATAGAACTCAAGTATGAACCTAGGAATGATTGGTTCATCTATGTCTAAAAGAGAATCAAATTGAATTGCGGCTAATTGTTCCCTAAGTTGAGTGCCTTCATAAAAAGATGCATCTACGGCTCTACCCTCATGAACATACTTTTTCTCTAAGACTTTGAAAATTTCGATTTGGGCATCGGTTAAACCTTTGGTTTTGTGGACTTTGGGTAAGTAGTCAACGATTTTCTTGTGATCGTAGTTGGTTGCGGGAGGCATGATTTTCCTAAGTACAAAAGTGACATAGTTTTAGTTTAAATGATCGAAGGAAGTGTAACATTCCTAGTGTGTGCCTACATGGGGACAATGTGGAGGTGCGGTTATCTCGACTCCTTTTGATGCAAGAAAAATTAGTTTATGCAAGTTTTGTTTACAAACGAGAGATAACCCAAACACTCCTATTTCAATGTAGCTACGGTTGAATGTACCCGAAAATACATATTAGTTATGTATTCCCTTTAGCATTCAAGAGACATTATGCAAGTGAAGTCTAAAAAATAACGTTTTTGCATTTGTATGAACAATGTAAGAAAAAAATCATTTTACCTAGTCGTTAGAAGATTTTAGTGAAAAATTTTCATGGGGCTTTTGTTAAATTAAGACAATGTGCTATGAGATGCAATTCCTAACTAAGAAAAACATGTTTTTAAGTATAATGCAATAAATATGTTTCATGATTTTTTTCAAGAATTATGCATATACCCCAAGTTTGGTTTTGTGCATGAAATGGAAATCCTAGACGCAGATCAGGAGTATAAATGTGATAAGAATACTTACAGTGATGTTAGAAGCACAAATTAGTGGAAGAAAATGGTCCAAAATGTGATGGAGATTAAGTGTGTGTCGAGTTATAGTAAGGTGATATGTTTTGGAGTGAGGAGTGAATAGTGCTTGTTCTTGTTTATTAAATAATAAACTGAACTTAGCATGCGGCGGATCCGGCGGATCCCATACAAAGGATCCGTCTTTGTTGTCGATTGGATCCGCGGATTCAGAACACATGTTTTGGTTTAGTGTCGTGTGTGGCTAAACTAATGTTTATACTAATGTTTCTCCTAATCACTAGGTTCCATTAATCCTAATCCAAGTCTAAGATAGTTGAAAGGTTCACGTTTAAGTGGTTTAGTGAGGATATCGGCAATGTTGTCCTCTGAGGAAACTTTCTCAATTGAGATGATTCCCTTCTGTACATTGTCGCGAAGAAAGTGATGGCGTATTTCAATATGTTTGGTTCTAGCGTGTTGGACTGGATTTTTGCTTAAATCGATAGCACCTTTGTTGTCGCAAAGAATGGGAATGTTGTTGAGTTCAATTCCATAGTCGACAAGAGCTTGTTTCATCCACAGTGCTTGTTGACACGCCTTTCCTGCAGACACATACTCTGCTTCTGTTGTTGAGATTGCGAGGGCAGTTTGTTTCTTAGCGAACCATGATGTGAGACAATATCCTACAAAAGTACAAATTCCACTAGTACTTTTCCTATCAACATAGTCACCTGCATGATCTGAGTCGGTATACACTATGGTTTCTACACCCGTTCCTTTGGGATACCATAATCCTAAGTGTGTAGTACCTTTGATGTACTTAAATATTCTTTTAACGGCTTCAAGATGGGACGTTTTTGGATCTTCTTGAAAACGTGCACATAGACAAACACTAAACATAATGTCAGGCCTACTAGCCGTAAGATAGAGTAAACTACCAATCATTCCTCTATATTTAGTGCTATCTACGGATTCATTTTCTTCATCCCTAGTGAGTTTGGTTTCGGAGGACATGGGTGTTCTCATGGGTTTTGAGTCTTCAAGACCAAACTTCTTAAGCATATCTTTGATATACTTTGATTGGTTGAAGAATATCCCATCTTCTAATTGTTTAATTTGGAGACCTAAGAAAAAGTTTAGTTCCCCCATCATACTCATTTCAAACTCGTCATGCATGATTTTTGAGAAATCGTCGCATAACTCTTGATAAGTTGAACCGAATATAATGTCATCCACATATATTTGGACTATAATAATATGTGATCCCTTTTTCTTGGTGAAGAGAGTATTATCTACTAGGCCCATGGTATACTTATGGTCAACTAGGAAAGTCTTAAGTCGATCATACCAAGCTTTTGGTGCTTGCTTAAGTCCATATAAAGCTTTCTTAAGTTTGAAAACATAATTTGGTTTTTCAAAGTCGGCAAAGCCGGGAGGTTGTGCAACATATACTTCTTCATTTATAAACCCATTTAAGAAAGCACTTTTGACATCCATTTGAAATAACTTAAAATCATGTGCACATGCATATGCAAGTAATATCCTAATAGACTCAAGTCTAGCTACGGGTGCAAAAGTTTCATCGTAATCTATACCTTCTTGTTGATTGTAGCCTTGAGCTACTAGCCTAGCTTTATTTCTAGATACAATACCATTTTCATCCATTTTATTTCTAAAGACCCATTTGGTGCCGATTATGGTTTGGTTTTTAGGTGGAGGAACCAATGTCCAAACATCATTTCTAATAAATTGATTTAGTTCTTCTTGCATAGCAATTACCCAAGATTCATCTTTTATTGCCTCGTCTATGTTTTTGGGTTCAACCGTTGAAATAAAACAAAAATAATTGCTTTCATTTTGAGCTTTGGATCTTAATGTTCTTTCATTAAGTTTTCCTATGACGTTTTCTAATGGATGACTTTTAGTTTCTTTAATATTAATAATTTCTCCTTTTATGGGTTCATTGTCGTTTTCAATGTTTTCAATATCATTAACCATTTGACTTTCAACTAAGTCATCATCTACCAAAGGTGATGTCTTAGAGGGAGGTGGACTTTCGTTGAATGTTACGTTCAACGATTCCTCGACTCTTGATGTTTCCTTGTTTAATACAATGTATGCTTTACTGTTTTGTGAATACCCAAGGAATACACCTTCATACGACTTTGGGTCGAACTTAGTGAGATAGTCCTTTGTGTTTAGAATGAAGCACTTGCTTCCAAAAACTCTAAAATATCCTAATGTAGGCTTTTTGCCTCGTTAAATTTCATAAGGAGTTTTATTTAAAAATTGCCTAATTAAAACTCTATTTAGGATATATGTAGAAGTATCTACAGCGTGACACCAAAACTTTTGTGGTATGTTTTGTTCATTTAACATAGTCCTACTCATTTCTTGAATTGTTCTATTTTTACGTTCTACTACACCATTAGATTGAGGTGTACGAGGAGCCGAGAAATTATGAGTTATTCCATTATTATCACAAAAATTTCCAAATTGAATTTCATTGTCAAATTCTCGACCATGGTCAGTTCTAATAGATACTATATTACTTCCTATTTGATTTTGAATTTTCTTGCTTAGAATTTCAAATTTATCAAATGCCTCATTTTTAGTTTTCAAAAACTTTGTCCATGTATATCTAGAGTAATCATCTACTATGACTAAAGTGTAAAAATTTCCTCCATAACTTTGTATAGCCGACGGGCCAAACAAATCCATATGTAATAACTCTAGGCATCTAGATGTAGATACCATGTTTTTAGCCTTATGGCTACTATGTATTTGTTTCCCAATTTTGCAAGCATCACAAAAGTGTTGGTCATATTTCAACTTGGGTAGGTTCCTAACGAGTTCTTTGGAAGACAAGGATTGAATAAGCCTCATATTTGCATGACCTAAGCGTCGATGCCATAGAGTTGAGTTTTCGTCCAAGGAGGTAAGACATAACTTATCTTTAGGTGTTTTATCTAATTTCATAACATAGACATTATTCTTTAAAACACCTTTTCCTACGGTTATGCCATCTTTAAGTATTTTACTTCCATTTTCACTGAAAAGGACGTTATACTTTTTGCGGCATAATTGACTTATACTAAGTAGATTAAATCCTAAATTATCTACATGAGCAACATCATCAATAGATAGAGAGTCATGAGAGATTGTACCTTTTCCGATGATTTTACTTTTAAGCTTGCTACCGAATGTGACATTACCTCCGTCATACACTTGGTAGGTTGAGAAAAGATTTTTGTTTCCCGTCATGTGTCTTGAGCACCCACTATCTTTGATCCACTCATCAGGTTCAAGATCAACTTTCAAGCATACCTAAGTTCATAAAAGACTCAAGCATTTGGTCCCCAATATCTCATGGGTCCGTTTGGGTTAAACATGACATTATCATGGTTTATGTACTGAAAAGGTGGACAATTGTTCCACGGCATATAATTAGGACCATGAAAGTTTCTAGACATGTTTTGGTTCCAATTATTTTGATAAGTGTGTTGTGAATTAACTATACTCTTTGGAAAGGGGTGTTTGGGAAAACTCATCTGAGGTCTTTGTTGATCCGTTTTAACTCTATATTCATTTCTAGCTTGACCTCTTCCTAAAGATACTGCTGGTTTGTGTTTATTATTGGTTATGCTACTGTTAGGTTTCTTAGTAACTTTAACAAACTCGGAACGGTCGACTTTGTGAACCTTCTGTTCAACTTCTGTACCCGCGGATCCCTTGGATATACCTGGCGGATCCAAATTTTTGGATCCGTCGGATCCGTGGGTGTCCAACTTGGTTGAATCAGTTTTATTCACAGTCTGTTCCTTATAATCACTTAAGGTTCCTAGTTTCATAAAGCCTAGTCCTGTTTTATCATGAGGTAGCTTTTGCATTTTCATTATTTCATCTGCACAACTTATGTTTTTATCGAACCTTTTAAACTTTGAATTTTGTTTGATTAAATCTTCCTGTGTGGTTCTTAAGGTTTCTAGTTCAAGTTTTAGTTCTTGACAAGACACACATGTTTCTTTACTAACTTTACCTTTTTCAATTCTTATTGCTTTTTCTTTAAGCCAATATATTTCATTTTCTAAAAGTGTTGTCTTTGTTTTCAAAAACTTGTTTTTGTTTATGATTTTTAAAGTGACATCACACAGTTTGTTATATTCTACTTCTAAGGTTTCATCATCTATAAAGGAGTATGAATCAGAATGTACCTCTTCTGTGTCATCGGCCATAAGTGCAATTTCGTTGTTCTTAGGCTCATCATCATCATCTCCTTCACTATCGCTCCAAGCTCCACTAACGAAGGCTCTTTGAGACTTGGTCTTTGGAGGCTTTGGACATTCTCCTATTAAGTGACTGGAGTCACCACACCTATAGCATTTCCTATCATCCTTACCTTTCTTATCGTCGCGATCTTTCCGAGAGGATTTCTTTTCATCACGAGGTGGTTTTACAAACTTTCCTCGTCTCCTAAAGAATTTCTTGAAATCCCTCACGGCCATGGCATATTCTTCATCATCACTGTTTGAACAAGACTCATCATCACTTGACTCGACTTTGGCTTTCAAGGCAATAGACTTAATCTTCTCCTTTTTGCCTTTGACAATTTCCGAGTCTTTTTCCATAATCATTTCGTGAACTTTTAGGTTTCCTATGAGCTCATCCAGTGTCATGCTTGAGAGATCCTTAGATTCTTCAATAGCTGTCACCTTTGCTCTCCATTTCGGATGGAGTGCTCTTAGAAATTTCCTGACAAAATTCTTGCTAGAAAAAGATTCATCAAGTGCTTTAAGTGATGTAATTATAGTATTGAACTTAGCAAACGCACTATCAATGGTCTCATCTTCAGAGATAACAAATTGTTCGTATTGTTGGACAAGAAGATCAATTTTTTTATCTTTTACTTGTGAGTTTCCTTGATGTGTGATAATAAGAGATTGCCAAATATCCTTAGCCGTTTTACACATAAAAACTCTTTCATATTCTTTCTTAGGTAAGGCATTATAAAGCATCATTTTGGCTTCGTTATTTTTGGCAATTAGTTTCTTTTGCTCATCACTGTGACGAGTAAGAGAAGCTCCATCATCCCGACCACCCGAAATATTATTACAAATAGGCTTGTAATCCCCATCAACTATAATATACCATAGATCTATATCCTTTGACTTTACATAAGTCTCAAAGCGATTTTTCCAATAAATAAAACAATTTGGTTCAAATAGAGGTGGTCTCTGCATAGATTGCCCTTCTTTAAAGTTTTCAAAATCCATGGATCGTTTTAAGTTTTAAAATACAATATATTTTAAAGATCTTAAGTAACGTAGCTCCTGATGCCAATTGTGGAAAACTAGAAGGGGGGTTGAATAGTTTTTACCGTTTTTTAAAGTTTTATTTGCTTTGTTACTATATGTTAATTCAAAGGAAACAATCACAAATAAATAATCACACAATGTAAACAAAAGATAAAGAGAGGAAAGATCAAACCACACGACACAGTTGTTTATAGTGGTTCGGCTACAAGAACTCTATTCCTTGCCCTACTCCACTCCCCGAGTTTCCTACTCGAGAGTTTATCTTTCACTAAAAACAAACTCCTTTCCTAGGCGGAGAAAACCTTTACACGTCGCTTACTTCCTTTTCCGGTACTAAGCTAAACACCGGGTTCTTTCACAAGGTAGAACCAACCTGACGTCGCCTAATTACTTTACCGACACTAAGCTAGATGTCGAGTTCTTTACAAGGGTACAACCACTCCCTACACTCTTTGTACTTTAAGGACTAAAGTACTAACCACACTCACTGATTACAAATGATAGATATGATGTGTGAAACAAACTACAAGATCACACAGTAATGCAACTAAAGGATTACGGTTCTGTAGATCCTTGAATGCTTGATCTCCTTTCTACAAAATGGATGATCAAAGTGAAAAGCAACTATGAATGATGTTAGTAAGATATGTACTGAATGAATATATGTGTTTAAGCTATATGAGTGATGAGAGAGCCAAATGATCAGCTTCCTATTTATAGGCAAGCTGATCTTCAGCTCACGGATCCGGCGGATCCCTAAAAAGGGATCCGTCCTTTATAGGACTTGGATCCGTGGGATGTGACAGCTATGTAATAGTTGTCTCTTACCATATCTTAGTTGTATCTTACCATATCATCCAAGATCTTCAAATGTCAACTATGTTGCTTGCATATCTAACTAAGATATTGTATGTGATGCATACAATGATGTCATGGAATGTTTTATGAATTAAAGTTTCCTTTTAAGGAAACAAGTTACTAAACTTGTAATTCTTAGTTAATATGTGAAGTGTAAAGTGTGTACTTAAGAGACTAAGCTAGTATTTATTATTTGCTAAAAGATATTCCTTATATTTGTCATTAACAAAACTAATGAAAGATCAAAGAATATAAATAACGTTTTTGGGACGCTATTTGTATTAACACCATCGTTAAACGAAGTATCGTCATCATCATCATCATCATCACCATCATCACCAGGTTCGCTGGAAGAGCCATCTTTAGGCGGGGGCCTATTGATAACAGGCCACGGAACAGATAGGGTTCTCCAAAAAATATCAACTCGTTCCAGTGGAATGGGGCATCCTGAATTCAATTAAAGTGACTTGTATAAATTACTGGTATTAATGTGGAAAACAACTTGATAGTTATAAATTTAATATACTTACCATGATATACATAGATTTGCATCTCGTGAAAGCATGGTAGTCCGAAAATTGCCCGCAACTTATGGCTACATTCTTCTGGGGTGATCAACAGGTGGAGTTCTTTGTGCATGAGGTTCAAAGCATGTTTAGAAACTTTATACCACAATTCTTGAAATAGTGGTACATCACACTTAATTAGTTTCTCGTTGATGCTTCTATTGAAAGTCTCTTTTATCGCATCTTCTTGCGTAATGAGAATCTTATCGATCGACCTCAACAACCTGTCTAATTTGGACTGTGTGCCGTCCAAATATAATTTCAACAACGCGTGGTGAGCCTCAACTCTGCATGTTGTTGTCTGGCCGTAGGATTTATATTGGTCGGTAATATACGAGACAAACATGGGTGCGTAATCTCTCAACCAGTTATCCAGATACAAAGCGACATCTGAAAAAAACAATGAATTAATAAAAGGTCATTCGGGTGCTTATTTATTAAATAATTAAAAACAATTAATTAAGTACCTCGATGGTTGACCAATAAATAGCTCCTCAAGCTCGTTGGTATGCTCATTTACCCTCGGGTACCATGTATACCCTGAATCCCGCAAATGCGAGTAAAGGACTTGAATTGGAGTTCTATCACCTACTATGGCTCTCCGGAACTTATCTTGTGCGTTATATATAGTTCTAACGCTAGACACGTTATCCGGATTACGACCCTTTATTGTCGAAAGTATATTAATTGGTCGTACGTTATAATCTGTCAATTCTTTGACCAAACCCAACTCATCATCCTTTAATCGCATTGCATATGCCACACCATGCAACGACTCTAGCATATCATGATTATGCGTATCATCCTTTACCCTCAAAACCCAATAATTTTTTGTTCGATGATATTTCGCAACTAATCTGAATGGACAATTGGTTTTATATGTTTTGGTTTTCCGTCTTCCACTACCTTGAGGTTCATACGTCCCACCTTTTGTACAAATGTAATTGATTTCGATCATATGACCATCTTCTGATTTGGTTCTACTTTTAACAATTACGAAACCGAGCGCACGAGCTATATTTTGCACCCACTCAGTTACTTGCTCGTGAGAACCGAAAACCTGAAAATACATAACATTTTGAGTAACGTACTTTTTTTAACTAATACTTTTATAACTATTTTTTTTTACAACTTTTATTACATCCTTTTTTTTACAACTTTTATTACAACCTTTTTTTTTACAACTTTTACATTTTTAACTAATACTTTTATAATTTTTTTTACAAAAGGGTTTTTTTTACACAATACTTTTACATAACATTTGGTTCTATTTTTATAACTAAATTTTTTTTTAACTAATACAAATTTTATAAATTCTAATACAAATTATTTTTAACTACTAACTTTTAATTTACCAATACAAATTTTATAAAAACTAATACAAATTTTATAAAAACTAATACAAATTTTACCAACTAATACAAATTTTTAAAAAAAAATAAAATAAAAAACGCGTATTCATTTGATATCAGCTAACTCACACACACCACACACGCGTATTCAATTGGTATCCTCTCACACACACACCACACACTCACAAACTCTCTTTCTCTCTGTTGCTCTCTTTTCTCTCTCTATTTTTGGATCTAAAAACGTTTTTAGATCTAAATTCAATAATATTATGTGATGTTATTTGTGATTTGTGAGAGAGTTTGTAAGTGTGTGGGAGGCTTGTGATATCAAATGAATACGCGTGTGATTGGGGGTTTCTAATTAGGGTTTCGTAAAAATAATTTGGGGGTACGTGACTTTTATGTGATTAATTGTTAGATACGTGACTTATATGTGATTTATTGAATGTTTTCTTGTTTAATTTATCAGATCTATTAATTTTTTAAAAAACGCCTAAATTATAAAAATTAGGGTTTGGGTTTTTTGGGGTCTGTGGTGGGTGATTATGTGATTTATTGAATGTTTTCTTGTTTAATTTATCAGATCTATTAATTTTTTAAAAAACGCCTAAATTATAAAAATTAGGGTTTGGGTTTTTTGGGGTCTGTGGTGGGTGATTATGTGATTTATTGAATGTTTTCTTGTTTAATTTATCAGATCTATTAATTTTTTAAAAACGCCTAAATTATAAAAATTAGGGTTTGGGTTTTTTGGGGTCTGTGGTGGGTGATTATGTGATTTATTGAATGTTTTCTTGTTTAATTTATCAGATCTATTAATTTTTTAAGAAACGCCTAAATTATAAAAATTAGGGTTTGGGTTTTTTGAGGTCTGTGATGGGTGATTATGTGATTAATTGAAGGTTTTCTTGTTTAATTTACCAGATCTATGAGGTTGTGGTGGGTGATTATGTTGGTGGTTCTGTGGTGATGAATACCTGTGGCTGTGGGTTGGTTAACACCTTGATCTGCCACCAATGAGTGGTATGAATACCTGCTCTGGCCTACCCCACAGTCCACAGGTATGTGATATGTGATTATGTTGTGCTCTGTGGTGATGAATGTGATATGTGATTAAGTTGGTGGTTCTGTGGTGATGAATACCTGTGGCTGTGGGTTGGTTAACACCTTGATCTGCCACCAATGAGTGGTATGAATACCTGCTCTGGCCTACCCCACAGTCCACAGGTATGTGATATGTGATTATGTTGTGCTCTGTGGTGATGAATGTGATATGTGATTAATATGATTGATAAGCAGTTTGTGATGAAACTGCTTATCAAACTGCTTATAAGCAGTTTGATTTGAAACTTGGTTTAATCAGTATGCTTTTGAAACTTGATAAGCACTTTGATTTAAGCAGTTTGTTTAAAAAAAACTGAGATACGGCGATGATGATTTAAAAAAAAGGTTTTGATTTTGGCATGGCATTACTAAATGGACAGGCAAAAATAATATTTTTTTTGCCACCTTTGAAGTTGCAGCCAAATATGATAAAACTTGCTTATGTTGCACCAATATATAATCTGAGCCTTATGTTACCTCTGTTGTGTTAAATGGTGAATTAGACATTTCGGCAGCCTAAGATCTTTGTTGTGTTTCACTTGAGCCTTTCACTTGCTGCTTGTGTTTCACTTGTGTGCAATCTGCAAAGAAATGGTTTGTTGTGAGGGTTAATCTAACCAAATACCCCCGTAATTATAACCCACCCCTTTACTTACTGATTGTGGTGAAGTAGCTTTCACTTGTGCAATCTGCTTTGTTATTATTGTGATATTGATTGTGGTGAAGTAGCTTTCACTTGTGCAATCTGCTTTGTTATTGTTTTGATATTGATTGTGGTGAAGTTGCTTTCACTTGTGCAATCTGCTTCTTTGTGAGCCTTGTTTATAATGGAGCCTTTCTTGTGAGTAATGGAGCCTTTCTTGTGAGTATTTGCAGGGAATCTGCACTTTCTTGTGAGTAATTGCAGGAATCTTTACTGTTGGTAATTGGACTGAATCTTTACTGTTGGTACTTGCATTATTGAATCTTTACTGTGGAATGTGAGACTTGTGTTTCACTTGTGGTTCACTTGGTTTGGGTGCAATCTGTGCACATTTGGGTGCAATCTGTGCACATAAAAAGGTGATGACGAATGGTTTTCTAAAAACCGAATGGCATGGCAAAGTGATATTTTTATCACTTTGCAGCCTTCATATCCGAGCCAAACACTTGTTTATATATTTTTTTCTAAATCTGCTTGTGTGCTAAATGCTTGTGTGCTTATGCACTTGGACAAAAAAATTCTAAATCGGCGATGATGATTATGTTAATCTGAGCCTGATATCTGCTTGTGTGCTAAATACTTGTGTGCTAAATACTTGTGTACAATACTGCTTGTGTGCAATACTGCATATGTGCTTATGCACTTGGACAAAAAAATCGGCGATGATGATTGTGTTAAATCTGAGCCTATGTGCTTATGTGATACTGCATATGTGCTTATGCACTTGGACAAAAAAATCTGCTTGTGTGCTGTGCAATACTGCATGGGATGGGTTATACCCACGGTGGCTATATTTTTAGTCCCACGGTGTCGAAATGAATAGGTGTACTTTTTTGCTTGTGTGCAATACTGCATATGTGATATGCACTTGGACAAAAAAATCGGCGATGATGATTGTGTTAAATCTGAGCCTATGTGCTTATGTGCTTATGCACTTGGACAAAAAAATCTGCTTGTGTGCTGTGCAATACTGCATATGTGCTTATGCACTTGGAAAAAAAAAACATGGGACAAAAATAATACTGCATCACTTGGACAAAAATACATGGGACAAAAAAAACAATAAACAGACAAAAAAAAAAAAAAAAAAAAAAAAAAAAAAAAAAAAAAAAAAAAAAAGTACATGAACAGTCTGACATGAACAGTGACCTATGTTTGCAGACACGGGGGTAGACCCCGTGCTTATAGTATAACCCATATGAAATCTAGCTATCTTTTAAAAGTTTTGATTTCCGTATAGTTTGAGATTACTGCTAGATTTTACTACTCTGAAATTAGCTCAGGATACTTTGCTAATCAAAGAGGACCTACCTAAGCTGGCGAAGAACTAGACTCGACCTTAATTATTTGTTGATCAAGAAACAAAGGTTTACAAAGAGAACTTGGATCGATCCTAGCTATTAGTTCTAAAAAAACTATTGCATAACGTTTTACCTTTTAGATAAAAATATTTCAAACCCAAAGTCGTTTTAGGTCGTGTGTACATTATCAGTACATATATAACTTATATATGTACTAATACTGTACACACGACCTAAAACGACTTTGGGTTTGAAAAATATTTTATCTAAAAGGTAAAACGTTATGCATATATATCTAGAGAGTATCCAGCAGGCAGCAAACAACGGTATAAGTATAATGTTGACTATTATTGTTTTTTTGTTTTTGTTTTTCCATAATAAGTCCAGGTATATTGGTATATCATTCGATCAATTAACTATAACTTAAATGGATAATGATGTGTTGTAATATTCATAAAAATTGTTAATTTGATGTTTATCGCTGTTACTATCCATGAATGAAAACGCGTGAAACATTTCTAATCAGAATATTTGGAATAGTAGACGAGTACTCGTGCATAGCAACGGGATTTTATAAAGGCAGATAGTTTTATTGATTAAAAAAAGTTTATGAGTTATAAAAGAAAAATAGTAAAAGTTTGAAGACATAATATTTTGAAACCCGGTTCGACCCGGTTGAACCGTTCCGGTAAAAAAATGGTCAATTTAAACCGGGTCATCCCAACGGGTTGGGTCGAAAAAATGGTTCAAATTAAACCGGGTCAACCCGCTGGGTTTGAAGCGTCCCGGGTCAATCTGGGTCAACCCGGTTTCTGAAGTGTATTAAACATTTGACTTTTAAAAGGTCAAGTATCATTTCATAATTTTTGAAATATATCAAAATTTCAAAAATTCAATCTTAGAAAGTAGGCTCACGTCATTATCATTCAACTTTGTTTTGGACTGCACGCGAAAGAGTTGCGTTGAGGACTAAACCAAATTATCAATAAAATTTTGCCTAGTAAAATTTACCATATAGATCTTAGCCTCACAACATTGGCTTTTAACAAATCATGACAAATCCGGCGAACCAAAAACATCATAATATCACAACCAATGTTCGGACCACCCAAAACAACTTGGTTACTCATGGTTTTCATCATCATAAGAACACAAAAAAGCTTATTTGTGGTAAACCACCAACACCAAAATAATCCAGCATACTCAAGTCTACCATAAATATTTGAATCCAAGATGAGGAGTGCTTTTTTACAAATAAAAACATACCAAAAATAAAAAAGCCTCTTTAGATCTGACATACCACAAACATAATGATAAACCAACTAAAAAAAAAGCCTTTTTTGCCACAACTAAGAATCACAGCCACGGGACAGCAACATATTCCGGCAACTGTGGATTCCAGCGGTAGATTACCCGGCGACACAAGCTGAACTGAGAAAAAATAAATAAATAAATAAAAAAAAAGCCTGTTAAAATTTAAATATGAAAGTTAAATAAACTCAAATCTGAAAGAAAAATATATTGATAAAACATGAAAACTTGAAATAAATATAAACCTAACAAATTTATAACAATATACATGATTAATTTTATAACAACCATTAACAACAATAAAAATTGATAAATCATGAAAAGCTTTAAATATACAAAACTTAATATACTAAAAACTCATCTAATATCAAAAACTTCTATACGATTTACAACAAACAAAAGTGACATAGTCGGCTTCAGTAATTCTTTCCGTAAGTTGGTTCAGGTTCAATGTTTACAATATGAATTTACATAATAAATTTTTCGCCCAAATCATTTTTTCGCGTAAAAAAATGGGCGGGTCAAGAAACATCTTCGAGTAAAAAAAAGTAGTGTTTGCGTGGGGGATTGACCCAAATCAATTTTTCGCCCAATAACTTATGACGTTTAATAATAGTGTGCCACATACATTTACAGAAGTTACATTATTTCAGTAATGACCTAACTTTTAGGAAAATTTAGAGGATTTCATGGATTAAAACACACTAAAACAGTATAGCGACTTTCGAGTGATTTCCTTTTTTTGAATGAACCCATTTATAGATAAACAGGTTGAATTTGCCACATATGAGATTATAATGACAAAATGGTACCTCTATGTGCGGAATTTCATGCAACGGCCTATCGGCAAAATACGCATATAACGCTCTCAAAACGGCCTGCAATGCACGTATCCATTAAAGATTTAATTATTTATTCGAGCGAAAATATTGATCAAAGGCACATATTGAGATCAAAGTACAAGTTTGTGGTTGCATATGTCTGACCTGATGAGATACAACCACTGTAACACCCCCGTTTTCGATATTCGCAGCGGAAATATAAGTTGGGGTGTTACTGCACAGTTCACAGTCATGATGATAGAAAATGACTTGAAAAGAGACGTTTTAGATAAAATTGTTATCATTCATTTATATCAGAGTTACAATATGCAGGTCCCAGCAGGAGGTTCCAAAATACATTAATGAAAATATGTTATTTGTTGAATGATAACAAAAATAGACAGTCCATAGCCATTCCCGTGCCAATCCATGCTTCCAATACCTGAGAATACATGCTAAAATGTCAACATAAAGTTGGTGAGTTCATAGAGGTTGTGAATGTAAATAATCCATTTCAGTTGTTCAGAAATACATTCGTTTCAGTTGTTCAGAAATAAGTTCGTTAAGTTCAGTTGGAAATCATTTAAACACAAGGGTTAATAAAATAATTGCCACACATACAATTATTTAGGGAAAGATGTATTAATTATACGCAAAACCTTAACAGAACATCAACAGTCATGAACTAATGATGTAATAATTACCCCATAATTAAATGTAGGTAACCTTGCCCCCGAGTAGGAGATAGCCACATCTCTTTATTCTTTTCAAATATGATGCTTTGTGCACGTTACGGTAACACAAAGGGGTTGTCAGCCCAATAGATCTATCCACAATATTCGCGCTCACCCGCAGGTGATTAGAGGTCCATGATGGGAGGTCTTTTTGGCTTAGGGTAACTTAGTTTATGCAATAACAATAATAGTAACGTTCGATGAAATTACTTGTGTTTAATACGGGAAAAAGTTCGATAGTGATTCATAAATCATATAAAGCAAATAAGATTTGTAAATGTTATGAGCATGTATCTCCCCCAAAAGAGTTCAAAATATGAAAAGAGGGGTTATGAAACTCACCTTAGCAATCTGGATGGAAAACAAAATGAAAGAAAGTTGATAAACGTCTCCGGACAAGAAACCTGGGTTGTTATGCCAAATTTCAGTAATCATTTTCAGATGATTATAGTTCGTTTGTTCGTTTCGTTTCGTTGTTTGGTTGTTGATTAAATATTGGAATGAGACAACATGAAGTATCTTCAAAATAAGATTTTATCTTATTATTCGTTCTTATGTTTCTGTTCGTTCGGTATATATATCTTTTGTTCGGTTGTTTGTTCGTTAAAGTTATCCTGCGTTCGTTTGTTATAGAAATAAACGTATTACGATTATAAATTTTCTATTAGATCGGAAAATAAAAATAGAAATAATAGTTATGAAAAGTTATACTTTAATCCCTAAAGTTTGGTCAAATGACAGTTTATACCCTGAACTTTCAGAAAATGACAACTTTTACCCTTTTTATTTACTGTTGTCAGAAATAGTCCTTGATTAAATTAACTATGAGATATTTATAAATTTAGCCCAATAAAACTCTTATTAAAAATATGCGCATGAACTTTAGTGACGAGGCTAGAGTTTTGAAACTGAATAACTTAACAACTAATAGATCATTTTACGTGTTCTCAGTTCCTATGAAAAGTTAGCCAGGTCGTTTTTAAGATAAACCAAGTTTCGTAATTTATGAAAGTCATTTGTTGGTCGAAAAGTATTTCAAAAGTCGATCGAGTGAAAATAGGTTTTAGCAAAAACTGGAAATTCGGTTTTGGTCTAGCGGTTGAGCGAACTTTGAGAGCTAATAACTTTTAAATGGTTCGATCGTTTTATGTGATTCTTCTTTCTAAAATAAGTTAGTTATATGAACTTTGACATGTCAAAAGGGCAGAATTTTTAGAGGTCATATGAGGGTCGAAAAATAGGTTGAAAGTTAGTAGATTGGTCGACCAAAACTGAAACTAAATAACTGGTAAATATTTTCTAGCTTTAGCGATAAATGGCAACTTTTAAGACTCGATATATTAGTGAATACTTAATCATTTTCCATAATTCTTTTTCCTAAATTAAGGTAGCTGGGTGAACTTTAGTTAGGCCAAAAATCAGATTTTATAGAGGTTGTTTGAGGGTCGATTTATAGGTCACAAGTTGGGCGAGTAGAGCAGTTTTCTGCTCGATATTAACACTGAATAGAGACCCGATTGGGTTTTGAGGTTTTTAAACATTTGTAACTTAATTTTTATACATGTTATGATTATATTTGACATACTTTAACATGTTTTATATATATTTGATTCGTTTTAACTAAAATTCGAACACCTTGGGTGTGTTTGTTCTACTGTTCGAACAGAACCAAGAAAAGGAAAAGAAAACTCAACATTTTTGATCATGTTTCGTTTTAGTGATTATATATTATTGTTTTTAGATAATATCAAGTAAATGAAACTAAATTTAAAAGAGTTGAGTAACTTACTTAGGACTTTGGTCGACTTAGGGTTTTAGGATTCGAATAGGGTGGTTTCTTGAGCACGATGGATTCCTCCTCCTCTAAGCTTCTTAGAATTTTATTAAGAGTGTATGTTTGAGGCTGTGATGAGGGTGGAAATGGATATGAAATGGTGTTGGGGTTTAGTCGAATTGGATGTGGAGTTAAGTGGTGAATTGTGTGTTGTTATTTATATGAAGGAATTTAGGGTTTTCTAGGTTCATGATAAGGAGACACAAGGCTGACAGGAACTGAAGAAGTTGCCACTTGGAAGAGGAGGGGGAAGGGGTGAGGTGTTTGATTTCCAGCCATGGGTCTTAACTAAGAAGGAGGAGGGTTCTTGTATATGGAAGAGGACATGTGGATATGTTCTTAGAAGAGAAGAGAGGAGAGTGTTAGGCGTGTGTTTTGGGACAAGGGGGATGTATTTAGTGTAGATTTTTATTAGAAGTAATTTAGTTAGAATTTGGAACTAGAAATCGACTAAGGTTTAACATGGAACCGGATTTGCTTGGTGGGAGAGTACCTTGGGCTTTAACATTTGTATTTATGGTTTAAGAGCTGTAACTTATTTGGTTTTAGAGTTAGTTCATGTAAATGTAAATGAGAATTTAGTTTAAGATATATATATATGGGATAATTATTAAAATACCCCGGTTGCCCAAGTGCTAAGACTATCCGCCCCGATCTCACGAAATTCTCCCCTTAGACCAGGGCAACTCGTATAATACAGCGGCTTGCATGAAATGGTGACACGTGTCACGTATTGTATTTTGGGCAACTTTTATTTGTTGGGCAACCGTATACTTTACAGATGGTTTTTTGGTCATTTCACAAATTTTACACTATTCACTGCTTTCACTACTGTTCATACCGTATTCAAAATTTTTTTTTTTTAAAACAAACAGTGTCTCCTCTATACACTTCTTCCCTCCATCTCGTTTCACAGTCACGGTCAAAAAAAATAAACTCGGTTTATGTTCGCGCTTGTTTATCTTGTTACACTATTATTTCAATCTCCAATCTACTACCATTGTTTTCCCTGATTGTCATCTGAAAACAGATTAAATGTTCATTGAACAGTGTTCCAATAAAATCATTTAACACCATCGATTGTTTGTTTGATTAGGAAAAATGTGGTATAATATGGTATGTAAAGCGTATTACGAATCTTTATTACATTTGTTTTGTATCGTTATTGATTTTTGTTTATCTGGTATAATATAGTGTTGTTTGTTTGTTTATGCTTTTATGTGGATTATGATTTGATTTTTGTTTTGGGTTGTATTTGATAAGCCACGATTTTGGGTTGTATCTGATACGCCATGCCTGAATGAAATAAGGTCATAAGCAAAACACCCTCTTCTTATGGTCCAATACTAAGTGGTTGTAGTTAAGCTGTAATCATCTGAACTGTTTATGATAGTGTTTACGCCGGCTGTATACATGTCTTCAAACTTAATTTGTTATGAATTGTATGTTCTGAGTTAACATATTTTTTCCTTTTAGGACTATGAAGCTAAACTAATCATTAGTAGCAAACTCAACTACTTTTGGTTGATAAATCAGAAATTAGACGCAAAACGACGGAACTTGTTTAGGAGTACCTGCTTTGGAAAATGGTTGGATCTGTTATACTTTGAACATGAAACACACCTCATTGACTATATGGTACGGAAACAAAGAAGAGTGGACGACTCTCATTATGATATGCCCTTTATCTATTACCTAGATGGACATACTCTGCATTTTGGTCGTCCTGAGTTTTGTCTAATGACGGGGTTGCGGTTTGGAAGTGTGAGCTTTGAGTTATACACTTCTGGTGCTCTCAAATTTCGTGATAGGGTGTTTCCTGACAAGCGAGGTTTGATTGTAACCAACTTAGACCTTATTGGTGTCATCGAGGATGAAGAGCAGTTTCGCAAGCTATGTGATGAAGACGCAATACGGATATCTCTTTTGTTAGTCTTAGAGGTGATCTTTATGGGTCGTTTATTGACATGCCAAGTTGATGACACATTGATGAGGTTGGTTGAAAACCTAGAAGCTTGGAATGCATCTCCGTGGGGTGAATATATTTGGACCCATTTATATGACCAACTTCATTATGTAATGGATAAGCACACGGATAACCACCTTTTAGTATTGAAGAAAAACCCAAAATATGTTCCGACCTATACTTTGTCTGGATTTGTATTTGCTTTCCAGGTTTGTATTTCTTTTTATTAATAATATATTTTTCAGCCGAACATTTTGATGGATTGATTGATATGTTTGTGTTTTACAATTTGTTTAGATTTTGATACTCGAGTCTTTTGAAAGATCTGAACGTTGGTGGAGTAAAGACCCTAATGTGATTCCAAGAGCTATTGCATGGTCTATGAAGTCACCATTCAAAAGAAGCGACCGTTCCTACCTTTTTTCAAAGGTTACTCTTTTTTTTCTATTTGTTTTTACGTAAAATAAATTGTTGAATCCCTGTTGAGCAATGATCTTTTTTTTTTTCTTGAATTGAAACAAAATTAATCACTACGACGAATATAATGAATAATCTTAAGGAGAACAATGAACACACAAAGGTAGGAACCTGTTCTTTTTGTACTCTCCCTTCTGCTTCTTTCTAAGTTGCATAACCAAATCATGTATGGCATCCTGTCTCTCTTCAGGGGTATACATTTCTCTTTCCTCCTCCTGAGTTTGCATTGTCTTTTTCTTTCCAACTTGTAGGATCGAGGCCTTGATTGATCTTTGAGCCAATAAAAATCTCTGTATGACAAACTTATATTTATGCGGAAACTAAATATAAGAATGTGAAGATGACAATGACTAATGAACTATGATCCTCTATGGATCTTTTATTAACTTTTGTATTCGATTACCAAAACATTGTTGTGCTCTCAGCCGTATGTTTCTTTTATAGGCAAGAAACCCTAATACGACTTCTATGAAAACGTGTGTAGACATAAACACAAATCTCTTCCTAGAATAACTCTAACTAACATACTAAAAATAAGCAACGACCAGCAGCAATAAACACTGCCAGCAGGAACATATCAAAGCTACCAGCAGGATTGCACTTGAGCAGCAGCAACAGTAAGTAACCAGCAGCAACATCTTTAAAGCAAACATTTCCAGCAGCAACCTCTATATAACAGCAGCAACAGGAAATCATCTCCAATTAAGCTGCTTACCGTGTAATTCTCTTGATCTTGACTGCTACTATGACAATGTGTACATCAAATCACTTAAGTTTCATACTATTCTAATCACTTCCAGGTGTGTTAACTCCTGTGAGAGGTGAATCATTGAAAATTAATGGATTTGATGTCTCTTTACCAATATCCATCACTACTGGAGTAGCCAATGTTTTTGTGTGTAAGACCATGGTACATTGATAACTATATGATTTTTAGTAAATCATCAACTATAAACGGATTTGACTTGTCTTTACCTGTAGCCGTTTGCTCAGGACTAGCCAATTCTTGGTTACAGCAGAACCTTGGCGAATTGAGTACCAAATATGGTTTTCCAACTGCCTTTACCACAAGCCATATGCATGTGGGCTAGCCAATTCTTAGGAAACCCAAAAGGGTAAAATCCATGGTGAATTGAACACCATTTCAACTCTCAGTTCTTAAACATGGGTGAGTTGAAGTACCCTAATAGTTTTGAGCAAACTATCACAGCTATAAACGGATTTGAGGATCACACCAGAGCCGTACCCTCATGGTGAGCCAACTTTTCCTTGTCTGCTAGACATGGTAAGTTGAATACCATTTGTTGTGTAGTTCAAGAACCAACACTGTACCTGCAAGTGGTGCCCTCAAAACAAACAAGTTAGCACAAAAAACTAAATAAGCCTCCCCTTAGGCTTATACCAAAATCAAACAGATCAACCTTTGGTAGTGGCAATTTGATTTTTGATAAATCTAACCAATTGTTCAGCTGTGGTCATATCATTCCCAACAGCCATTTTGCTGACCTTCAACTTACTTTTAAGCATTCTTTCCATCAGCTCTACAGACAAAGGATACTGAACATCCGCAAACATAAATAACACCTTATTAGAGATGGTTTCAAGGACATGAACATTAGAAGGAAATACGACCTCCAACTATGAACTCTCCAAGACTGTTGATTAGACCAAACATTACAAGAAGCTCCTCCCACTTGAGAATCCATTAAAACTTTCAAATCACCCCAAAGGTGAAGACCAAACCCAGAAGCCTTATTAGATTCATAATACTGTTCCACCATTCGATACAAGTTAATCAAATCTTGTTTGGTCACCAAATGCAGAATCTCCCGAAGAAAGATGAACTGTTTGGTTTTGCCATCCAGTGTGAACAACATATTGACTTCCCCTCCAGGTATAGTCATAACTTTCCAATGAGCAATAGGACCACACAAAAGAGAAGAATCATCTTCAGATTCACTCTCTGAAGCCACCTGAATAAACTCCTCATCATCCATTTCTGCAATAGATTCAGCAGAATGCTTCTTAGCATGACTCTTCTTTCTGGTGCTGGGAGTAGAAGAGGATGACTGAAACTGAGTAGTTTTAGCAGTTTCAGGAGCAGTGGAAGGTTGGTGATCAGCAGGAATAGAAAACTTTTTTGGTGAGAGTGAGGAAGTATCAAGGACAGAGACATCAGCAGAAAGGTCAGCAGAATCAGTGAGTTTAATTCTCTTGGAAGAAGGTTCTTCCAATGAAGATGAAGACTTGGCTAGAACAGGTTCCATGATCCTGTCATAGTACATTTGTAGGTCTTCATCTGACATCTTCTTCACCTGAGCCATAGTCCACCCAGAAGAACAAAATTGAATACTCTGATTCTTGACAACTTGTCTCATATGATTTCTCATCTGTGCATATGTAAGAGGTTTATTCCTTTTCTCCTTGGTTTTGAGTTCTGCAAGAGCCCTTCTCCTTTGCTTTGTCAATGCAGCCATTTTGGCCGGAAAATCATCATCTGAGTTATCAATGCCCAAAATATCCTTGGCCAGGTTAGGATTGGCAGCCACTTGAGAAGAAAGATGCATCCACTCTGCTGCAGAATAATGTAAAGAAGCAGCATCCAACTCTTTTTGTCTTTCTGGAGGCAAAGTGGTTGTAAAACGTCTATCAGTCCTTGCTAAATCTGCAGCAAGATCTGCATGATACTGCTTAGCCATGGCTTCCCCTATCATGTAATATTCATAGTTTTTAAGCAACCTTTCTTGCTCAGCCCTTTCTTTATCGGAGACCAAACCCCCAAGTTCATCCAGCATTGCAGGAGTAGGATCAGAAACAGCAGGAATGGGAGTGTCACTTGCAGGGGCAATGGTAACATTACCAGTAGCAATGGAGGAGCTACCAGCTGGATCACTATGAGGCTTAGGATCAGTTTTATCAATTCCAGCATGAACATCAGCTGGATCAATGACAGCAGGAAAAGATTGACCATTAGGGGGATTGATAGTACTACCAGAAGCAATGATAGAACTATCAGCAGCAACACCAGTAGAAAGATGACCAGCAGAAAGGTCTTGAGTACCAGAAGAAGTAGCAGCATCAACATGAAGAGAAGAATCAGTAGTAAGAGCTGCACTCCTAGATACACCATCCACATCAGACTTCTTCACTAGTCTTCTTTTGTACCTGATCCTTGTACTAATGAATGGAGACTTGGTGGAAAGTTCCAAAGTTGCTTCGGCCAATAATTTAAGAGGGTCCAAATTCAAAGTAGCCTCACCCTCTTCTGAGTCAGAAAGCACAACTTTTCTTTTCTTGCTCTTTAACTGATCTTCCAAATGTGCAACTCTATCAACCAACTTATGGATTGTATCATGAAAAGTCTCTTTTGTTTCCTTCAGTTCCTTTTCCAAAGCATTCACCTTGTCTCCAAGCTCCTTTTTGGTGTCATGTAACGCAGACTCCAAATCTGCAATTTTCTGCTTATACCTGTCAAGTACATCAGACACAGAGGTGAGAGCATCAAGATTCTCAGCTCCACCAGCAGCAGTACCTGTGGTGTTATGAGCTTCATTGGATCTGGTTGGAGATACATGAGAATCTCCACCAATATTGGTTTCAAACTCAAAAGGCTGCCTAGATGGACTAGGAGATGATAGCCTGGATGAGGAAGGAATATCAACAGAAGGCATAACTGAGGGTGTTGGTTGGTCAACATGAGGCCCTACTGGTGTGGTCTGGACTATAGGCTCAACTGGGTCAATAGGTTGCGGTGAAGGAGCCCTGGGAGATGGTGGTAACTGGGCTTCAGAAGCATTGGATGCACTTGCACCAGCAGCATCTGATGCCCCAGTACCAGCAGGAATGGGTGGATTAGCATCAGCAGCATTGACTACTGCATCACCAGCTGCATCAGCTGCACCACCAGCTGCATTAGCTGGTCCAGCAGGTTCAGCCCCACCAGGCAACATAGCTGGTAAAAGAGGCATATGGTCTCCCACAAATCTAGTCTTCATAGTTGCAAACAATTTAGCAGTCAACTTACCCATGATCCTAGGTAATGGGTCAGTGGTCTGAACACCTAGAATGATTTGTAAGAATCGAGGGTACATGAGGAATTTGGTTTTAACATTATCTATATTCCTTATCATTCCCTCAAATATGTATTTAGACCAATTGAATACCCTCCCATCAGACAAACAAATAAGGGCAGAGGCAATGGGACTAGCAAATTGATCCCACCCACCAGACTTGACACTAAGGCATTGCAACAAAGTGTGAATAAGAAACCTCCATTGAGGTGAAACCTTATTCTTTAAAAATGTAAAGTTACCAGCAATTGGATACCCTATTGCTTCCATCCCATCTAAAATCTGCTGCTCAGTTAAGTTATACAACCCATTCTCATCATTTAGCTGAAGATGAACTCGAATAGACTCCTCAGTGATAAGGTGTTCTTGCCCATCAATCGTTGCAACTATCTCCTGAGGTCTTCCCACAATCGTTCGAACAACAGCAGTATCCCAAAATTGGCGCACCAGTGAGTCATATACCACTATTGGGCAATGAGTAATAGCAAACCTAAGAGAGGAACCTCTTAAGAAGGCAAGAATCTCATCATATCCTTCACTTCGATCAGAAGATGCAAGAAATCCAACTTTGTTGTGATCTTCTTTGTATTCAAGGGCTGCCATAGTGTTGCATCAGGGAATGAGATGTGCAAATAAGAAGGAATGAGATGTGCAATTGATTTGAGAGACTGAGGTTATTTGGGGAGAGGAATTTCCTTTTATATTTAGGTCGTGAATACGGTTTCCAAATTTAGCAGGTTTAAATTGTAAATTTCTCGCGTAAACTTTGACCAATTTGAATTTAATTTAATCCCAAAATTAAGGCGGAATTGCATATATATCCATCCGAAAGTGAATAATTGCATATATATCCTTTGTACAAGTTTTTGATGCACATAGTACAATTGTTTTTATGCATGCTTTGGATATATATGCAATTATGCATTTTCGGAAGGATATATATGCAAAAACCCCCAAAATTAATCCCCCAAATTCTGAAACGTCCGCAGCAATGAAGTCAACCAGAGTACCTTTGACCAAAAAAACACTACCAGCAGCAACGTTAAGTCAACCGACAGCAATTAGATGGTCAATCAGCAGCAATGAATGATGTTTGACTAACGTCAAATCCCCAAGTAACTCCAAACCAACCCAACATTTAATTCCATTAACCTCCCCTTAAGGCTATATAATCCCTTGAAAAATCAATCACAAACATATCACATTCATCAAAACCCGAACTCACAATAAACCACACATAATGGGTTCATCAAAACCAGAATTTGTGGATATTTATTCTGATTCATCATCAGATACATCTTTGGGATCATCTGGATGGAAAAAATATTTTCCACCCAAATATTCTACTGGCAGCAGCACCAGCAACAAGGGCAAGGCAAAGAAAGAAGAAGATTCCTCTAAAGATCAGCCTATATCCTCCCCATCTGATGATGAAGACTCAAGCTCTGATTATGTGCCATCATTGTGGCCAAAGCACATGACCTGTTATGAAGGTGGTTGGGAAATCAAACCACCAAACCATCCTATTTCAGCTGAGCTAACTCGAGAGAGGGAGAAAGCTGTGGCTGCCTTCTACCAAACCCCCGTGTCAAAAAAGAAGTCATCCACTCCCTAGGCCAAGACAGCCAACCCCTAGGCCCAGTCAACCACTTCCTAGGCCAAGTCAGCCACTTCCTAGGCCAAGTCACCCAATACCAGTCCGAAGACCAGGTCAACCAATTCCAGTGGTGATTGGACTTGCAGCTCTAAAATTATATGTTGATATTAGTGGCATGGGAGTGTGAAAGGTTATCCCTGATTACCAATGCAAGGGCAAAGGGAAGCTTGAATAGGTGGTAGGGTTGGTGAGAAGGTGTTTCATGTGTGAGCCTGATGTCTCAGTGTGTTGTTTTTGTCTGTAATGAACTGATGTTTGGAAGATGTGCACTGATGATGAATGATGAATTTTGTAACCCCCTTTATCGATGATAAATAAAATATTTTCTTTTAATGTATCTCATGCGATTGAAAACTTAATATATGTGCTTGAAAAACAACCTCAAAAAGGTTAGAAGACACAATACAAGGAATAAACAAGAAATAGATTACAAATACAACAACCATAAGAAAAATAAAAAAACTACACAAAGTTACCCAAGTCATTACTGACTTGTGCCTGCCAAGGAAACCATGTAGAATAAGGTATTCCACCCATATACATTTGGTCATAATATGAAGGCCTATAGTCATGGTGCAAAGATCTGTTAATATGGTTAGCAGCATTCCTTTTCCAACCAGTAGAATTGGTTCTACCAGCTGGAACAGGCTTACCAGCAGGAACAGCTGCCGGTCTACAAGGCCTACCAGCAGCAACAGATGCTGGTCTTTTGGTTCATTTAAACACATAAGGTAGAATCCTATCAGCATTTCTCCATACTGGTCTAGTCTGTTGATGCATGTTACAAATACCCATTCTGGTCTCATAGAAATCACAGTCTTAAATGAGGTGAGAATGACTACCACATACAAAACAATATTTCTTCACAACACATTTATTCTTCACATGACTTCTTTTATTACAAATAGAATTATTAGATCCAATATCAGAAGCCAAGTTATTTTTATCAGTACCTAAAGAGTTGCTTGCAAATGAAGTAGATTTGACAATGGGGTTAACACAACCAAGAGTATTTGACAATAATCACAATCAATAGTTGTATTTAGTATCTAATGAACATCAAGCAGCACTATCTTCAAAAGTCAACATTAGGCGCACAAAGTTAATTGTGAGATCTAATTGTCGTTCAAACAGTTGTAAGGTTACATATTTTATTTGTCCCCGTTTATTTGTAGGAGTCGAATACACGTTTAGATCTCAGGCCGAATACACCTGAGTACGAGTCTTCATGGTGGATACAGAGCCAAGAATTCTTCCAAAACTACGTTCCCAAGGCTGCAGCCACATCCAATTACACCCTCTTCGATGCTTATCTTAACAGTTTGGCAAAGGCACGCAAACGGGTCACTGAGTCGTTGAAAGTAAATTCCACTCAATGTAGGGCTGGTAATAGTTCAACAACCAAGAGGCTTAAGGACCGTGTCGTTGCTAAGCTTAATGGCCAAGTATTGAAACTTGAGATTATTATTGAGGTTGCGTTTTATTCAGCTTACTATGTCAATAGTATGCACTCTGTATATACGGGTTTATAATACATGTTATAATATTACAGGTTCTTGCTCGTGAGAGACCTGGCGGACTGCAGGTACATTTCAAAAAAAATATGAGTACCTACTTTGACATCCACCCTGTACTTTTTTACAAAAAATATAATGATTTGACAGGAGAAACTGGATATTGAGTCACATTTTCCTAACACGAGTTCTGAATTTTGCCATTCACTTAACAAATTTTACCTGAAATTGATTGCCTTGCCTGATTCTGACGAAGAACTTGCTCAGGTAGAATACGTTATTCCAAATTATCCGTATACCCGATTTATAGCGTAATATATTTGTGCGGCATATGTAATCCACAATATCCTGTTTCAGGAGTATCTTATTCAAGAGGAATTGAGATTGGCGTTGGCAGAGGAAGAGAGGTTGCAGTTAGAAGAAGAGAAGATGATGGCAGAAGATAATATGAAAAGACAGGAAGCGGCTAAGAGGTTGCGCTTGGAAGAAGAAAACATGTTGAAGATGGAGGAGGAGAAGAAGAAACGCAGAATATCGTTTCTGAATTCGAAAACACTATCAAAGATATTTGGCTCGGTTACCACCGAGCAAGAGGCGAAATTATTTGGAACCTGATTCGGAATCAGAAAATGCGGAAAGGTTATAGTTAGAATTAAAAAACACGGCCCTGACGTTAATAACCCACATATCGCTGAATTGCTGACAAGAGTTCAACCTTGGGTTGAGGTATTGCCATGAACTAAAGTTGCTTTACATTTTCTTTTGTTACCTCTTTTACATTATATCTTATAAATTTGTCCACGTTTGTAGGATCTATCTCGATGGTTCCATAGTGTGGAAAATGTCTGGCTCACCGATGATATGAAGTATTTCTTGGTCAACCGGGGTACACTCACCAGTGTAAATTTCCATGGCCCGAAGACTACACCGTTGATAGAAATTTCTTTCTACGCTTAGTTTGCTTAGACCCTGGTAGAAAAGGTTGGCTAACTGAGCAGGTGAGCGTACATGCATACTCTAATTCATAAATAAGGTTGCCTCTCACCCTTTCTTAAAACACTTTTTTGCAGCACATAGACTTGTGGGTTGACTACATGTGGCATGTAAGACCTAATAATGCAAACTGGGCGATGGTTAGCTGTTACTTTTTTCAGCTTTTTCTTCAAAATGGCACACCATCTTTTTATGCAGATGGCCAGAGGTATCCCTGTCCATGGAGCGATGTGGATCAGGTACTACGTTTATGTGTGTGCGGTTAAAGTTACATGATGACTCAAGTTGTTGTATATGACCATTTTTTACTAAAAGTCTGGTCTTTTGGCCGTTTAAAGCTAGTATACGTATTTATGGATATGTCGCCTACTATAAGGATTCATCAGAAACCTTGTATATTGTAGGTTTTTATTCCGATCAACCAAACGGACAAACACTGGTGTCTTGCCCATTTTCATATACGCTCAGGAGTGGTGACATTCTATGATAGCGGCGACACATATGACTACGACACCGGTGACTGGTATATCCGCGTTAGGAAGTGCTTACAGGTACGTGTTGCGAAAATTTTGATTAATACCATATTTTTGTGCTTGTGCTTGTGATTCTTGTCCCACTCTAACATCAGCATCATCCAATGTTTTGGTGTTGATGAGTTGGTATACTCAGTTGTAGTATTGCATGTGCCAGACTGTTAGCATCATCCAATATGTCAGCGGTAGAATCAAGTTGATTCTCATCAGCAGAATCAACATGATTCTCAGCAGTAGAATCAGTCTTAGCAAACTTTTGCAACATCTTCAACAGCAGAACCATCTTGAGCTTGAGCAGCATCATCACCCTAGCCTTTAATAGTTTCCTGCATCACTTTAGAAGCTTTGACTAGCTCCTCAGCATCCAAAGTTTTTAGTTTTTCTACTAGCTGCTCCCTCGTTCACCTTTTCAGGCACAACCTCATTACCTCTCCATATCCAACTCATATGCGTTGCCTCCACTATCCATATACAAGTCAACGTCAGCACTCTCCACATTAAACCATCCTGACCCAAACATTATTCAATTTTTGCTGACCCTCCAAATTCTTTACCCATTAACTTAAATCATTTAACTGTACGTTGTTTCTATATTCAATTAGCGAATATTAATATTTTTGAATACCATATCTAGGTCACATACAAGTATCTAAAAGTAAAAACAACATATGCCTATTGGGGAAATGTTTCAACCTTGTTGACGAATTTTAAAATACAATTAGCGACTAGTATAATTTTTTTGAATACCATACGTAGGTCACATACAACTACCTCAAAGTAAAATTCCATGTGTCTAGTTGGGCTATGTTTCAACCCAATTGCCCAATTTTTAAAAAAGTTCCAAAGTAGTACTTGTAGTGGAAGGGAGCAGTATATGACACTCTCTGTCCATAATCATTACATTTCTCTAATCCGCATTATTAATATTTGGTTTACTTTACTTTTCTCTATTCTCCATTTATAACATTTGGCTTAGTTTGGCTAGCTTTGACAACAAGTTGCCCAAATTGAATTGGGTTGCGTTGTAAATTAGTGGACATGAAGGCATCAGTTTATAACAGTCTCTGGCCACAATCATTACATTTCTCTAATCCGCCCTAATAATATTTGGCTTACTTTTCATTTGTCTAATCCGCATTAATAGCATTTGGCTTTTTTTGCCCATCTTTGATGAAAAGTTGCCCAATTTGAAATTTGGTTGCGTTGAAAACAAGTGGACAGAAGGGAGCAGTTTATGACGCTCTCTTGCCACAATCATTACATTTCTCTTATCCGCCCTAATTATATTTGGCTTACTTTTCATTTGTCTAATCCGCATTAATAACATTTGGCTTATTTTGCCCATCTTTGATAAAAGTTGCCCAATTTTAATTTTGGTTGCGTTGAAAATTAGTGGACAGGAAGGGAGCAGTTTATGACGCTCTCTGGCCACAATCATTATATTTCTCTTATCCGCCCTAATTATATTTGGATTACTTTTCATTTGTCTAATCCGCATTAATAACATTTGGCTTATTTTGCCCATCTTTGATAAAAGTTGCCCAATTTTAATTTTGGTTGCGTTGAAAATTAGTGGACAGGAAGGGAGCAGTTTATGACGCTCTCTGGCCACAATCATTACATTTCTCTTATCCGCCCTAATTATATTTGGCTTACGTTTCATTTGTCTAATCCGCATTAATAACATTTGGCTTATTTTGCCCATCTTTGATAAAAGTTGCCCAATTTTAATTTTGGTTGCGTTGAAAATTAGTGGACAGGAAGGGACCACTGTATGACACTGTCCACAATCATTTCATAGCAGCAGAATTCCGGTTTAACAATATCGGGCTTATATATTAAACAATATCTTGACATGACCCAACTATTCACCAATTGACAAACCTAATTTATTACCGTTGACTAAATTCAAATGTAAGGGCCACCCCACTCTTAAATATTAAACGATCCATCTAATAGTGCAATTTCATACCATATTTAGAACCCTACTCACCTTTACACACAACCATTCACTTCAAATATCAATGGATCAACAAAACCTTTTGAAGGATCTGCTGACTAGTTTGGTTAAAACTAATATTGAGCGTGACTTTAAGCTCATAAAGTCACTTCAGCTGGAGGTGGTAGAGCTCGTACGCCGTTGCAAGGAAAGGGGTGACCAGATCAAACAGCTCCAAACTGTCGTTGGGTCCGGTCTCGCAACTAAGTGTTTAGATTTGCTACTTCAAATTCAAGATGAGGACCTTGAGAAGAATAGGACACTGATGAGACTCATCAGTGAAACTAAAATCAAAGTTCTCAATACAATCTCATTTCTGGCACAGCTGCGCAATAACTATTGAACCTCCATCCCTGGCCTGCTATGTGCTTGCTCTTTATTCCTGTCACGCTATAGTCTCTTGTGCTTTGTGTTTTGTGTTTTGTGTTTCGTGTTTATCATCTATGTACCTCTAGTGTTGGGTGTACTAGTTTTTCATCTTGTAATGAAATTAAACAAGTTTATGTAATAATCAGTTTGTTAACTAATCAAATGTTACAACACTGCATATGAAGTAAGGAACACTAAACCTTTAATAGCTTAACAAATAATCTGATCTAACTATCACCAAAAAAATAAACAATTCAACTGTTTATGGACAAACCTTGCCGATAAATGGATCACATTTAATAACATTATTTACAAAGTGTACCTTAAGATCTCCCGTCTATGTATACTTACATTTTATCCTATTATACAGGCTCGACTTCCACGGGTTCTAGAACGTGCCAAAGTTTTCGATAAGAATGGAATGCGTCTGAGCGAATATAACATTACGTTTAGGCTTGCGGAGAAAGTTCCAAAGCAAGGGGGTATCTTTGGTGATTGTGGTGTGTGGGTGTGTATATTTCTATATCGTTTGTCACATGGTCTATCGTTGGATGTTGATGACCCCGTTGACGTTGCCTTAGCGTATCGTGAAAAGATGGTTCAGTTTTATTACAAGCATAGATATTACCCTATGTTCAATTAGTTTGTTTATTTTTGTTCATCTTATGTGTCCTTGTTGTATTCTAAACCTTTAGTTATCAATATAATTTACTCTACAAAAAATAGTGCTATTCTTCAAACTTATTTTGCCACGTATGGTCAACTGTGGACTTTTTTTTTTATGTGGATAATAATTTCGCTAAATTTATAAGTGTCACAAATATTTAAAAAATAAACCACATATATAAGTGTGTAAAATTATAATAAAGCTACACTAATATGTGTAGCAAATGTTTCCACACTTTTTATTATAAACATTTTTTGCATTTTTGCCACACTTTTAGGTGTGGACATTCAAAAAATATTTCCACACTTTTAAACATATAAATTTGGATAATATCTCCACACTTATATGTGTAAAAATATTTTGTCACATTCATTATTACCACACGTGAGAAAGTGTGGACTCAATAATTGTACACCTTTTTTAACGTGGCCATTTGGCCTTGAAAATCTGGAGAATTCAACTAGTTTTTTGTAGTGAATTAGCTTGTCAAATTAGTTTACAACATTATATGACCGTAAACTTTGGCAAGTTAACCAACAGGGGTACATATAATTTTGCGTTAATACAACGATACAAAAACACTAAAACAAGACTTCAATTTACTAATACGTACAACCCTTAATACCTCTATAATATATTTTACTTTAAATTATTACAAACTAATTCACTCTTTGTCACTTGTTCCTATTCAACCAAATGGCTAGCATCTCTTATATATATATATATATGTTTGACTGACTTACCACTTAATTAAGTCCCACTTACATTATTACTTGTTAAATCATCATGGACCCTCATCAAACTCCTCCAAAGAAAGTCCCTGCGAACCCCCATGCTGATTCGGCTGACATCAAACAAAGGTATGCATGATTTTACTGTGTAATGTAATAGTATGCTTAGTTGCTAACTTTATTTGATTTTGAAGAAATTTCCGTCTGTTGTGTACAGGTCACACGTCATCACTACTACACATATAGTCTTTGAGATTCACTATGATGGTGTTTTCTTAGAATATCTAGCCTTAAAGTATCAATATGGCAAAACAATGACATTGAAGGTATGCAAGTCGAACAGGATGAACTTGGATCAGTTGCTTGACTTGTTAACCTTGCAACTAGAGCAAGAAATTTGATTTTTGTATTTTTGTTGTCCAAGACATTCTCTAGCAGAAGGCTTGCATTTGATTGAAGCTGAATGTCATATGCGAAAGATGTATGACACGGCTGATTGTTATGGTTTGCTCCATTTGTATGTTGTCCATGCACCACAAAACCTAGCAGGTTTCTATTATAAAAATCTTACTTATGATTTTTATGATGAGGAAATTTTGTTAAAGTGTAACACCCCAACCCGAAAAGGGCAAAGGTATCACAAATACGGATTCTTATCAGAACAAACACAAGCATAAGACATAAATAATACAATAGGATTCCAAGGGCTACAATGAAAATTCTGAAATTACAAGGCTATAAAAGAAGATACAAAATTTCTAAGTCTGAAATAAGAATCTCTTCTAGCCATCTCAACAAGGTCTTCTAAGTCCAAGGTCCTCTCTATTAATAACCCAGCTTCCAACTAAAACCTGCCGCGGGAAAAGAAACGCGGCTGAGCTTAAAAAGCCCAGTGAACAGATATATAATAAACAGAAACGAAAGCAAACAGAAATGGAAGTAAAAGGAAAAGAACAGATATAGCATAATGAAATAGATAAGTAAAGGTACAGAGAGAGAGAGTAAAGGTTTAGGACAGTAATCCACCACGAGCCCAGAAACAGAAATACCATATCCATGTAACCATATCAGAAATCCAGAGGGGATGCCTCTCAAGTAACCAGATAATATGAGGGGTGACCTCATGTATCCAACAGAAATATATGGAGTAGCTAGCTCCCAGAACATGAAAGACGTGGATTTCACCCATCATCAGTCACCACATATCAGATATATCATAATCATCACAGAACAGAACGAACCTAGGATGCATCCATACGCCCCCCAGAACAAATCATATTGGCCATAATATCAGTAGTGTGCATGCATATCAGAATCAGAATGGGGACGGTGTGGCTAATCACTCGAACCACACACGAGTCATGTCAGTGGTGCATCACAGACACGGCCATGTTACCTTCATGGCTAGGGAACAAATTTTGGCTCGGGTATCAAACTGGGAGTCAAAGGTCAAAGGTCAAAGGTTCATATCACAATCAGAGTGTCATATCAGAAGGTTCAATATCAGAAGGTCAATATCAGAATTATCAATAATCAAAGTTCCATAGCAACAGTTCATTTAAAAGGTTTCTAATTAAGAGTCCATTTAAAGAATCTTTTAATAACGGTTTTCATAAAATGATCCTTCAGAGTAGTTTTCATAAAATGATCTTTCAAAACGATTTTTCATAAAGATAGTATTTTTAAAATAGTTTTCATAAAAGTTAGTAAAATCCCAATTAAAAGAGTTTTGTATCATATTTGTAAACATCATTTTAAAATAGCTTTTTCTCAAATCATTTCCAGGTCAGAATTAAAAAGGTTTTTCACAGCATAGGTTCACATCAGAGGTCAAAGGTTCAGAGCAAAGGAATCATAGCAAGGTACCAAATCAGAGGCTAAACAGATCAGAACATGAAAGAGATCATAGGAAACCTTACAGAGAAGGTCAGAATATCTGTACCTTAGACCGCAAGTGAAAACTTAATAGAACACAAGATCGGAAGCAAACTCCATCTTCAACGAATCTACACAAATTCATGATCTCCTTATTAATAACCTATTTTAAGTCAGATTGCTCATTTTAGTCGGCTTTTCATTTTTAGCAAGTTTCCCGAATTAGAAATTTATTACTTTAAGGTTATAATTGACAATTAATAATATTTAAAAGCTAAAATGACAATTAAAATAGTTTAGGATTAATTATGTTAATTTAGTAAATTTTAGGCTAAATACGTAATTTACCAAAATTTAAGGTATAAAGGTTGGTTAAATAAACTTGAAGACTTAATATAATTAATATTTTAGTTTAGGGCTATATACGACACTTTTAATAATTTAGGGTCTATAGTTACCACTTTAATAAAGTTTGGGTACTAAAGTGTAATTTACATATTTTATGAAATTCTTATACGTGAATCATTTAACTCACCCCATACATCTCATGCAATTTCTCACTAACCACGACAATACTAAGATACCCCTTTCTTGACCATTTTTAATGACACAACAGTTGCTACTTCTTTTGTCCACTTTACCCGACGCCAAAACCTACACGCCGTTCCATTTTAACGTGACTCAAAACTGCCCTAACACTACTCATCTGTGACCCATATTTGACCCTTTTGTACGATGCAAACAAATCCTTTGTAACCCACACGACAGACTCTAACCCCACATGTATCCTACCATATTCATGCATGAAACTCACATTATAATCATGTATATATGTACGAATATGTTTAGTTTTTCATGCAACCATTGTACACAATATCATATATTTTATTTTTTTCTTCCATTCCAGTATATGAAATCATATGTTCGCTGGCATAATCCTATGTTTTAGGCTATATTATATATGTGATATGTTGTTGTTCATTAGACCAATATATGACATAATTATTACGTAAGGTGCAAGATTTGTGGTGTGGGAATACCTCGTCCAAACAGCAGCTCGATTCGGATATACAAACGCTCACACATGTACAATCTTAGTGACTCCAATCTCAGCCTAGAACCTACACACGGACTGATATTGAGTCTGAAACTTCGAACCACCATCGAATAGATCTTGGAGACAAAACTCTATACGCGAACAAGAAACTTAACAAATGCGATCACAGTCCCAACTACCCTTCGAAGATGTATGCGAAGCACAGATTCGAACAGAACCACACTCGAACAAAACCCGCGACTCAAGAATTCCCACGATCACCAGGACGGATTTAGAGACGGTTTAAAAGGATCAAGATACCCTTTTGAATCACTCCTCTCGCGATCACACCAAGGCTTCAAGAACCACCGCTATAACTACGATCTACCACAGTTTGCTTAACCTTTTGAATCGTACAGGAAGAAAAGGAAAGAAAGTAGCAGCCGCCTAATGTTGGTGTAGGGTTTCTGTTGTGTCTTTCGAATAAATAGGGAGAGGGGAAAAACACGGTCTAGCAAAAGAAGAAAAACGATAAATAAAAGGAGCGTATATGGAAATTGAGGAAGGTAGTAATTGTGACATAATTTATATTGAATGTGCCAGCTATCAAACGTGTATTATGGGCCAGTATTTAAGGAGTTCTTATCTATTTAATTGGTGTGGATTGATTTGGAGATGATTGCCCAATTTAAGATATGATTTGGCCGTGATTTTCGGGGAGAGTTGTTATAATATTTGTGTGCACATAATTTAATATGATTCGGTCCATTCAAATGAGTTTTAAGCGTGTTATATTTATTTCGTAAAACATTTGTTAAGTTGATTTTCTTATCAAGTATAGTTTATGATTCCACGTTTCCAAAAATTTATATTATAACTTATCGTACTCGATATTAGGTTTAGTTCACGAAGCTTATGAAAATTTCAAATTATATGGGAAATTTGGAAGAAACGGATTTTGGGGTTTTACAAAAATCTTACTTATGATTTTTATGATGAGGAAATTTTGTTAAAGTTTAAAAAACATGAACAAGCAATGCTAGTTGCTACATCTAAATCGGCTGCTGCTCTGGAGGCATGGGAGGAGGAAGAAGGTCGTTCACCTCCTCTAAGAACACCTCCTTCAGAACCGAGAATCAAAGGAACTAATTTTAAATGTAGAAATCTTTTTAAAGACTTTTTGCATAGTGACTCTATCGATGATGGGCTTTATTTTTTTGTAGAAGATTGCATGCCAGGTGTTGTTGGTCTCGATGTTCCTGCCATTGACGTTGGGTGGTCTCGCTCGCCGCCTTATGAGTGGCAAAATGTTGTACTCAGTTACAATGGTTCAAAACTGCCAAGTCTTTCTAATGACTGTTTTGCAGACGAGGTTGTGCTGGATGTGGGTGGGTCAGCAGTTCATGAACAAGGTGGGACTAGTGTGCATCCTACGACCGGTCGACGTGTTCCGAAAAATAAATACTCAAGGAAGTTCAAGTTTGGATCACGAAGTTCATATTTGCGGAGGCGAAAAAGGTTGAGGTATCATAAAGCTCTATACAAGCAGCGGGAGAGTGGAGGTATTGGAGAAACAATAAGTTGGTTCCTTAATGATAGAAAGTTGCAATCTAGGGTTCTTGTAATGAAAAGTTGAAAACAACAAGATTGTAATTATATTTTTTGTTAATCATATTTTCTTGCTACTTGTTTGACCACTCCATAGAACAGACGAAATGCTAGGGCAACCGATTATTTTGGCGGTGTGTTTTAGTACTACCAAACATACCCGCTTATAAACCGTAAAAAATAAAGAAAAAAAATAACAAAAAAAATATCAGTATCTAAGAACGGATAATTGTAATCATTTTAATCCGATTAACCATGAAGAAGAACATGCGAACGCCTTATATGACGAATCAATCTTTATTTATATGAAACACTAGATTTGCAAAAGGAAACATATTATTTACTAACAAAAGATACAACTTCATTTCATTCCATGGACTACATCTAATCCACGCCACTACATTATTTTCCTATTATCATCCCAAACCCAACACAAACAACTGCAAAAGATCCTATCAAAATGAAAAACAATCGCTCATACAGCTTCAACTTTGCCTTTATATCATTCATCTCTTCTTCCATTATTGACTTGTCCAAAGCAAGAGCATCAATCACCTGCTGGTACTCCACAGTCTTGTTTAAATCGTTTGGCATTTTGTAAGAATCCATACACCAAATCTTTATAGTATTCACTTGGAAGATCACCATCTAAAAAGTCATACACTTCACAAACTGAGCATTTTATAAATCGTTTACCCAGATTTTTCCTTGTTGTTGAAGTCTTAACCGTGAGTCGAATAGCACACCTACAAAAGTATTCAATTTTTCCATCAATTACTCGGGTTGTCGCTCTATTTCGCGAACTCATACTTTAGGGTTTCAAGATTTAAAACAATTGGGAAATAAGGGAAAGCAGTTGGGAGTGGGGGTGTTTATATAAAGGACTAAAATATTTGCACGTGTGAGGCCTTATTTTATTTTTGTATAAATCCAATTTTTTTACTAAAATAAGACTTATAAAAACTTTAGAGTTAATTTGAAAAAAAGGGACCCTATACTCGAACGGGTTGAACACTTTTAGTACCCATTCTTGGGGCACATAACGGGTTTAGTCCCATGACCTATGACCATATTATAACCAAGTGTGAAACCTGGTTTCACTTGCAAAACCACAACACACATCAAACACAAACATGAATCAAAAGATTGGTTTAAACCATAAGTCTGTTATTTGACTTTTAGACCATAACTTTGTGAATATTTTGCGAAAGTTGGTTTAAACCATAATTCTGTTATTTGACTTTTAGAAGTCAAATTACAATGTACCAAATTTGGTAAAGGGACAATGTACATGCTGTAAACAGACAACGACTTTTACAACATAAAATACAGGGACCATTTTAGAAATTAAGTCAAAAGTTTATTATAAAATTGCACGTCTGAGGACCAAACGTGTAATTTGCACGGGAAACACTGTAACCCCACATATCCTTTTTGTTCCCAACAAACACAATATCCCCAAAAAGCAGATCAAACCCTAGGTCATTGTCACCACACGAATCCAAAAAAATAAAATTGCTGTCCTTTTCATCTTTATATCATGTATTCTATGTTTGTTGTACTTTCCCATAACTATATTATTCCCTTTTTTGTTCATATAAATATGATGTTACAGTGAATAAATCAGTTTTTTATTATTTGATTTTTTTTTTAATGTGCAACGTACTTAGTTTGTTACTTATGGGTGCCAAAAAGCTACATAATTGCTTTTAGGTTGTAACTATAAACTATACTCATGTTTAATTAAGTTTCTGGATGAAAGTTGAGTTCAAAGTACACAAATATGGGGAATTTGCTCTCGATCCACTTCGTTATGTTGATGGGTGTGTTGGGAACGTTTGGTGTTTTACCTCTGACAGGGGTGTTTTTACTAGGGCACTTAATAGTGTTATAAATGACATTGGTGGTGATAAATGGGCTTTGTTTTATTGTAACCCCAACATGTCACTTGCAAATGGTTTAACTTTGCTACACATAGATAATGATGTTCGTAGATTTTTCAGTCATGCTTTAAACAATGGTTCCATAGACCTGTTTATTGCTCACAAGCAACAGCCGTTGTCAAAGTATAATTTTAACAACATGGTTTGGCAAGAGGAGGGCGCTGGCCAGCGTTGGTGTAGTTCAACTCCGTTCAAATATAATGAAAATGGTTGGTTGGATGTCAATGGAAATGGTATCGATATAGGAGGAAGTGGAACTGGTTAAGAAAAAATGTTACACGAGGTTGGCGTACAAATAGCGAATGCAAATGGTTCAGATAAAGCTAAATCGAAGCTGTTTGAAGATGATCTGCTGGAAAGAAACATAGTTAAGGGTAGAAACAGACGAAATGAAACAATGAATCAATCTGAATCAAGCAATCATAGCATTTTCCATGTTGTAAAAACATACAGTCAGGGCCTTCATTAACGGGCGACCCAATATGGTTGAAGTGCAATCTGATTGATTGCTGGTTGGTACGTTTATTTACTTGCATTTTCAATTTAATTTACCACAAACACACACAACCGCTAATTGTTTGCCTCCATCACACATTCATAACATAGTTTAATACTAATGTTTATTACACACCAAACGACCCACACTTGTTATTTAAGGTTAAACAACACATGGTACCAACTAGGAAGTGAGTGCATACATTTAAATATAGGGTGTGTCATTGGGGGTCTTTACTGTAAAAACTTTTCTGGAGTAGGGAAATCAGAGAGCGAATTAATGTGTGGATTGGATGAGTTCGGCTGTTCATGTGCTTGACTTGAGTTGGGTGCCTCGGCCGCATTCATCACCCCATGCATAAACTCTGCATTTGCCTCGGGTTGTGTTCCGTTACTTTGATTAGATGAACCCTCCACCACACGGGTCTTTTTCCTTGAACCGGCTGGACCTTTCTGTATACAGGTACGCATAAACATTAGGTGCCAATAATCACAACTACTTAATTGTGGCATAATAAAAAAAATTTCAACCTTTTCTATCATAATAGTTGCATTGCACGTTAGCCGGTTATGTCTTGGCCTTCCGCACCTTCCACACGTACTCCTTGTAGGCACCTCGCCTTGAGAGGGAATTCTGTTTCTTTTTTTGGGTCTACCTGGTCGGCTGTTGCAAACAATAGGGGTGATACAACTTGGATGTCGTCTGGAGTGTCCCACATCGTCATGTCTTTTAAAGGATAAACCATGTCTTCGTATGTGCCTTTAAGTGTTGTATTATAAAACCAAGCTTTAGCAAGTTTCTTCACACTAGTCAGCCCTGCAAATCTACCAACAGCACAGACATGTCCACATGGTAAGCCCGAAAGCTGCCATTGTCGGCAAGTGCATTCACCCTGTTCTAAATCAACAATATGCCTTTTTTTTGTGTTGCGTACTTCATACACTCTGTCCTTGTCAATCCCCAAAACCTTCCAGTTTGCACTTTTGGCCATTCTGCCATTCACTTTTGCAGTTGCCCATTCAGAAAGATCATCATCCGGGGCATCTAACCATAAATAATAAAGTTTGTTTAGTGTGTAGTATTTCATTATTCTTCAGTAAACGTATTGAAAATTATACCATCTATTACCTGCATATTTTGCTCGGCGGTGGTAATACCAGCTCTGAAGAAGACCTCTATACCATTCCATCAGCGTTGTTATCGGGCAGTGGCGCACAAGCTTTGTTAAAGCATTTATGGATTCGACATTGTTTGAGGTTAAATAATTGTACCTCTGCCCAGGGCAATGTGCCCTTGACCATTTCTCGACGCCTGCTTCAACAAGTTTTTTGTGAGCCTGTCGTCTTACCGAACGAATATCAGACATTAGCTTTGCAAAATCCTCCGTTGTGTACACTTTGCATGTCTTCCAGTATAAGCATTTCAGTGTATCTGCCTGCATCTTTGTATTTAACATCAAATGCCGACAACAATAGCCGTGAAAGGCATTCGGGAATACAGTTTTACATGCAAGGATGATTCCGTGATGTCTGTCAGATATGATGGCCAAATTAGGAACTTCCCCTACGCATTCTTTGAGTTTCTTCATAAACCAAGTCCATGATTCACCAGTCTCGCCCTGAGCAACACCGTGGCAAGCGGTAGTATCTGATTGTTTCCGTCCATTGCAAATGCGACAAGATTTGTTCCCTGGTATGTCCCTTTTAGATGTGTGGCATCAATTATGATCAGAGGGCGCATATAACACAGGAAACTCTTAATCTGTGAAGTACAATGTACCATATATCATGGTACATATGGTTGAAAACATATAAACAGATACAAAATAAAATAAATATAAAATATATAGAATAAAATATATATATATATATATATATATATATATATATATATATAATATATATATATATATATATATATATATATATATATATATATATATATATAATATATATATATATATATATATATATATATATATATATATATATATATTTAACAATTTATTGTTTATTGTTAATTGCCAAACGAGTACCTAAAGTAATAACAATTTATTGTTTGTTGTTTGATATAACAGGTGCGGTGTGCACATAAGATGGATGTGTTGCTTTTGTTTTAATGCACGTAATATTGATGTGTTGCTTTTGTTTTAGAAAACTAGGTATCAGAAGTATGTTGCAAAAAAGTATCTATTTTGTACCTTTATGTTGTTCATGCATATGCAGATACATGTTTCTGTGTTTCTATAACTGATAAGTTAAGTTTCAGTGATATGCTGTTGCATTTCATTAAAACTAGATAATTTATGTTGTATACACTTTGCTATGCATAAATCCTACTGGTAATCATTATCCCTATTTTTTTGTTTTTTTTTTATTTTTTTTATTTCAAGTTAGATTTTATTTTTCTATATTCATACCCCTAGGATAGTGTATGACATGATAACCATAGCTATTTCTTTGATAACCTTATGGAAAAAAAAATCTTTTGCAACTAAAGAAAGAGGATTATAATCTTAATAATATGCTTACCACAGCACCAAAACCTATAAATAGGTTCTTAAAACAGCTTGCATCGTCGGTATGTATGTGTGTAACTGTGCCCCTGTTTGCAATCTTTAGATTATGACAATATATGGGCAGCTGCGAAAATGAGGCCTTTGGGCAGCCCTGATTTGATTCCAGTGCCAACTGTCTCCCTCTCCAAGCTCTTTTGTATGAAATGTCTATCTTCATATCCAACTTCAGATCATGTATAATGTCCTTTGGCTTATACACTCTTGTTGGATCTCCGAGCTTCGGGGATATTATTCTAGCCAATGTTTTTGTATATGCATTTCGGTGATTTGGATTGAATTTGATTTTTGAACATTTATGATTGTCGTTTAGTGAAGTGATTCTAAATCGGCTAGTTGGCCCATATCGACGACAGCTTATGTGCCAATCACATTCTGGTTGGACACACTTCACAGCGTATCTTGCCGTACATGATTTAGAAACACAAAACTCATACCCTTCTTTTAAACATTTGAAACTTATCTCATACATGCACTCTTCCTTATCTTCAAACAGATGATGAACTTTTAAACCACCTTTATTCTTATATGGTGCGGTATAATCAAAAGTGGGTGGTTGGGGTTGGGTTGGCATACAGTTAAGACTAGTGCGGTGCATTTGGTGATATGGATCTAAATTAACGACAGGTGTATGCATAGCGCGGTGTACGATTAATGTGTGCTCTTGTGACGGCGTCGCCGAAACAAGAGTTTTGAAAACTTCGAGGTCGACTTCATTAAGTATAGTCCTGTTGTCTGCACCGGTGTTGTAAGATAACCGTATTGCGTATGCATCGTTAACCTGAAACTTCTTCCATACATACTTCACAAGATTGCCAAAGTTGACGGCTTTTGGAAGTAAAACAGCAATCACATTCTCTTCATACCGTATAAACACCTTGAACTTATCTGTTGTGCAAGAATTCATTTTGCTTTTTTTTTTTTTTTTTTTTCCTTAATTTTTTTTTCCTTAATTTTTTTTGGGTTGTGTTGTTTGTGTTGTATATGGTTAAGAATTATATATGCAAATTTAGTTGCCCAAAGTACAAATGTCTACAAGCATACACAATAATTTGTTGCCCAAAATGAAATGCCAATAGTATGTGCCTACAAGACTCTCATTGATTATGATTACACCTATCAAGTGGCATTAAATAAAGTTGATGTACTTGTGTGTACTGTAGTGCAACCAGCATGGCAAAATTAGCCAACGTTTTAAATAAATGGGCCATTTTTAAAACATTTGCAATTGTAAAAATGGGCAACTTAAATTAGGCAACTTTACAAAAGTGGGAAAAGTTCCTGCTGCTCTTGAGCAGACATTCTACTGCTTGTTACAAAGTTCCTGCTGCTTGGCTATAATTTCGGTAGCTGATATGGTTCTTCTGATCGGTTTGTAAGTGGTGGAATCTACTGCTTGGTTTCTAAGGGTTTAAAAAGGTAAGTGGACCTCATAATTAGTTTCACGCGCTCATAAATCACACTAATTCAAAGTATAGCTAACTGATTGATACATAGCCAAATGATTGATACAAAAATATTCCATGCATCCCACCATACACAGACATGAAACATTATTACTTCCAAATTAAACACACTAAAGTCACCATAGCATATGGTGGAGTATAATAATAAAACCTTCAACAATTACTAAACAAACTAAAAACATAAAAACACCGTCATCCTAAAGATCGCCAATCCTCTTTTCTAGATAATAAGGGCTTTGAAACCCATCTTGCCGGTGTCCCTGGTTTTGAGGAACCACCACATTTTGTGATCCACCACATTTTGCTGCTCATCCTATTAATTTTGCTGCACCGCCTCACTTTCAGCCATCTCCTCCTCTTCACTATGGACGGTTTCTTGGTTGGTTTGTAGTTGTTAATGGCATGCAGAAATTAAAAATAAATAATAACAAAATAAAACAATAGATACAAATTAAAGGAAACTGAAATGTTAATACACTTATGTTAATCGTATCCTCATTCTAATGATGTTGATGAAATACAAATAGCCTCTGATTAGACCTACATTTTGATGAAGAATAAAATAAAATAAATTAGATGTACTTGTGTGAACTGTATCGCAACCTACAAGGCAAAATGTGGTAACGTTTTAAGAAATGGGCAATATTTACAATAAACGAGCAAATTAAAAGTTTGGCAACTAAAAAATGGGCAACTTTATAAAATTGGGCAAAAAATTAAAGTGGCTTTCCAAAAAAAAAAAGTTATAGGCAGTTGAGCAGACTATCCACCTTTGGAAATTTCAGTCTTTGAAAAGACAAGACAATTTACTTTATGTCTAATCCAACATGCAAGGTAGGCACTCCAGCTACAAGTTTAGGCACGTGGCCAGACTCATAAGAGTCAGGCAACGTCACTGTTCACACGTGAAACTACAGTGTTTCCTCTTCTATAAAAGGTTATTACAACGAAAGAAGGTGCAACCAACCCCGAAACAATAAAGACATCTAACACACAGAATAATACTTTGTATCACAGCGATCAAAATCACAACCGTTTTAGAGAAGTTGAAGATGTTATCGATTTTTTACGACTGGTTCCTGAATAACAATATAAAGTTGCTTACCATATATTATAACCACGGTCTTCACTCAATGACAAAACGTCAGTTGCTGATGATCATCATTTACATACTCGTTTATTCAAGCATGTACTCACACATTACGTGGGTTAGCAAGTAACGTCAAGAGGGTCATCTCACGGCCCACACATGTTCTTAAATGACTACTAATAGCACTTAGTCGTTCTTAAATGATGACTAATAACCCTAAACCATAACGCTCTACAAATCTCACTCATCTAAACTCCCTTCCAGTGAAGTAGACTCTCGTTGGCCATCAATGGTCTCGTTTGCCATCAAGGCTCTCGTTCATTGTGGTATCACGAAAAGGGAGATAGATAATGAGAAGAGCCCACGTTGGTAGGGAGATACAGGGGCAATTCATTGCATAGAGTTGGACCCGATAAAGCTCAAAAGGCTCCTACAACATCAAGCAACAAAGGATTAAAATGATGCCTTCAATTTTTTTGCTGGCCAGACATGGAAAACTTGTAACCATACTAAGTGGTATATAGACTTCTTTTAAGCGACTTCTCACCCAAAACACCACATTATTTCGTAGTGTAAACTATTTTATAAAAGATTGTTGTGTACTTTATTTTTAATTTCGTAGATTTTAATTTTTTTCTGTTTTGTTCTTTTATTTATGTTACTTGTTGTGTATTTATTTTTAAAAATTCAACGTTTGTTTCCATTTTATAAAAACGTTAGAATATATGGTTTGCAAAGTAGAAACAATAAATAAAGTAGATGACACATATATATAGTTATGATTACACCTGGAGGTTTACGTGGCATTAAAAATAATATAAAATAAATTATATGTACTTGTGTTGGCATTGTACCAAATTTGGTAAAGGGACAATCGCATAACTATGATTACACCTACCATGTGGCAGTGAAATAAAATAAAGTTGATGTACTATTGTGTACTGTATGTATCGCTACAATTTATTTTCTGTACGATCTCATCTGATTTGTCTAATCGAATGCTATGGACGGCATATCCGTCACAATCTTGCGTATCCTTGTATCTCTTCTGAGAGAATATGATAACCATTCGTCATGTTTGAATATGATCCTTGCAATCTGAATTCCGTATGATATGTCAATTCTGGGAACTGAAGTTACTTTTGGATCGGCAATGAAGAGTCATGAGAAACAAGTCTTTTTACATTTCCGTTCGCTGTCCGTTGTGTCTTCTGTTTCGTTTCATCTCCGTTCGCAAATATTCTTTGGAAGAACCACCCAGAGCGGGAAGCTACCTGGGAAACCGAGGAATCAATACGAGCTAGTTATCCGCATTCTGATCTAGTACGTCCCTATTTTGTTTTCGATCCTTTCACTTCTGATGCTTTACAAATTTCGAGGACGAAATTTTTCTGTTAGAGGGGAAGAGCTGTAAAACCCGAAAATCTAAAACATGCAAAAATTACCAAAATGCCCCTGAAACTTTAAAATTTAATTAAAAGTTTAATTAAAGTTCCGAATCGATCCCAAACTTCTGGAAACGAGCAAGATATGGTACAAAATAATTTTTACGACTTCGATTAATATTTATACAAGTTGTGAAATGACCAAAATACCCTTGTGTGTACCAAAAATTTAAATACACAATTATTATTAATTAAAAACCATTTAAATTACAAGATTAATTAAGGAAATAAATAAAAAAAAAGGGTAAATTGATTCTTGGGCCTTGAAGGCCGGCTCTTAGTCAATTTCCCCTCCTCCTAATTCAGTCCATCCCATTTTATATCATCCCATAATTTTATTTCTTCCATAAAACCCTAAAAACAACCTAGCCGCCACTCTTAAAAATCCCACACACCACATCCGATTTTTAGAAATCAAAAACCCATTTTTCTGGAGTGCTTGATGATGCAAGGAAGGTGAGAAAAATAGCCACAAGGTCCTGGAGTCGATCGTGTGTTCGTGGTGATTTATTTGGGTCGAAATAGTGCAACCGAGCATCAATAATCCACAACGTGTGAATCCTTTGATCTATAAATTTCCTGGTAATTTTATAGCACTCCTTTAATCACATATAACATGGGAAAAATACTTAAATCGAACCATGCATTGTATTTTGGCCGAATGGAAAATAATGGGTTTATAAACCCTAAAATCGAATTAAATCTAAAAATCTTGTATGCGAATTTTCTGGGCCAGGTTATTATTTTTCGTGGCTTCTATGATGATCATATAACATGAGAAAAATGGTGTCTTGATTTGTTTGAGTCGAATTCATGATTTATGGAATTGTTGTTAAATCGGATTTTAGAGCAAAAAAGGGAAAATCGTGGAAAAATTATTAAACCAATCGAACTAGGGTTCTTGTGTGATGAAATCTAGAATTTAATGAGTTATAGTGATGATACAATGATGGCCTAATGATTTGGATTACTAGGGTTTGATTTTGAAAATGTTTTGTTATTACCGATTTGAAAATAATTAGTTAAGGGCGGTGTTTTGTAATTATTAAAACATGTGGGATATTTTTGTAATGTTTTATAGATCAGGGGAAGATATAAAAATTATAATATAAGGCTTTATTTATAAATTGAGCGAAGTGTGGATTTAATTTGTAAATTATATGGCGATTTGAAGATAAAATGTTTAGGGTGTATTTTGTAACTTTTAAAACTCAAGGGCTATTTTTATAACTTTATTTGGACTGTTTATAATTCGTATAAAATAAATTGA